>CM057815.1:2365000-2372500 GCA_030067965.1 Latrodectus elegans
TGAATTTTTTATTCTATGTATAAACACACAAAGAGAGAGAAAGAAAGAGATGTATAGATAGATGCAGATATTTACAATTTATACAATTTATATCTCTGTATTGAAGTTATTTAGATTGTTTTCTTCTTAAAACTAAATTTTACACTTTACAATTTGGATAAAATGATGGAATAACCAATTACGTTATTTCATCATTATTAACACATCATTTTTTTCCAGCTTAGTATATAAATTAGAAAGAAGTGATGTGTAGAAAATTAGTATACATAACTTATAAATGAATTTCATTAGTAATTAATAACTTTGAATTTTTTATACATTTAGTTTATAATATACAAATGCAATAAGAAATAAAATATATATAAATAAAAATTAATTATTTTTAAAAAATATATTCACTGATCCATCAACATATTGTTCTGTGCATATGTGATTAATTTAGTACATATAATGCTATTTTAGTTACTGCATATTTTTCAATGCATCATTATTTTAATAAATAAGAGGAGAAAAAAATGGGAAATAAATGTTTTGGGGCCACACAATGCTTTTTACTATATGTAAAAGACAGAAACTTTTTTCAACTTGAAGTTAATGAAAGGTTTTTAATTTTTGCTATAGGTGTAGTTACTATTTCAAGAATAATTTCACTGTTTTTTTTTAATTTCTAACACTAAATCTATTTCGACTCATAAATCATTATATTTTTGTATGCTTTAAAAATCATATTTAATTATCTATAGTTATATGGAATGTTTTATATTAATTTATTTGAACAGTTATTTATCAATATAAGCATTGGCTTATTTTTCAAAATAAATAAAGAAGCAAAATATAAAAAAGTTATGAAGAAGATGGAGTTAGTTAAGAAATATTAGTAATTCAGAAGAGTTGTCATATTTATTCAATAAACCTTCTGAGGATTATCATAATTCTAAAAGGAACATAATTATATGATAATTGTATTTTCAGAGCTCATCTGAATAATAAAATGAAGGCGCTGATTGGTCAAATAAGTTTCAAGAGGATGCGTGAAAGCAAAACATAACAAGTCCGATAAAACGTTCTTCACTCTCAGTGGATTAAATTTCTCCAAATATAAACTATTATTATCTTGTTATATTCTAATTTATTTTCTAATATATTATAATGTGAAATATCGATTTATATAAAACTTAGAAATAATTATTTATGATAGTTTGGTTCGTTGGTCATGGAAAGTTATTTTCGAAGGATATATTGGTTTAATTAAAGTTATCTTCATAATTTAATAGAATTATGTTAAAAAATGTTGAGACAATCCATATAAATATGTAATGATAAAAGTTTCTAAACTGGGGTTGGTAAAATGCGTCGTTTTTTCATTGATTCTCAGTTATCGGGTTTTATTGCCGACTAAATCGAAGACCTATCATGTACATTAATGATATATGAGGTACATAAAACAAATGATGGTATCAATTCCTTCAAATGAAATGATATTTCAAGTGGCGGCAGGCCAAATATGATTTTTTTTTTAATTAAGAAGACACTTCTTTCAGTACAATACAATTATGATCCTCCTGTTAAACTTATTATACGTATGTACCACAACTTGCACCAGGAAGAGTATACAACTTGTGATATAAACATTTAAGATTTAAGTGCAATTGTTCCTTAAAGTATAATATTTTAATATCAAAAAGAAAATAAGAAAATGCTATAAGATAAAAACGTATGAAAAAATCACATGTTTCTTAATTCAAAACACATTTATAATCTTACATAAATTTGCATTTTTTACTTTTTTGAGAGTTCTTATGCCTTTCCAAGGAAACTTTGTAATCAATGAACTGTTAAAAAAGCAATTGTAGTTAAGATTATGGCGTAATAGTAATGAATCACTGTGTATTATATGTATTCTCGTGTTCTAATAAAAATTTTTAAAACGTTCCCAGTTTTAAAAGGAGTTTTATTATGTGACTTACAATAAGTGTGTATCTATGTTGGTGGGAACCATAGTAATGATTATCATTAACATAGTGTTTAATATTTAACTATATATAAAATACGGTATTAAATAATGGAATATATAATTTAAGGATGTTATTTATAATGTTTACTGCAAAAATAGTGAAGTGAAATCAAATGTACTAAGGTAATTCATTAAAAACAAGCGTAATATGCCTCCTATTGTTATAACCTGTTTTCTTGTAAAAAGTGTTTCAAACTAAGAAAATATTTCGAAAGCGTTTTTCACTTTAAAATAATGTACACTGCTTGCATGTTTTCGTCTTGTGGAAAAGTATGCAAAATTTCAAATATAAAATATTCCAGGCGCTTATTCAGAACATCTTCCCTAAAAATAAAAACTTAAATTCGAATCACATTACATCATTATAACAATGCGTGCCTTACTCAAGTAAACAATCTGCCGAGCCTAATTCATCTAATGATATATTGTTCACTTAATTCTTCAAAATATTATTTTATAATGTTTATTAATATTTTATTAAGTTAAACAGAGATATCAATGCTTTGTGTGAACTTATATATAAAACCAAGTGTTAATGTTTGGATTACCAACCATAATTCACATAAGAGGAATGACAAGAAATCAACTACTGTGTTATGAAAATATTTCTTTCTATCAAAAATTCTATAATTACAATTATTCAAAAAGGTTCCCAAAAAATAATCTAAGGTTGGTTATTATTTAAGTTATCTTCAATTTATTGAGTATTAATTAAAACGTAATTAAAATAACAATTGAATTAAATTGCAATTTAATTAAAATAATCAATTAATTTTAATTATTAAATAAAAATTATAATTTAATTATGGTAAAAGGTTAATTAAAAATAATTAATTTCACTATAGATAATTAAAATAATTACATTTAAAGTTAATTCTAATTATTTTCAATAATTCTTGATAATTAACCGAATAATTTATAATTAACTAATATATATTAGTAAATTAATAATTAATATTATTCACAATTAACAATTGTTAAAATTATTTTGTATTACTTTAAAAAGATTTTATATAATTTAATCAATGATAAATGTAAATAATAATTAATTTTTATCAATTACATTTAGTTAAAAGTAAATATTTATTAATTTATTAATTAATGATAATCAAAATTACTTTCTTTGCGTTAGAAAGCTTCTCAATAATTCATCATCGTGATATGATTTTTTAATAGAAAGAAAAATGGCATACGTTGAATTCCCGATATTCCTTTCATTGATTAACAAATCTTTTCTGTTTAGAAATGTGTCGTAACCAGTGCATCCTTAGCATCAACTTCCTCAATAAATCTGTGGCCAGAGGAAGCCAGTCAGGAAGCTGAGGACTTCGATGTCCCCTTATTAATCGCCGCGAATCCGCACAGTCAATCAGTCCTTCAATTTATCACCTTCCTCCTATCCGTCCATCCGGCTGAAATGGAGCGAAGGTAGCAGCAGGGCATCAATCCCAGAGTTCTCTGACGTATCCTGTATCCGCGCATGCTCTCCAATATTCAACAACTTTCTCATTAATGAAACACGCGAAAAGGTATTATACTTTTTGTTCATAACATAAGTTTTACGTAAGTCTAAACAAAACATCATAAAATTAAACTATTATCATATGAAATCTAATACATTAGAGCCATTTTTATATAAATTTATCTATAAAGGCAAAAATTTGAGAGTTGATAATTGCTGTTCCCTGCGTTAATTAATTGTAATATAATAATTTTAATAGCATTTAATAGAAAAATAATAATAAACTGTTTATTTTAAGGTTTAATATCTAATTATTTTTTTTAAATCCTTGTGTAGAAATTATTTTTGCTTTTTAAGTTTTCGATTAAGTAAATATTAAAATTAATTCTTCTTCATTTATATTTTCAAATAATATTTACTTATTTTTATATAAATACATTAAATTTGAATGAAATGTTTTAAGAGTGATTACCCAAACTGAGATTTAAATGATAACTTCAGTATATTACATTATATATGAATATCATGAAATTAGGATTCATCTAAATAAGTACGAATTTTATAAGTTTTTATTTAATACTTTACTCTCATTTAGTGAAAAGTAACATAAATTTATTGACATCTAATCGGAATCTATCTCAGATCTATTAATAATGCATGAGTTTTACGTCAATAATAACTGTTGCTCTAAGTAAATCATTTGCTCTAAATTCCTCATAGTTTCAATAGAATAGATAATCGTTGCTGCCCATTTCCTTTGAAACTTGGAGATAAAAGCCCAAGTTTTGCGCATAATTTTTATGAGTTATAATTAGATCTGAGTCTTTTCCATAAATAATAGACAGACTATAGATTTATTCAGATGCAAAAATTTATTTTAATTTAAGACAAGGGGAAATAATTATGTCAATTTTAATATCACTTATTTACAAACTGTAAAAGGAATTGCTAATAATAAGTACGGAAGATGTTCTAGATAGCTTATCTATGTTAAACAGAAATTATTTTATTTTATATCTTTCGTAGTTTTGCTTCCCATAAAGAATAATTTTAATACATGAGAAGCGAAAAGAGATTGCACTGAATGCAAAATTTGACAAGTGTAAAAATAATCTAAGCAATACCTAGTACTAAAAATAATTTAAATATATTTTGATGATATTGAATAAGCTGCTGAAAAGCACAATTCAATTTCTTTCACACTCAAGCGATAAATATAAATGAAATAATTATGTTTACTGTTCTCTACTCAAATATTTCAGGATTTATAACTATTTTCATATTCTGTGGAAAATACAAAGTCTGATACACAAAATTATTGAATAAATTGCGCAAAAAGTTTAAATTTTGTAATGTTACAACATATTTATACATGATAAATGAAATTTTATGTTTTAACTCTGTATCTCTCTCTCGCTTCTTTTGAAATATGTAAATATATATGTATATGTGTGTGTGTATACTAACAACAAGCCTTATGTCACGGCAGCTCATCTCTATTTTATTGACAAACTGTACTCATCTCTATTTGATTGGATCAGAGGCCCTGTGGTACGAAGCATATGTCCTGATCAGGTGGTCAGCATAACGTGAAACCCCAAGTTTTAAGTTGTCAAGTATGCTTGGTTCTCAGTTTATCGACCCACTGAAGGGATAAAAGGCTGAGTCGACTTTGCCCATCTGGAGGATCGAACCTCGGACTGTGCCTTGGGAGGAGTGTGAAACACTGCCACTAAGCCTCCGCGATTCATATACATACATACATACATACACATATATATATATATATATATATATATATATATATATATATATATATATATATATATATATTATATATATATGTATGTATATATATATATATTTATTTATATATATATATGCATACCGTATTTACGCGAATCTAATGCGCATCGCTTTTGGCCAAATGCAGTATTCAAAATTGGGGTGCGCATTAGATTCAAGTGCAAGATCAGTAGTTCGCCAATGTTGTCAAAAAAATTTAAATCGTAACAATGGATTACTTCATTTTTCGACTATATTTACCGTTACATTTATCGTTGACAGAATATTACATAGAATATACAAACTGCAGAGTACGTAGTCACAAAATGGAGGGCAAACAGAGAAGAATGTCATATGACGTTACATTCAAACGTAAAGTTATTCTTTATTCTGAAAAAAATGGCAATAAAAAGACAGGAAGAGAGCTCAACGTAGCTGAGAGCAAAATTCGCTTGTGGTTGCAACAGAAATTGGCACTGTTTGCAACTAAAGCTAGTAGAGAGAAATTCACTGGCCCTCGCAATGAAAGACACCCTAAAAATTGAAAAAAGTTTTAGAATTTGTACGTGGAAGGAGGAAGAATGGACAACGTGTGACTAGTGACACCATAAAAAATAAAGCAAAAGAGAAGGCTGAAATTCTTGGAATACCGAAACAAGAGATTAATGCTGTCCGTGGATGGGTGGATCGGTTTATGAAGCAGATGAGCTCTCTAAGATGCCGTTTCAACAATATGCCAAAAGCGTCTTGCAAATTTTGAGGAAAAACTACTAACATTTCAGCGATATTGTCATCACACTTCGGAAGGAAAATAATTTTTCAATGAAGCGAATTAGCAACACTGAAGAGACGCCAATTCGGTTTGATATGCCTCGTAACTACACCATTACGGAGATGGGGACTAAGGAAGTTATCATCAAAACATCGGGATATGAAAAACGCGTAACAGTGATTTGGGCAATAACAGAAGAAGGGTGCAAACTTACCCCTTTCATAATCTTCAAACGGGAAACATACCCTAAGACCCCTAAAATGAAAAACTGTTCCCAGATGATATCCTGATTCGAAACCAATTGAAGGGGTGGATGTCGGAATTATTAATGCTTGATTGGCTCCGAAAAGTATGGGAACGCCATACCGGTGAGCTCTCCAATCCACCATCAATGCTTTGTGTGGACGCATTTCATGGTCCTCTCACCGACGACGTAAAAAAGAAGATGCATAGCCTAGGAAGTGATCTTTGTATCATTCCTGGAGGAATACCGTCTGTGTTACAACTCCTGAACGTTAGTATAAATAAACCTTTTAAGTAGTATATTCAGGTGGATTACGAAAAATGGTTTTGTGAGCCAAACCGTGAATTGACTCCGACAGGAAAAATTGTTGCGCACTGGGTTTCTGCTGCCTGGAAAAGCATTGAAACACCTGTAAAATCTTTCAAGAAATACTGCATTTTAAATTCATTGAATGGCAGTGAAGATGACTTGCTCTTAACAGAATCTATCTTGCAATTTGATTTAAATCTGAAAAGTTGCTAGAAAAAGTGTTCAATTGTATTAAGTTAACACTGATATGAAATTTTGTTAATTTGTATTCGTTTTCCAATAACGTTTCTCAATAGAGTTTAGCAATAAAACAGTTCTAGTTTTCATATTTTGCGTATCAATGATTTCATAAATATTAATCAAACTAGTTTTTCTATTCTTATGAATTTAGCAATGATTGTAAATTTTTTGTGAACATTAGTTAATAATAAATACAAAATTAGTTGACAAAAGTGCTAATTACTTCACGTTTAAATTTTCTTTTGTAATGTATTCACAGAAAAACTGCTTTCAAAAATAGTGTAAAATTTTTATTTTTAGAGACATATTTAAAAATTAGTTATTAAACTAAAATATTCATATAAATTTATATTGTTCGTTTTTTTTATATTTTAAAAATCATATGTCCTTTATATTTTCATGTATGCATGTATTTTATAATTTATAACAATTTTGTGATCTCACCCTCTTGATCAGAAAATTAATTTAGTTTTTAAAAAAAAATTTAAATTTGTTAAAAAAAAGGAGCAATTGTCCGGAATAAATTTTATACATTTATTTATCTGTAAATTGTCTATAAATTCAAATGTTTCTAGTGTTGTTATAAGGAGAAAGAATAATTATTTAATTAAAATAATAATTAAAAATTAATAGGCATAAGTATAATTAGTCAGGTATCAGTCAATCAAGCAAAA
>CM057815.1:2377500-2420000 GCA_030067965.1 Latrodectus elegans
GTCATGGCACTATACAGTTACTGAATTCAGTTGTAAGCTCAATGATCTGGAATTTTTCAACTACGTATTTTAGTCACTCGAGTTTATTTAAGTAAACTTAAAATGTTCTTATATAATTTTAAAAACACATATTTTTAATATCATTGGCATTCATTTTATCTGGATTCATGAGTTAGATTCTTCATTCAATATCAAGTATTTTTCGTAGTTCGGAACGCTATGAATAACTGCTGCTGGTCAAATACACCTGCCTTTATATGCAAATAATGAACGTAGTGCAATATTATCATCAATTAACCATATTGATAATTAAAATAAATTTTCAATATGTTCTACAGAATCACAATGTATAAACTAAACATAATTTGGAAACATTACATTAATTATAAGTATTGTAATAATTATTAATAGTTAATAAGTTTATAATTATAAATAAATATAAACTTATTAACTATTAATAATTATTATAATATAATTATAGTATAAATAGTAGAACCTTCTCTCTGAAGCTGTTGGCCAAACATAGAAATCTTTGTATGTAAACAATGAGTATAGAGCGACAAAAATGATTGTGATAGAGGTCGAAACGGAGAACCTTCACTCCGTTTCAAACTCCATCTCAGTTGATTGATGACAGATGTATTTCGAATTTTTAATTGACATTTGGTTTTATTTATTTCTATCTGGAAGGGCTGGGTTCGATTCCAATACCTCAAAATATCCACCGAGTAAATGTGCTTCTTAAATCTGTGGAATCGAAAGTCCTCAGGTCGCTCACTTATCAGTTAGCACTGGTGTAAGGACTTAGAGAAAATGTCTTCTCTCTACATATCAAAGTCAAAATTGAAAAAATGGATACTACAGGGGTGCCATCTATCAGAGGATTCTTAAAACAAAGACCTACTTTTACCTTCATAGTGCTCTGATTAAACGAAAGACTCACCCTTCTAACTTAATTGGCTAGCGAACTTGGTTTGTCCAAGTACCATAAATAACAAAAAATATACATGCACATCAATCTTGCTTAAAGTTCCCGTTTCTTCAAATATGATTAATGAATACAGTTACCATCTTGGTAGTATTCATTTAAGAAGTAAATATGCGGCCAATTTTCAGAAATTTCACAACATTTGAAAACTGTTGTGATGCATCTGAAAATTGTAAAACATTTGGCATGTTCTATTACACCTTGTTAAGTATTGTATTCGTAATTAAACTGTTAAATGTGACTCTTTTTCAAAAAGAATTTCATCGTATTTTTTTCTAGTTTTCTCATAAAAATTTCTATTTCTTCCTGAATTATATTCATAATTCCTCGCTTTTTTTATATTATTAATAAGATAATCTTCGAAATGGAAAGCATTTAGTTTGATCCTATGCCTTGTATACGACAAATAACAAAACATGAGAACCACTTACATAATGTGGTGTTGAGACTAGTTAGATGTCGTGGGAGGCGTGTGATCCACTGCATAATTTATTAAGCTGAATGTACAGTAATTCTGTGCTTAAGTGCACATTTCATGAAAAAGAGTGCTGATAGAAGCGACTTTGCCAGATGGCAGATGCAATGATGCAAAGACCCTAAATAGGTATCTCCAAAACTGTAGACTTCAACGGCGTTTCGCTTACTGCCTTTGTGAATGCCTACAAGTGGACGAATTGCTGTGACGCGAGTAGCAGTTACCCCAATGATGAATTTCCACACATCATTAATAATAGCAGATGTCAGAAACTACCCCTCTTCGTAAATAGACAGCGACAAATACCACTGGAAGATGTACTTAGAAATACTTCGACTTTAATCACATTGGTCGTTAACTGCGCCACTGTCTGATAATCACGATATCCCAGAGAAAAAAATATTTTTGAAATATAATTATGAATTGTTTACATTGTATTAAGCTGTGATCTAGACTCAATATCAAGATTTGCAAGCGTTCGTAATGTTGTAGGTCTTCAGTGTGTATTGCATTTGTCTATACTCTTTTACCAGGCTGTGACTTTCGGAGTTTTACTAATTTAATTCATAGACAAATGCAATCTAATTATAAAAATCCTCTTGGAAATTCATAATTTGTCAATGTTTCAATTCTATAGAACAATATTTAGCTTTTGGACTGCTTTATACATAGTGTCAAACATAATTGCTATTTATATTTGTATCGCACTGTTCACAGATTTTTGTTTTCTTTCCTTAGAAGCTGTCTCCATAATATCAAGCAATCAAGAGTGAATAAGAGCAAAACACAAAAAATCATTTCCCTTTAAAGATGAAGACTCATCGCACATCTCTAGGTATTGTGGACTACGTCTTGCTTGCCATCATGCTGCTGATATCATCGGGTATTGGCATCTACTTTCGGTTTTCTGGAGAGAAACAGAAGACGACCAAAGAATACCTTCTTGCTGGCAAGAACATGTCCATCTTACCAGTCGCCTTTTCGCTCATGGCCTCCTACTTGTCTGCCATCACCATAGTGGGCGTTCCGGCGGAGATGTACCACTTCGGAATATACATGCTGTATTTGAACTTGTCTTACCTTTTGGGAATGATAATGTCAGCTTACATAACCCTGCCCGTCTTTTTTCAAATGCAAGCTGCAACGTCATGCGAGGTGATATATAAGATTTAAAATATTATTTTGATAACTTTTTCATGGTAGCAATTGTACTTATTGTCATATTCTTGAATGAATGATAATATATAACATGACTGGATACAATGGTACATAAAGTAAGAAAAAGGATAATCCTTACGTGTAAATTATATTTTCTTTATAGTCGATATGTGTTTACGTCATTCATATAAAATACTAACGTTAATTTTTTTTTGGAATTTTTAATTTATTTGAATTTTTTATTAGATGGCTACATAAACATCTGAAAAGAAATTCAAATAGAAATATAAAAATTAATTTAAATATAAAAAGTTATCTTCGTAATTGTGGTCGTAAATATATCAATATATATTTTAGTAAATATATAATCATTTAAAATAAATATATTCTCTACTACAACATATTACAGTAAAACAACACTCACCTGGAAGGACATACGGTATAACATCATCTGGCAGGAAGTCCATTTGCTCAGTTTTCATGATCGTGTTACTGCTCGTTAGTCTTTGATTACAAAATCCAGTCATGGTGCTTTATTGAGGCAGGGTGAAAATGCAGAAGATTGGGAATAGGTTTTATGGAGAAATAAATCCAGTTTCAAACTCTACCATTCTGATAGCAATCTTGTTTGGCATTTGCTTGGAGAATAGATTTTTTTTTTTTTTTTGGCAGAATTCATTGTAGCTACTGTAAAGTTTTTCGACAGATTAATTGTTTATAAGGATGTTTCTCTTGGCATTAACCGGAGCATTTGATCCCAATTTATTGAACTCTCAAGGCCAATTCCACAATTTTAGACAATGAAGCAGTTCTTTCATTCTGACAATTCTACGGATTGGTTTATTGTTTTTTCAAGGTAGACAACCCTTTCAATTATGTTACCACATTTACCATCCATTGGTATGCTAATAATGAGAATCAATTGAATTTTTCTGCTCAGAATCTATAAATGAATTCCATAGAACGCCTCTTGGGTGAGATCGATTGCCGACTTACGAAGTGCAGCAACCATCTAAAATAGGTGAAAGAATTTACATTCCTTCTTCAAGCTACTCGAGTGAAAGAAAATACCGCTGTCCATCCTCCAATCATTTATAGAAATCCTGCACCAAAAGACTGAAACGTGGAGGCTCTACCAGGCATTGAATATGAATAAATTGCTTATCACAGGCTCTTAAATATTTTTGGTTAGATAGTGTATGTTACCTTTGTACTATATATATATATATATATATATATATATATATATATATATATATATATATATATATATATATAATTGATTAATAATATATTAATAATGCATTGCATTACAAATGATAAAAGTAAAACTAAAGTACAAAAAAAGAGAAATAGTTTATAAACTATATTTCTTAAAATTAATGTAAGTGACATTGCTTATGAAGTATAAAATATGCATTCTATAGTTGAAATTTTATACTTAATTTTTGATTATGTTTTTAATATATAATTTACGAATGTTTGTCAAAAAATAATTCACTAAGGCAAACAAAATTTTATAATATTTAAAATAAATTTGTAGTATATTAAGATATATATAATAAATTTTTTCCAGTATTTAGAAGCAAGATTTGGAAAAGTCGCCCGAGTGCTTACTTCCTTCGGATTCCTTATTCAATTGGTAAACTTTGTATTTCTTTCTTCATTCAAATATTAAATATTTAGTATATTTTTACAGCTCTTTCTTTGTATGCCTTAAAAATTATTATAGAATATATATAAATATATATATATATATATATATATATATCTATATATATATATATATATATAAAAATATATATATATATATATACAGAGATATATATATATATATATATATATTTATATATATATATATATATATATATAAATATATATATATATATATTACGTGATATATTTATATTGCGTGATTCTAAATTAAATTCACAAATTAAAAGTGGTGATAAATCCCATCAATTCACAAGCAAAAATTACATTAGGGTCCCTTTCCACTCTGAGTGGCAGAAAAGAGGAAAGTAAAAACGTATCAAGAATGTATCACGAATTTACCATATGCAAATTTCCACAGACAGGAAGCAGCAGTTTGCTCTTATTGGTTATCGGAGAAAAGCCACAATCAGAGTACACGTTGTTCTTATTGGTTTGGCTGATGACTAGTGCTAGATGAGAGATATAAATTAATGATGTTCAGTGGTGCACCCCTCCATATAACAGTGGTACCTTGAAACAGTAAATCTAAACCAATGGACACATTAAAACCTTTGAAAAAATGGTTAATATGACAAGGAAAACGTGGTCACCGTCTCTTTTCTCATGTCTGTCTAAGTGGATGATGTAATATCCCTTAACTCTTAGTTGAAAATTCTCTTTCAGTTTAGTTTCCTGTAGAGCGATAATTTGAACTCTTTGATCTTCAGTCAATTCCAGAATTTGGTCCTATTTAGATTTCGCTGACAATGTTGAAATACCATTAATATTACATTGGACTATTTTAAGAGTTCGCAATCTAGGAGACTGTAGATTATTTTTCGGACTAGGTCCTCTTCCTTAACCTGGAAAGCGCCACTTTTGAACCTGCTCGATGGGCAAGGCAGTGTGAATATCATTAGAGAGCTTCATGGCTCATGGGTGGCCGCTTCTGTAAGTCGCGAGAACTGAGTACCGAAGGTAGCTTTGATGCCTGTAGGCTTTAGCTGGGTAAAATGGAATCGCCTTGGGGAGCCCTATCAGGAGTAAGCATTCCCGATGTTCTTCGCCTATTCCACCCAGTGACATCCCCTCCCCTCGTTGAGGCAGCCTACAGAATTGGAAGGGGAAAAAGGATTTTAAAACAATTTAGTATTGCATTATTTCAGAAATTATTTTTAATCTGTTAAAAAATTAGTTATTGACCTCATTATTTTTTATATTTCAGATTCTTTTTATGTCTGTCGTTTTGTATGCTCCGGCCATAGCCTTAAGTGCAGTCACAAATTTAAAGGTTTGGGTTTCAGTGATATCAGTAGGCGTGGTGTGTACGTTTTATTGCACTCTTGTAAGTTTGATTTTTGTCCATTTTTCACAACTATTAAATTAAATATATTACACAGTTATTTAACAAAAATCATGTTTTAATTTGTAACTGACTTTTTCTTTAGTTTAATTGCAGGACTATGAAATCAATTTCACTCTTCGCTATATAATTTAAATGTTCTTCAATTGTTTTTATGCTTCCGAATTTCGTTTTGTAATTTTATACATAATAAATCAGGCATTAATGAAAATTAGTTATTTAGCATTTCTTTAACTTTTATGAAAGTTATATAATTTTAAAACATGATTTTTTCAAAATATTAAAATCGAGTTTTTTTGATTATTTTATTAAAACATATATTTTAAACTCTTTTTCGCAATTAAACTTTGCTCTTATTATTAAATTTTAATTTTTCATAAAACATTAATCATTTAAAAAACTTAAAAAATTATTTCCCAATCTAAATAAAATAAAATTACTTAAAAGCAATTTGGGAAATAAAAAATAATAAAAAGAAAATTTATTTCTACGAATTACTTATTCTAGCTTGCTTTTTCCTTTTTGTTCGTTTTTAATGCCATTATTACTAATATTGATTCCTGCATAGTTTGTATGCTTGATTTAAAAAACAGTTGTCTATAGAGATGGATATTATATTTGAGATATAAAAGTTTGAATTGTTAATACTCTATACCATTGGTAAGAAAATGATTCCATACTTATAAATAGTTCATTTTGATATTATAAAATATATTAATTAATATTAGTATCGGAAATAAAATTACGTCACATCATAACTAATACATAGGACGTTTTTTATAATTTGGAAAAATAATTCTATTATAATTTCAATGTAGGTAAATATGATTTATTATTAAATGAATTTTTATTTCTTCAAAAACAAAACAAAATAAAGTTTTTCAAGGTAAAAATTTAAGATATTAAAAAATGTCTATAAAATTGATTAAAATTCTTTTTAACTCAGAAAATTTGGAATTTTGTAATTAAAGCTGAATGAATAAATTATAAAATCATATTATAATTTATTCATTAACGGAATAATTACCCTTAAAACTATTTGAATTAACTATATTTAAGGTAAAATATTTGTTAAAATGAAATTAAAATAAGATCGTTATTTAGTTTATTCTGGTTATTATTACATTCTGGTTGTTATTTTAAAATTATTGATAACATTTTTATATTATCGAAATTTTGAATGGGAAATTCTGATAAAATGACCTACATATTTCTGTCACATATAAAATCGATTCTAAGTGGATATATTTTCTTATTATTGAGAACACTTAAGTTATTGATTTTCAAAGATTTTCCAAAATATTTATGCACTTTTGATATCAAAAGTGTTGACTTTATTGATAATTTTCGATAACATGTCAAATATCATTATGCGCTTTGAAATTGAACGGAGTGCTAAAGATCTCTCTTCAAGGTTAAAATACTTAAATTAACTATACATCAAAGACATTTATTTTTCATCATTTTTAGATAAAATGAAACAGAAACAAATTTTAATAGACTCGCAAATTATATCTATAATCTTTTGTATACATAAATTTAATTAAAACTTTAAGCAGGTATAATATTCGTAATTTCAGTATATTATTAATAACCTTTCTTGAATAACTTTATAATGCACAAAAAGTTACTATTTTACTTTAAGCGAAAATTTGTTAGCGAAAGATATTTTCTGTTGAAGTCACACATGATACAATAATTCGTTGCTTAAAGTTCGATTATTATACAAATTAGAAAAATTTTTCAATTTAATGAGAAAGATAATATTTAAATTTAATCGATACTCATTAATTGAATATGTTCATCATAAATTCAAACTAATTATGTCAAATTTTGAGAAAACTGGAAACCGAAATTTTAGCCCTTTGACTTAGAGTTTAACTGCTTGTAAGTTCGATTCTATATTCAGCATGATACTCAGAGTTAAAGTGTAAATGCAGAAAATCAATCAAACTAACCATATGGGTTTTCGAATATCCATTGCTGTGGAAAAAGTAAGAAAACTAGCTATTTTTAAATGCAGCATTGTAAATTCAAATTATCTTCTTCTAGATTTATTTAAAAATCGCATTTCAAAATTTATTTTACCTTTTAGTTGAAAATAATTGTATCAACTGAATTTATTTAACATAATTATTATTTTTGTTTTGATATTATTCCTCACTAAATATAAGTATCAACCAAATGAATATTTATTTGTTTCATTTGATATTATATAATTTTATCAATTCGATATTTGGTTGATTTGATAGGATAATAAATAAATAAAATTCAAGTAATGAATTTTATTTATTTATTATCCTATGTTACACACAAAATTAAAAATTTCTTTCTTATAAACAATATTACAAAATAGTTCAGTTAGTTATCTCCAATATTCTAGAAAATGTTCTTTGATTATTAGCAATATCAAAAGAAAATTCACTATTACTCTATTAGAACAGAAGTGTTCGATACTTTTTTAAATTTAATATTGATTCAAATTTAACTATAATTTGAGACTTAATATCACTTGCTATCGTCGTGATACAGGGTGGAATGAAAGCTGTTTTGTGGACCGACGTGTTCCAAGCCCTGCTCATGTTCACGGGACTATTGGCAGTGATTATAGCAGGCTTTCTGAATGTGGGATTTGTAAATGTGTTCACTATTGCCAACGAAGGAGGTAGAATCGTAATTCCCACGTGAGTATTTTTCTCAGCATTTGATTCTACTGTTCTATATTTATGTGAGTCATGTTGCAACTGTTTACTATAAATATGTTTCAAATAAAGCATTGCATAAAAAGGAAAGTGTGACATTCTAGGTTTTCTTTTGACTATCAATTAAATTTCACTTGTTGTTACTGACCACAATAGGATATCGATTTCAGTTATGCTTTGTGGAAAGACTTTGTAAACATAGAATCATGGGATACATGCATAAATTAACAATTCAAAAAAACCGGAAGATTCTCATGCACCCACATTGATAGATGTGCACCTACGTCATTGTTTTGCAACTGGATTTACTCTAAAAGAATAGTCAAATATTTTGGTCCTTTCTTGTGGACAGGTGAGTTTAATGAGTCAAATCCATTGGCGCAATTTATTCGTATAAATAAATCTTGAAAACAAAAATAATTTTTAAAGCATTTTATTTCATTATAATTTACATGTGTACATTCAACTTACTTAAAAAATTTATTCAACAATAAAACTGCTAAAATTTAATTAAAACTCAAAAGAAATTAAAATATGAATGATATATTTATTTTTTTAATTGATATTTTAGCAAAAACAATTGTGACTAGGAATGTAAACAGGAGGAATTTGCAAAATAAGCAAAAAATAATTTACCAAATTAAAGGAAAAAAAATTAAAACCAATGAAATTGCTGCTGATCACTGTTGCTGACTAAAATATCAGTCCAAGGCACTTAACCAGTAACAACAATACCTAAAACAGGCGCAAGTTGATTTCGTCTTAACAACAGTTATAGTCAAATGTGTAGTTTCACACAAATAAGTTTTGAAGAAGAAGGCAATAAAATCTTCAATGCCTTTGCATGGTGTATTTTGTTACAGTCTTTATCCAGACTGATATATATTTACTGATTTGAACTGGAATTTATGTCCAAGATAGTTCAATAAGTTCTGTTTCCTCGACTGTGGTGTGAGACTGCTCTGGTAATTATTAATAAATGCATGGATTATCCACAGATTATCTGAACGTATATTTTCATCTGGGGAATAAGTGATAGAAAGCCCGTTTAAATGCTCCAAAATGGTAACTTGTAACGCTCTTCTTCATCCTTTTATTGGCATTAATGCAGTCAAAGAAAGAAGCAAATATACCGAAAGTGTTTTAGTATTTTCTTTCGTACGCTTATAAAAACGTTTCAATTTCTTCTTGAACGATCAGTCTTATTGTAGAAGTTGAACACGATGTTATTTTTATACATAACACTGAATTTGATTCGTTTATCAGTGAAAATAAGTCTGATAGGTATGAAAGCAAAACTACCCATTCTTTGTTACGAAAATATCTGGTCAATAGAGATCTCACTCCGATTTATAAGAAATAGTACCTCATTTCTCAACATATAAAACCGGTTAAGGACTTTTCCTGTGGATAGCCAGAGTATTTCGGTGTGCTACTATAATTGTACATGATCCGATCCCATTTCTTGACATAAAGTTTTAAGTAATCTTGAATTAAGTGCACTCGCTACATCTGATAAAATTTACAATTTTTCCCGATTCCAGTAGAATGCCATTAATTTGTGGGTACAATTTCTTTAATGGTAAATGTTCACGATTAATATGCAGTGAGTGAATCTAATTCTTCTGATGGCATGTCTGCTATTCTCTTTGCAACACCTGTATGTCTTTTAGTCATAGCAGTACCTCTATCAACAAACCGATCAATTTTTCTGTCAATGGAGTTACTTATACATGTTAATTGCCTTAAATATTTCAGCATTGGTTGTTTGGGATATTAATTCAATACAGCATATCAATTTTTCTCTAATATCATTGATTGCGTGGACAATATAACGAGTATAACATAATAATATGGCACAATTTGAGACGTCAATTGACTCATCCATTTGTGCATCAAAATCATTTTGATTTACAAATATCTTCCTGTAGTTAACTTTCCGTGTCGTATGATAACTCGCATATTATTCGTCCAGTAGTATCATTGGACAGAGACTGAGATTTCATTTTAGATGCAAGAGATTTACCCAACACATCACAACACACCTGTTAAAAAAACATTTGATAAATTCTTTAGCAACTGAGTTTGGTTTCTTAGATTTGGCAATAAGCAGAGCAGCTAAATACGATTATCGTTAAAGCCACTTATCAACCGAGAAAATTTTTTAAAAAGCATTCTTTTGAATTTTCATCTTGAAACTTTTTCTTTGGAAAAATTCCAGGTGTTTGCTTTCCATTTGTGGGTGCTTTGTAAATGCCGTGAAAGGAAATTTGGAAGGTTTCATGCTTTCGTTGAAAAGAACATCTTTACAAATAACTCAGTCAGGTTTTGAAACATATGCTTCTGATAATGGACAAAGGACAAAATCAAATTTTAAATGGTGTGCGATATAATGCCTTACAATTTTTTTTTCTTTTTTGGGCAGATTGTGGATTATATTCATTTTTATCTGTATTCCACGGGGAGGACCATGTACTTGGTTTTGGCGAAATGTTTCTTTTCAAAAAAATTAGTAATGTCTTTCCCTTCCTTGTTAATCATCCTTATCTAAAGTATAATGCATCTAAATTTAAAGAGATAGTAGATAGAGCACACTCTTAAATTCAGGAGTTACTAAAACTTAGTTTGATAAATAGTTTTCAGTTGTCGAAGCGTACTTAAGAATGTACGCAGGAGGCTTTCTGCATGTTCATCTACAAATCCTGTGGTTTTCCAAAAGCTTTTAGAATACCTTTCCAAGCAAAATAAAAGTACAATTGCAATTAAACTGTCCTCCATGAATATTCAAGGAGGCGAATATTCCAAAGCATTGTAGCAGATTTCTACCGATAGACAGTTTCTCTGTGTCTTTTATCAGGTAAGTACAAGTATACGAGAAGTATCTTATTTAAGCTCTTATTTAACTGAATTTAAGTAAATACTTTTAAAATTTAAATACGTAAATATTGTAAATTCCTGTAAAAATGAGAAATAGTCTTTCAAAATCTGAAATAAAGAAAGCTTCTAAATGAATAGATTTAATTCGGTACATTTCAATGGAAACTCTCCCATGAACAGGACAAGTGACAGTTTTACAAAAAAACTTTCCTCTTTTTTCTAAATTTGACAAAAATTATTAATTTACTGAACTTAAAAAATCATGATATATAGAAATAAAATAATTGATTATAAAAATATAAAAAAGAAGATCATTAAATCGGTGTATGATCTAGGTATAAACTCTGATAATAAATTTAAAATTTTAATATTCGATATATTACCCAATATTCAGTAAATGTTCAAGCCTCAAATAATATATTTTATCAAATTGTATGCACGGAATAAATTTTGTCACTGTTAAGTTTAAATTTTAGTTTTAGATGCAATAAAATTTCCACTGACTCTTCTTGTTCTATTGACCATAATAAAAAATAATTTCTAATAAGCATAGATATAATTTTAAAATTATTATTCAACTTCTGATAAAACTAGCTATACGGTAAGATATCTCAAGAAACATGTAACAGAAAAGAGGAAATTATTTTAAAGTGTTATTTTTATTTAATTGACTTATTTTGCATAGCAAAACTGAAAAATATGCATCAGTACAGATTAATTAAAGATAAGCTTTTTAAAAAGAAAGAGTAAGAACATAAAATATTGTAACAAGTAATGAATTATAACATGTCTTCTGTTTATATCATATCAATTGCATACCCTTTTTTATTTGTTAACTATAAACTAAACGCAGTGGCTTGATAGCTCCTATGGGGGCTCAAGTCCGACAATGCCCATGTCTGTTCTCATGACCGATGGCTTTGGGGCTCAAAGTATATTTCCTGGTCCAGTGGGAGTTTCGGATTAGGTGGTCAGCCACTGTTTTAATTCCCAATCATGTTTGGTACTCAGTTTTATTAACCTACTAAAGGGATAAAATGCTAAGTCGACCTTGCTTATCCTGAGGATCGAAACTAGGACCTATGACGGGGGAGACTACTTTTACACCATTGGGCTTCTTTTTTATTTACTATTAGATTAATATTAATAAGGAGTTTCTTCATAGAAATATTTCTGTCTAATCAAACTTAAATAATTCTGAGTCAGATACAAAATTTGTGAAACAAATACACATAAAAATTATAAATGTTTGAGTCCTATCCAAATTGATTTATTTTGTGGAGTTTTATCAAAATTCGATCGATATAATGAGGAACTATTATTTTTATCAGAATTTGCTTACCATGTGTGAATAAAGATTCAAAAAGATTTATTAACACTGAATATCGATAAAGTATTTTTCAATTTTGAAATTTATCCCTTTTCGAGTGGATACTATTTGAATGATTCAGTAATATTCTAAATGCATTCTCTTATTGTGCCCAAGTAAAGGACCAAGAAAAGAGTGCTCTTTATATGAGAAAATAATAAAATTGCATTTAAAAAATTACAAAGAAAGAAGATATTTAAATGATTTATGCGAAGGTAGTAAATTATAAAATATAACTTTTTAACTTTTGGAAACAATTGTTTATGATAAAAACGCAAGCCATTTTAGAAATGGCTTGCGTTAGATTAAGCTGTAGTTACAATAAGTAACAATAAGTTACAATGCGTTAGTGGTTGGGATTCAGCTTAATCCCAACCACTAACTTATTTTGGAACCATTTACAAAATCATTACTTTAGGAAGTGACAAGCAAAAGTGCCTCAAATTGTCTGTCCATGGTTGACTTATTTACACGTAAAGCATCACGTGATACGAATTATTTATGCAAAGTTCACTTAGTTTCTTCAACTTCATCATAACCTTGGAAAGGATATTGATAAAAACGAACACACAGAACTTATATCAATATTATTTTCTAACATACATCTGATTTCAGCATGTATTTCGAAAGAAATAATCCCTTTTCCTTTCTGTATTTGATTTTATCCTCTCAACTAAATTAAAACTTTTTATAAGGTGGAACTTTTATAATTTGATTTGATTTTAAAGAACAACCATATCCAAACATGCAGCTAATATAATTCGTTGTTAACAAATTTAAGCAATATATTTCATAGAAATAAGAACATAATGACTAACTTTCAAGTTCTTATCTGATGATCTCATTAATCTTTTACTTTAGAGTGGGGCTTTAAGTAAAATTTATAACAATATTATTGACTCCAAAAAGCAGCTTCGTGTGTGTATTAAGCATTTCTTACCTATATTAAAAATATTTGCATAAAAACTGATTTCTAAAGCAAAGTGCATTTTTGAAAACTATGACAGTTAAGTAAAATCTTCAGAGTTTATTTAAGCATTCGCGAATGTTAGTAAAAACTTACATTCGAGTGCTTAAATGAGACTCGCTCTCTTTGTACTATAAAAAAAATGTATAATAATATACTTTGCTTTAAAACTAGAATCTTAAAAATTAGCATGGAATGGAAATTTATTGACATTTCGCAACATCAATCCTCAGCATTAAAGAAATTAGAATCCGGGGCCTTTTTATGGCTCTTACATTCAGCATATCAAAAATTTTTGTGGTTTCGAGAAAAGATTTGATTTGTCTTCAATATTCCGGAATGTCGAGAAGATGTCTTCTGGAGTTTGCGTAGATGTGAGCAAATGTTTTCTCATAGAAGGAGAATGTAAGATAAAACTGAAACAATTTCAGTCAATCTCACTCGAGTCGATCTTTTTATCAGTATTGAATCTATTGAGAATATGTATGGTATGCATGTTTTCGGGTTTATTATAATAACCATATTAAATATTTACGGCAGCAGATATATGCAAAATCATGGATAATAGATTTTATACAATAATATAATTTTTAAATGGACGTAAGCGAGCATTAGAAGACAGTAAAGCATCAACAAGTACTCAGACCATCATGGTTCCAAAACTAAATTCAAGAAAACATTATCAAGAATACATAAATTTTATGTTTACCAGTACTGAAGTAAATGAAAAAGAAAGGTCCTGCGTGAATCATTTGCTCAAATATGTTGATGGCAGACAGCATGAATCCTGATTAATATAAATGTATTTTGGAAATGCTTTATTGTGAGTGCACCAACAATCCAAGATAATTATCCGAATTAAAATCAAATTACAGGAAAAGGAATCTGTGAAGGAAAAAGAAGAAGGACTGCCTCGTACCAAGTTTCATATAAAAGAGTCAAATATGAAAAGTCTAACACCATTGTTGAAGAGTTTATCTTGTCAACAATAGCTGAGATCGTAGAAACTGTATTTAGATATAATTTTGAGAAACAATTGCTACACTTACCTCTTTCAAATGAAACGATTTCTCGTTGAATTGATGATTTAGATGAAGGTGGAGAGTTCCAACTTTTCTTAAAATTGCGTGTCAAATTGCTTTCAGTGCATTCTGTTGAGGAAACAGATAGTAATAAAGATGCTCATTTTACTTCCTATGGTCAATTTTTGGATAGTAAATAAAGCAATCAAAATGATATGCTTTATTTTTTATCCAAAAATAATTTTACGAGTGTGGCTGACACACAGAATGAAGAAATGCGTCGGAATATGCATTAATTGCTCTCATTCAATGTCCGAAAGATTTCAAAGTAATCAAGCATTTATAAAACAAACATCGCCACATTGCGTCTGGACACATTACATAATACCTACTGAAACTCTGGATTCCAAAGAAATGAACATTCATCTGAATATTGTGTTAACTCTGATTGTAACCATAGTGAATTGTATAAAAAATTAAATCCCTGAAATCAAGATATTTTCTGCATTTGCATTTCAAAGACATGGGTGCAGTGCATTTAGCATTACCATTTTATTGCAAGGCAAAATGACTATCACGCGGGAAAATTTTGCAACATGTTTATGAATTGAGAAGATATCGATATTTTCATAGAAGAGGAAAACAGACCGGAAGAAGAACTTTCATGATGGTTTACTTGTGATGAGATTGCGGTTCTTGACATATTCGAGAAAACGCCATTATCAAGGATCGAATATAGATATATTTGATACGAATGATAAAGTTAAAGCTTTTTTGCAGATATTTAGAATTGTGAAACAGAAATTTAAAGCAAAAAACCTGACAATGTTTGTTAATGTGGATGATTTTGTTAAAACTTATAAAGCTGAATAACAACATGTAAGAGTGGTTTTCTAACCAAACACATTACTTAGCCATGCTGTCACAAAAAGTTAAAAAAAATTTTTTTGTTGCTAACTTAGTTTTTAATTTACATTATACATATAGATTTAAATCCCATTTTATAGAATAAATTATAATGAAGGAATAGAAAGGGTATTGAAAAAAAGGATACAATTGTTTCTTAAAAGTATCTTGAACTTGAGATAATTAATCAGTAATGTTACATCTTTTTGTTAGCTTCTTTGCAAACCATAACTGCGAAAACAAATAAAGCTTAAAAGAAATTAATATTTATAAACTTATATCAAAGCTTTCTTCTTGTGCTAAGACATATAAAATTATTAGTTCAGTGTATGAGGTATTTATTTATTTCAAATACACTGACAGTTTACGGTGATATCATTTGGCTCAAGGGGCAGACATGAGGGTATCTTGAATTAGTGGATGAGCCACCGTATCCCTGGAAGTGAAAGGGGGACCTCATATTTTCAATGCATTGATAAACCAGAAGATCCTTAGAATGTGTCTGAGTCCCCAAGAAGTATTATTTCTCTCTGAAATATGCGCCTTTATTTTTTTACATGCCCTTTCCACCATTAGCCAACATAGGGGATCTTTGAAAGAATTTACACAGAATCTGCCTTCTGCTTGTAAGAGCGACACCTACCCGACCACCACTATTTGACTACAGATTATGAGATATTGATTATTATTAAATATCTTAATTAGTTTTAACTTAGTGGGATTAATTGCTAAAAGAGAAATTAAGAATAGCACCAATTTATAAACAAGGAGTTAATAAATAAATACTGGTGTGCAAATATTCGTTTATTTATTTCTCAAAAAATAAATAATTCTGAAAGCATTAAAATTTACAAATTGATTGTCCTTACTGTGCTCCTGCCCAATACTTGCGCAGATTAATCTGGATAGACTTAGCTCTCATCGTCATATAAATGCGCAGAGTAAATGAGAAGACACAAGATTTGTTCTGCTATTGTTTATTCCTCTCCAATCTTAGATCTGTGAGGCAACTGTTGAATGGGTGTTGTTTTTGATAGAATTGTGTGACATGGTCTCTTGGAATTACAGTTTATCTAAGCCAATTGGGAGGAGCAACCACAATAATAAATAGGTGAATGTTTTACTCGAAATAAATCCCTGTGTCCTTAAAATGCGTTCGTTATATATTAAACCAAATTTCACACGATAAAATCTGCTATTAACATAATTTCTGTTATTCCTTGTTTTGGTTTTGATATTTTTCAGCATTTTGTTCTAATATTTAATAGATGCTTGGGCTGTATTTCTGTATTATACAATTTAATTTCTTAATTTCAATTTTCTTAATTTAATCTTTTTCAAGTTAATTAATTGATTTTAATCAGGATTTCTTAATTGCTATTCAGAGCGAAACATTTATCAAGGTTATTGTATTTTCTAAAACTGCCTTAGATTTAACATGCACCACCGAAATTTTTTGAAGCTTAGAAAATAAGCCTAAAGCTATGTGTTTCACATATACTCAACATTCCTCAAGAAGATTGTTAATTCTATTCAAGTGTTCATGGCAGGAACATAAGGAAAAGCTTAGATTCCCAATCCGATAAATATTCTTGAAAAAGTTATAAACAGCCAACCTTATTTTTGCTATCAACATTGGTTAGGACCAAACAAGAAACTCTAAAGAATATAGTCTATTGACAATGTGAATGTATAATAAAAATATAAGCACACCTAAAAATATAACTAGTTAGTAATTTATTTAAATATAATTCAATAAAATTTAATAAAAGAAAAGAATTTGAAGGATAACAATCTTTGTTACAATGATTCTGGTATGTTTCTTTTTTAAATTGCTATATATTTTTTTAAAAAAATTACATACATAAATAATGTAATTTGTGTAGATATTTTACAGGATCATAGACTCAATATATGTAAACTTTTTGTCATTAAACATAGTGATATTTTTTACTTTCAACCTAAAATATTATACACATATTTGGTATGATAAATTATTTTTGTTGACACACACAAAGATAGTGTTTTTAAATCAAGGCACTAATCAAAATTTATTGTAAAATCATGGCATAATTTTATTCCGATAAAATTTTCTTCGAAAAGTTTTTATTTGTATTATTTACCAATTTTCCTTTTTATTTTTTGTTTTATTTTTACAAAATAAATACATTTTCTGTAACTCCTAAACATTGTAGTTTGTTACAAATTTATTTTTCAGTTGTATCATCACACAAGTAATAATATTTAATTATTTAATCTATATTTCAGATTAGATACGAGCTTCTATACACGTTACACGGCATGGAACGTATTGTGCCAAGGAATGGTGCTGTCTATGTCCTCCTATGGTGTCAATCAAGTACAAATTCAAAGATTTCTCACTATGAGGAGCTTAAGTCGTTCTCGAAAGTAAGTGCAATCAATATGAATAGAGGAAAGCTTTCATACGACTAAATGTCAATACTATGTTTTAGAACTTAATACTCAGTTTTGAGATACTTGCACTATCCATTGCAAAAATGAATGAAATCAAATATTACCAGCTAATGTTACATGTCATCAATTAAAAGCAAAATATTTTTAGACTTTTTCATTTATTATTGTATTTATTAATGAATGTATGTTTTAATAATGAACCCTTTTAATTTATAATCATTTTGAATAAAGTGAAAAAACATGAAAAATACAGAATTGAAAGTGCAAAGAAGAGCCAAAAATGGTGCATGACGATACATTTTATCGCTTACCATTGAGTCCAATGACATGACATGGAATAAGAATTTAATTAGTTGTAGAAGATGGGAAGTCACTTTTCTGGCACTAGAATGCGGCCGCTATTACAATTTCTTTTCGTCACAGGATAAAGTTTTGAAAAATCGGAAAGAGTATACCCGAAACTGCATTGCTCAAGCAATGTTTGGGTTTACCTATCCAAAACAACGAACTACAAAAAGACTATGTTAATAAAAATGGAAAAGTTGAATATTCACACATCCTTAGCACAGCCTGTCGGAGATTTTTTTTGTTTTGATAAAACAAGTTCAGAAGCAGACAGTGGATTGGGTGAAGACTAATATAATGCAAACACGTATTGAAGTCTTTCCGAGCACACGACCCTGCCTTATCTGAGAGTAAGTACCGGCACACTTCCATGTAACTCATTCTGAATTAGGTTCTATCAGTTAGGTGGAAGCAGTCCTCGTCATTTAGAATCAGCCAAGCACAAGAATACTAACATTTGCCCAGAAGCATCATTTCTCTTGCTGGACATCACTAAAGGATTGTCTTTAGTGAACACGGAAAATCCTCGGTTAAGCACTGCCTGTCACAGTTTACCATCAACTCCATCGGAGCAAGTGTTGTTTGTCTCTGACATCTGAAATTGTTTATGATGGGTCAACGTCCCTTATCGCAACAGATACGATTCATTGGAATTATATGCTATTTATTCGTCCACTTTGCAAGAACTGCAAAGTGGACGGCAAAAGCTGATAGTAATGGCAGAAACAACCATGCCAAATTTCGAGCCACCAGAGTCTTTATACTAATATCTTAGATGCTCAAACTTTTTTATGACGACAAACTCATCAAAATATGGTTTTATATATTTCGTGGTAAGTTATACATATTTCTGATGTGCACGGAATCATCCGACTCCCATGTCATTTTGTATGGCTCGCTGTCAAATGGTAACGGTAGTCATTTTGACCACCATTTGTAAAATACATGTAAAATAATAGATTCTACAGTTTTTTTTTAACTAAAATGTATGCATACGTAACGAAAATATAAAATAAGGATTGTATAAATACTGTGGTATTTAAAAAAATAAACCAAATACAAGAAAAAAATGTAAGTTTTTTAAAAATGTTTCATAAGATTTTCCACTGAGAAATGATAAAAATAAAGGAATTATATATATATGTATGTATATATATATATATATATATATATATACATTCAAAAATTTAAGAAAATATTTTGAACTTATACTATTCAAAAATATTTGAACAATTGAATATTAAACTTACTTGATAACTTTTCTTTAACTCTTATAGCTTGTAAAATAAATTAAAGAAACCGTTCTTTTTTAACGCAGGAATTATCGAAGATATTAAATATGTAGCGTAGTGACAACTTTACAGTTACTTACTTTAGAGTATTCTATTTATATGAATATGGTGAAAGAATTAATAATAGCCTGAAATAAAGCTATTATAATAATTAAAAAATGTAAAACAAAATAAATTTAAAGGTGATAAAAATTAAGTATTGTTTTTCTTATTTTTATATGAAATCATAATTATATTACAAATATGAAAAAGGAATTTCTTGGATCAGGACTGCTAATTCCTTAAGCGTTTTCTTTTTCTATGTATTGTATGTGTTATTGTGTTGCAGAATTAAAAAGAGATTTTTAAAAAATGGGAAATATATTACAAATTATATATCTCAGAATAGATTCCAAAATTTTGATATAATGTGTTGCCTGTGTTGTTGTCCGATACTTAAATTTTTACTTTGAAGTACCATTTTCATTGAGCAAAATATAAACAGCATTATTTATGAGATATTTTTGTTCGTTTTTCTTTCTCACGTAAAATTTTGACAGCATCTTGAAAGTTAAAAATCTATACAAAGTTTAAGTTATTGTTATCTTGTAGTTAACTTAAAGGCCTATTTCTTCACATGCTTGCTTTTAATAATTTGCTATTTAACATAATATGAAAAATATCCCTCAAAATGTGATTTTAGTAAAAGTGATGGTGCAGTAATTGATGCACAACGTCTCAAAGTATATCTCTCAAACTTAATAGCTCATTACTATTCACGAGTTCTAGTTCTAAGAACTACATTGAATTATAGAAGGAATTAATAAAAGAATAACAGCTCATAATATGGTACTGGATGTTAATGCATTCTTAACGACATGAAGCGACATTGGCTGTCATTATCTCTGAAACAAGATCAGTAACAAGATGTTACATAGTAATTAACATCGCTTTTTGAAAGACGTTTTTACTTTGATCTGCATTGTAGTTTTTCATCAATTGACTCATATTTATCAACGACCATACTTACCTAATTTAGTTCAATTGATTCACAATTAACATAGTATGAATTGTCTCTAGCAAGTACATTAAATTTGCAAGAAAATGTAATGTTATAACATTGTTTCACTGTTTGAAAACATATTGGTGCATTATTCATGATTTTTTCAGTAAAATAAAAGAGATTTGTTTTGTCATTCAAAGGACAAAGTAATAAATATGACATATGTATACACTTATGGAAAGTAAAACATTATGACCACTTTCTTGATTTGATATTGAGCCTTTCTAAATGGGACACGTGATCCAGTTTAAATGATATATGATTTGTTACGATGAGTACGCGAAGCCTCCTTTTATTTTTAGGTGCGTGTTTCGTGGATTTTCCCAGAAGTCTGTGTGATGTTCCTAGAAGACAGATTGTTTTGGTCCGTAGACTAGAAACGAACATCCTCGAAATTATATTGTTTCTTAATAGTTCGCAAGCTGTAGGCCATGTAGGTGAATGGCGGTGATATGAGTAGCAGATACCACAGCGTTGAATGTTCACGCACCAAAAATGACGTATGACTTCATCAGCTCTTCATAAAATAAGATCCACTACAGACAGTGTCAAACACCACTCAAGTACTTATAGCTTACAGTTACAGTACGTATAATTACAGTTTGATCCCATTGTACTCGTTCCTCAACTGATCCACTGTGTCGCCCGCCTATCTTACTTTATCCTTCATGATAGTACCCAACCTAGGTTAGGTTACGACAAAAAACTGTATTGGAGCTTTATGCTCATAGGCTTATAGCTCCCATTGACTAAGATTGAGTTTTTATTTGAAACCTAAACAAAAATTGATGGATTGATGATTTTGAAAAAAATGACATTTAAAACAAAAAGAGCACGACGTTTGTTTGACAAATGAAGGGGAAATTAGATCGCTTGGAAATACAAAGACAGTAAAAAAAATTAAAATCTATTAATTTATTTCAAAAAAGAAATAGTTGCGTCAATTTTCTCTTTAGGATTCGTTGATAAATCTAAGATCAAAGAGAAAGAAAGAGCTCCGATACCAAGTTTTTCTCTTAAAGAATTTCTTGCTTGATCATATCGAGACACGATAGAATTATGTGATCTATGGTTTCTCTTTCTCTATAAGAACATTTATCCGTTGAATAAAGTCTGAACTTATGTAATTTAGCATTTGTCAGAAAAGATCTATAGTTCCAACTCTAGGTAGCCACACTTCTTCAAGACGAGAATTATTACAATTGCAGTGAATTTTCGTGATAGAAGACATGTGCGAAAAATTAAAGGCGTATTTACTATTATTCCATTCTTTGTTATTATAATTGATAAAAATGTTTCTTACATTATGGATAAGATCTTCAGGTGAAATCGAGTACAGAATATAACTTTTATGAATAGCTATTTTGCAAGAGAATCTACTTTTTCGTTCCCACCAATTCCGGAATGACCTGGAATCCAAACTAATTGAATCGATTCGCAATTCTTAGTTGGATTTCCTGAAGCTAATCCGAAGTGTTGAATGATGGTTAGGGAAGAGATTGAGAGAGTTTTCAAACTGCTTAGATAGGATAAGGGGTCTGATAATATGACATAATTGGAGGGAGAAATGCAGAATTTAGTCACCGCCAGATATAAAGCTAAAGTCTCTGCTATAAAAATGGAATTGATTTACCCGGAAACATAGGAGTTATTTCTGCTGTTATAAACAGCGATTCCATGTTTATTTTCTATTTTAGATGCATCAGTAAATAATAATATTTGATTGGACCATTCGGAAATATTATGCAGTTCAAAGAGGTCATTGATAGTATTTGTAGGAAGATTTTTAGTCTGAAAAGTATATTTTCTAAGAACTATTTTTAAATTAATATTAACAGATGTAGATTTTGTAAGAACTCTTAAAATATGCGATTCTCGAATTCCATTTTCTTCGAGCCATTTTTTCACTCGCAAAGATAGAGGAAGAGCGTCTGTTATGATGATGGCTGTATGGCATTGATTTCCACAAACTACCACATGGAGATCTAGTAAAAAGTGCAAGGTTTCTAATGCACATCCTTGTAGAGAGAAAGTTTTGTCTTACAGAAAAAGGTATGACCCCTGCTTCTTTCAGAAGAAGTGGAATTGGTGTCCAGCGAGGAAGACCTGTAGCAATTCTAAGAACTGAGTGATATATCGGATCCAAGATTTTTCGGTCTGATAAGCTCGCACAAGTAAATACATGATATCCATAATCGAGGCTACTTGTAATGAAGAACTGAACAATTTGAAGTAAATAATTAGTTTTTGCTCCCTATCTATTTCCTGCAATAGCTTTTAAAACATTAATTTTTTTCTGGATGGATTCATTTTTTCATTTGAAAATTATACTTGAAGGTTAAGTTATTAGTAAAATAGAGGCCCAGAATTTTTATGTGCTTAGACCAAGAGATAGGCAATTGGTTGATAGTACAAAATTTACAGGAGATTTTTTGGAAGAGAAATCAATGACTGAACATTTTGAGGAATCAACTTTTAGTTTCCATTCTTCACACCATTGTTCAAATTTTATGATTGCAGTCTGCATTTTTTGCTGTGGTCTTTCTTATGATGAATGAGCAGTCAAAAGGATTATGTCATCAGCATAAATAAAACACTTAATGTCAGGAGAGAGAACTTCATAAATATCTGACATATAAATCATGAAAAGAAAGGGAGAAAGAACACTGCCTTGAGGAACACCTCTATTAGAGAAAGTGGGTTGTAATAAAGTTCCGCGCCATTTCACTTTAAACTTCTATCCGATAAAGAATCCAATATACAAAGAGCAGCATTTCCTCTGATATCAAATTGGAGGAGCTTATAAATAAAAACCATCTGGCCACAACGAATCGTAAGCTAGAGATATGTCTACAGTTGCGCATATCACATATTTTTTCTGTGAGTGTAAAGCAATAATATGATGAAGAAGGATAGAAAGAACACTATCTCAACCTCTGTGAGGCATAAATCCATGATGATTTTGATGAAAACATTTGGAAAGGTAGATATGATTTATTAGACGATTTAAAATCATGCGTTCCATGACTTTACATAGAACACTTGTAAGAGAAATTGGGCGATAAGAATTTACTGAAGTAGTATCTTTTCCAGGTTTTATTATAGGAGTTAGGATGATTTTTTCCAAGACGGGGGAACAATACCGCTTAACTATAAGGCATTTATGAGTGACAAAAGGGATCGTAAAGCTATGTTTGATAGACCCTTCAAAATTTTAGCTGATATTAAATCAGGACCCTTTGAAATATTGTTGAATTTAGAAATCGCCAATTGGAGCTCAGAGAGGGAGAATGCAGAGTTATATTCTAAATCAAAGTTTGAACTTAAATCCAGAGGTAGTATTTCAGTTTCAGATTGACGAGAATAAAATTTGGCAAATAAGTTAGCCTGAACAACAGGATCCGAAATAATTGAAGTTTCGTTAGTAGATGATGAGTTGGTGAATCAGTAGATCTATTTTTAAGACTTTTAAGAATAGATTAAATAACTTTAGATATACCAGCGTTTGTTATAGTTTTATCCCAGAAATTTCTGGACAGGGTTAGAAGAAGCTGATGAAGAAATTTGCAGAAATTCTTTTGTACTGTATCGACAGAGTCCGATTAAGAGAACTTTTCGCTTTCCTCCAAAGTTTTCTTTTTTGTCACAAACGATAACAACATTCCAATGCCCACCACGGACGATATGATTTTAACTGAAAGATTTGTTTTTCCTAAATTTATCAAGAAAGTTTTTGCATAAATTTTGGAATTGATCTACAGAATTTAGTCCGTTATTAGCAATTTGAGTGTTCATTGAATTGAAGAAGCCAGTCCATAAAATTCTATTGCGGGAAGTTCCTTATAAATAATCGTTATTGTAGTTTTTGACACTTGTTTGAACAGAGACTCTGAGTAAGTTCAGATAGTTATGGTCATTACCATAACTATCTGAACTCACTGAGAAAGTACAAAAAGGAAAAATATCAGGAGATACAAAGTTATAATTGGTAAGGGATGGTCTATGGTAGAGTCCGAAATGTGTCGGCTGAGAGGTACTTAAAAAACAAATGTTTCTATCCAGTATCCAATCGAGGAATTCTGAAGATTTGGGAGAGTTTGAATAACTGCCAAGCGCCGAACTTTGTATATTGAAGTCTCCAATTATTATGAAAGGAAGATGAATATTTGATAAGATGCTATAGAACAAAGAACTTGAAAATTTACTGTGTGGGACGTAAGCATTTACTAAAGTAAGAGATGATTTGGATATAGTAATTTTTATGGCTAATATTTCTTTATCGTTATCTTTTGAGCGGGATATATTTAAAACTTGCGCAGGTAGAGATTTATCAACAGCAAAAAGAAGTCCTCCACCACGGCCATCTTGCCTATATAATCTAATTATTGTTTTATTATTAATTTGAAATAAGTCGGATTTTTTAAGAAATGTTTCTTGAATTGCTAGAGCATCAGAAGATTGAAAGTATGGAAGTTTTATATACGGGTGCTTAGATTAAACACTTCTTGCATTCCAAGAAATTAAATTGAACATTAAATAAAACGAAAAACCTTAACAGTTATAAAAAATCAAAAAAATTGCGCTCGTTGTAAAAGAATATTTTTTTTAAAAAAAATTAGGAATGTTTTCTACGCTTTCTTCTTGGCTTAATTCTTTCTTCAATGTTAGGTTCTGCATATTTAATATTTGGTTGAGGATACTTCATAATAGGTTGATCGGGAGATATAATTTGCTGATTCAGTGAATTTTTTGGACTTATCTTTCTAGATTGGATAGACCTTGCACGACTCTTTCTTGGAGGAGATCTAGAAACTGATCTAGCTGGATTCGAACATGTTCGCATACATTCTTTCATAAAGGAGAACATTTGTTGGACCATTTGATCTTGTCTAGCCTGTATCGCAAGTAATATTGCTTCAAAAAAAGAAGCCATCTCTGTCACTGCTTTTTTAACAATATCAGTTATTTTATTTTGATTCGGCACGAAAGGAAGATGACTTTTGGTTACACTGGAGTAACTGGTTTTTAAAGATTTATTATAACGTCTTCTCGCCTCAATAAATGGAAGGTGGTTCATGCTTTTTAAATGTAAGAATTTTTTTCCTCAACCCTCGTAGGGCAAGAAATGTCATTATCTGCATGATTTCCCTGACATTTTATACATTTAGGTGTTTTATTGCCACAGGGAGAGTCTTTATGGAATGTTCCACAATTTTTACATAGGAAGACTTCTTGTTTACATTTTTTCGTAGGGTGAGTGTATTTATAGCATTTTCCACATTGACGAACGTTATCAATAAAAGGAGAAATTGGAATGATGAAATAGAATAAGTTAATAGTTTGAGGTTTATGATGACCATTGATGCTCACTAAAATATTTTTGCTCAGTTCTTCAGAATTCTTTTTTGTAAATCTTTGTATGCTTAATATCGTTAAGCCATTTTGGGCAATTTCTTCAGCAACAAGATATAAAGGTAAATCTACATTTATTTCTTTTATAAGAAATCTTGAAGAAATTTATTCAGTTTGAAAACTGGAGATAACAGGTACTCCAAGAATATTGTTTATCTTGCTTATTTCTACAGCAGTATCTGGGCAATAAGTTTCGAATAGAAGCTTACCTTGACGGGTGTGTTGAATTTGTATTATTTTATTGTGATTCTTTACAAGTTGAATTATTACTTGTTTTAAATTGTAAGGTTTCTTTGGAATAGATGCAGTACCATTAGTGAGAGACAGGAAAATGAAGAACTTAGTAGTACCATTTTCCGCAGCTAACTGGATTAGCTGTGGAATAGAATCTTCGAAAGTCAATAATCTTGAAGATTTTATTTTTGGAATGCGCAAATCGCAATCCGTGTAAATCATTTCGCCCTCCACTTCAGTCATTTTGAATCAACAATAATGAGGGAAAAAAAAGAATGAATTAAAAATTTAAATAATAAAAACAAAAGAAGAGAAAAATATTCAATCTTAGTCAATCAAACACTAAGTTAAAGTCAGACGATAATTTCAACACGAAAAAGGAGAAAAAGTGTCAAAGAAAACATTAAATAATGACAAAATAATCAGAGTTCAAAATTTACGTATTTCACAATTTAGAACAATCTACCAACGTAAGTCGTACCCGACTTGTGGCATCATTAATAATGTATCAGATGTCATTGAATTGCCAACCACCATTTGAACGAATGAAGTTGATATCGATATTCACCCTCTTTGAATCGGATCTCCGTCTCCGGCCATATTGAGAATGCTCCATAATTATATTAAACAAACTTTCTTGAAATTTTGGATGAGGTCAATCTACTAAAAATGTATTCTTTATTTAAAATTAGGATGACCTGTTGTTTGTAAAGTAATATAATTTATCACATCAACGGCATTCTCTTGCTTTTATAAATTACTAACATGCATTCGATATGACACGTTTCATAAATGTAATTTATGAATTATCAATATTCATATAATTAATACCAACATAATTAATTACCATCTTAAAAAATTTTATTTACCTTTTCATTGATAATGTCAATTTACAAAATTAGTTCGTATTGCTGTTAAATTATGAATCAATATTTTAAATTTTACTTTGAATAATTCTCAATATATTCATATTAAGATGGTAAATTAAGACTACTTTGATCAGTTTCATTAGTGTTTTTATAAGTCATGACGACTTTAACCACTTTTATAAATCATAAATTTAATATATTGTTTAAAATATTTTCTCGATAAGAATAAAAAGCATATAAAATGATAGCAACGTACATACCACCGACTAAATGTTCCAAATGTAGGTAGATAAAAATAAGGAAACTTAATTTTAAAAAAAAGTATTGAAACTTTCTTATTATTTTGTCACCTCTAGGGCATTCTTCGTCAGTATGCCTTTAAGTACTTTCTTCCATTTCTTTGCTTGCGTCGCCGGTCTCATTATTTATGCATATTTTTCTCGCTGTGATCCTCTGAAGTCGCCAAACCATCCAATCACAAAAGGAGATCAAGTAAGTTTATACTATTAAAAATTATATTATTAAAGCACTTATCTAATCAATGATGCATTAAATTATTAAAGAAGTGCATTTGAATCCCCCCACCCCGATTAATTAATTCTAAATTAAGCTATTTCCGATTGGACTAAGGTTTCGTGATTTTGAATATATTCGAGCACGTATGCCATATAATCCAGTATCCCAAATTCTGAGTTTGGTGATATTTCGGTGGATTTCTTATATATCTAGTAACTTGATTTTTATTACTTCATAGATATGGAAACCTATAAGAATTATACAGAAAATTTGATTTTGGCAACACTAGTATTTACGTCATCGCGGATTTCACAATATGTCATCTTGGCAACATTTATTTTTTGGCCAAGAAATTCAGAATTTAGCATCCTGGATTATTCTCATCTGTGCCTATATTCTTAGCTATTGTTATATAATCAAGAGAATTGCAATTTACTATTTCTCTTTTATTAAGCTATCGTACTTAATGAAGCTTTCATTTTTTTTATAAATTAAATCTGCTTATGAAGAAATATAATTTTTATTTTAATTTCATAAAATGTAATGCACATTTTGGATGATTTATTTGGCTTGTTAAATATATCTAGATATTAAATAAAGTATTCTATTTACAAATATGAGGAAGGAATTTATGCTAGTGGTTTATTCATAATTTAAAAGCTGAAAAATTATTTTTTATTTTTTTAATGAAAATTTCTTGCATCCATACTCATCCTTTCCTATTGCCACATTAGCAGACAATTGATTAGTGCTGTGTCTTTTGGCCCAACAGTTCTTCAACTTCTACTTCAATTTTGATTTTGCGGTAGTTCGTAATCCACTTTAACTTGTTGGCCATGGTTAAGTAATTCTCGGGTGCAAAAAATGACTGCTGAGAGACAAACAAATGAGATCTCTCTTCCTAATGTGGTGATTTTAAACTCAGATCTGCTAAATGAGACAGAAACATACTTAATATTTATTAGAAATATAAAAAGTCAAACTAATTCTGAATCGATTGTTGTGATGTCTAACAAATACTAGCGATTATTTTCTGTAATATCTGTTAATCGACTTATTCATCTCATCGGATATCTTTGTTGAATTTACACTAATATCTTTCCTCAAACAAGATAGGATAGTAACGACATACGATCACATACACACTCTTAATTTATATTCATAGTATATTTTTTATAACGAAAACACATTTCTTAATCTGTTAGCTAATAACCTTTATCTATTCAACTAGTCTTTTTTAATTAATTTTGAAAATTTATGTCTGCTGATTCAAGTGAAAGTTTGGGGACGATAACGGCACTGCGTTTTAGGGTATCAAATGCTTGAGAATTGTGATCAAACTGTCCGAAAAAACAACTACGTGTCCAGTATGCTTGAAATGAACGTTTCAGATTAAAATCAAACATTTTGAGAGATGCAAATTAGTTACTTATAAGTTCTGATTAACCGACAGCAAACTATATTTTTCAGTGTCTTCTAACTATAAGTTACTATGTAGGTCATGGTTTATACTATAATACTGAAGAAAAAATTTCAGCATTTAAAATCATTTTCTAACTAATAATACATTTTATTTGAGCTTTTATACTATATAGTTATAAAAAATGATTATTTTCTTTATTCAAAGAAGACACTCAAGAATGTTTTTTCTATAAGAATATCTCACAAATATCGATAATTTTCATAAAGATAATTTTCTTTCTGATATTATCATGAAACATTTCACTTTACAGACTTGAAAAATGAGGAAAAGTATTTACCTTTATAAAATAATTTTCTCTGAATGATTCGCTAAAATATCAACTTGAGGCATGGAATTTTAAAGAAATATTTTTTTGTCAAAGCAATGACCATTTTTCAAATGGAAGATTACCCTACTTATAAAATGCAACTGTTATAAGGATAGAGAGTCTATATCTAAGGATCTTTAGTATATGCTCCTAGTATTTCTGTAAACAATATGTGTCTTAATACATTTCATAGTATTAATGTACTGTATGATATTTATTAATGATAACGTAATTCATTACAACATAATCTTTCTCTTAATTATCATTAAAAGGAATAATACTCACGCATTTAGCCTGCAAATTATATCAAAATAATTAATTAATTTGAAGTTATACAAATCAGAGTAACTGAATTCTATATATATATATATATATATATATATATATATATATATATATATATATATATATATATATATATATATATATATATATATATATATATATATATATATACTTGATTTCCCTTTTTTATAAGATTACTAAGAGTTATGTCTAAATAATGATAAGTCCCTAAATAGTATGAGATTGTAAAACATGAGTTGAAACATTATATATGTATATACAAATTTCTATAAACAGAAAACATTCTCCAAATGATAAGATAAATTATGTTTCAAATCGTTTTTAAAATATTTACATGGGAATTGTTAATCAAAATTAGATTTTGATTATAATTAAAATTTTTGACAAGAAATTAATCTAAATGGTTACTTATTTCAATCAATTGATAACTAAATTTAAATAATTTTAAATATTTTTATTCGTTTTATTACTATCGGATAACTGAAATTTTATTTAATTTGTAAATTAAAGTGACCTGATAAATATTGTGATATGCAAAAATTATTAAAATGCAAATTACTGCATTTATTTATGAAATGGATATTGACGTACATTTAGTAATTATCTTTTCCCAATAAGTAGACTATAAAATGAGCATTCATCAAAAAAATATCCAGCAATTTTATTGGTTGAAACAATGACACCTTTCAAATCCTTGTTTAATTACTAGTAAGAAATCCCTCAACTGGTTCGACGAATTAACCTTGTAGCAAATTTATATACAAGTTTAAATATTCAAATCATTACATGCACATTTCATTCAAATTATATTTGAGGTTTTACATCTACGGTATAGGGTAGCCAATTTAAGGCAACCTTGGTATCCGCGTTATGCTTTATTTTCCGTCCGGAAGGGCTGGATTCGAATTCCATTGCCGCCAAAAAGCCACTGAGTACATGTGCTATGCGTGCTCGTTAAATCTAGGAAATCGAAAGTCCTGTGGTTGGTCGTTGAGCAGTTACCATGGGTGTTTGGTATGGAGAAAATTTCCTCCCCTTCCAGATCAATGTCAAAATTAAGGGAGTACATCCTCTGGTGGTGCCATCTATCGGGGAACCTTAAGAGAAAAGTCATAGTTTCACCTAAGTTGCTCTGGTTTAACAAAAGACGCACTTTTCAGACTTAATTTTGCATAGACATTCACTAGCGAGCTTGGCTTGTCCACGTGTCCTAAGTAACAACAACATGTACGATATTGATGTCTGATAGCTGAATTTTAAATTCTATTTTACAATCACCTGAAATAATTCAAAAAAAATTTTTTAATAGTTTTGTAATAAATTTATGTGTTTTTATAAATGAAGTTTCAATTGTCTTAATTATATGTTGCAAAATATGATTTTTTTAAAGAAAAAAATCACTACTTTCAGCTTTTGCCCTACTTTATGATGATTAGCCTCGGAGATTATCCTGGACTTCCTGGTTTGTGCATCTGTGGTATTTTTAGTGCTTCTCTAAGTTCAATATCTTCAGCAATCAACTCTTTGGCTGCAGTTACCATGCAAGACTTGGTGCGACCGTTTCTGGAAGCCAAGGGTTTCTCACAGAAGCATAAGGCTGTTACAGCACAGGCTATAAGTTGGTGAACAAATAATAACTATAAATTATATAGAACGTTTTAATGTATCAAATGCAAAAAGTTTTTCTTTCCTGATATAATGATCCAAATATTTTATTGCTGACAAACACAACCAATTTCAAAAATATCTTTAATGAAAGAAACACTCACGTTATAATCTTTTTAAAAATACAAAGTAAATTTCGTTAAATATTCGAAATCTAATATTGTACATAACAAGTTTTCATATTATTATAATTATTAAAATTAACGACTTAATGAATAATCTACTGCATCTATTATACTATAAAGTATAGTATGAAATATCTTGAGATTTGTTCTGGAAAGTTTTAATAAGTATTTTCCTCTGAAACATTTCTCGTTGTGAAATCCTGATTGAGATTATTGTAAGCTTCTCTGAATTTCAGATGTCTTTTATGTATAATGAGCACTAATTCTTCATTCGAGCAAATTTCTTTCCTGGAGTATCATTTTTATGTCTACAACAAGTTAATATTTACTGGGGGCTGTGTCTGGAAAGTAAGATGAGTGGAGCGAAATTCAAAATGTAATTCCTACAATGTGACTATTGTATTTAATCAACACACTAAATTCCTCTCTATCTATTATTTTGTAAATTGAAAAACTAGGGTCACTAAAATAACTGCAACCTTTTAACGATCGATCAGATCACCCTGAAACTTTGACACATACTGTTTGAAGGTTTGCATCACTTGGAAATCACGTGCGTCTATCACCAATATGTCCATATATGCTCCAGACAATATACTTATTGAATAATGGGTTACATGGATGTAAACACTGTCATCAAATGTTTTTACAAGTATGTCCTCAGTCTTGACTTACATCGCATGTAGTTATTAATTTACAATTGAATGAATAATCAAAGCATTTTTATGATATCTCTCTGGCGTTCACCGCTTCGCCTATCTGCTTTATTTCTATCATATTGCATCTCTGTATATCTGCTTAAAAAGCCGAAGAGAAACAGATAACGTCCATCGTTGAATATGGAAAAAGTGTTCAATCTAGGACCCTAGAGCTGTTCTGAAAGTATATACACATACGCCATATCAATTTCTTTATAAACATCTCCAATACGATCACCACAGCCATCTAGACGTATCAAGCTCCTAGATGTTTCAATTTTTGTAAATAAGATTATTAAAATATATCGCATTTCCTTAACGTGGTAATTGTGCAACAATCTATTTGTATAATAAAATATTAAGCCCATACTCTTGTATAACAGAACGTATATTCTACTATAACTCATACAAATTGATCCTGTATATTCTACTGTTATTTTTCATTTTCACCTCTTTGATTATTTTACGCGTTTCCCCTAGTTATGTTCAGTTTTTAACAACGTAAATTTTGCCACTTATTAATATTCTGTTCTTATCAAGCAAAACACATTGATATTCATTGGCATTTTCTATTCGTTATAAAAATTATTATAATTTCTATGGAAAAATTTTATAGTAAACTATTCGAAAATACTACGTAAAGCAAAATCTTTATCCTATAAATTTAAAATCAAGTATTTACTCCAATTTGTGCAAGAATTCTTTTATATTTTACTGAAGAGAAACCTCTACCAATTTTGGTAACATTTAAATTATGTTTTTCAGAATATGTGTAAATTCTTTGTAGATAACACTCTATTCACAAATAAAAAGTTAAATTTTTTTTATCAACTTTTTACTTTAGAACTAACAAACGTTTTATATGTACCTCATTTGAAACAATTTTGTGTTTATCATTAAGGTTTTATAAGCATGATACACAGCATTCTGCATTTCATATTATAGGAGCAATCATGTACGTGCATTTTTTTACTAAGATTTTCTCGGTGGATGTGCAACGAGTCTTATGACATAAAAAACACATAATATATATAACTACATACAAATTATTTTAATCCGTACCTCCAGCATATTGATATTTTGATATTATTTGATAAAAATATGAACTGTTAGTATTTGCAACATATTGGTATTTTAATACTATTTGATAAAAAATAAAATCTCATGTGATAAAAATATGAACAGTTTAAATCTAATCACACGTTTTCCCTAAAGCATGATTCTTTCGATTTCTAGTTGTCTCGTTTTGCCACTGTTAGTAAAACTATCTGTTGTTAGTGTGTGTATATATCTATATTGTTTCAAACAATATTAAAATACATTCAATTTTTAGACCGCGCATAAGTCACAAATGTTTTTTTACTGTTATCATTGGTTATGAACTTCTAATCCTTTTCTTGAATTTTACCATTTGCTCCCACCCCCTTTTTTCAGCTATAAATGGATCAAATTGGTGTAAAAAAATACATTAAACTGCCTCCTTAAATAATAGATGGCAGCACCACACATGCTTGTTAATTCTTTTCAGTTAAGTTATGTTATTTATATCCTTGTATCCTGAAGAAATTTTTTCTAAGTTTGCTTGGAATATACTAAAATAATTAATGGAAAAAGAAATGTGTGAGTTAGTTTGTTGCCTGTACTTTGAGCTATATATTCGACATTATTTTAAACAGTTTATATAGATAATATATTTTCTTCTGTTTCGCTTCTTTTTCGGGGGAGGTGTGATGTAGAGTAACAGACCTCCTTGTTTTGCATTCTGAGTTATGCTAAATTAAAAAGCAAGTACAATGTTTTATCATTCATATAAAAAGTGTTCACAGACCTATGGGCTTCACTACAGCGCTCGCTTAGCTACACATCTTTATTGTATACTCTTTCAGATCTCAATAAACTGCATAGATTTTTTTTCCTTAATATATAAAGTTTAAAGACCAATGCGCTTCAAAGGTTAAAATAAATCAACTAAGAACATTATAATCAATACGAAAACTAAGAACTAAGTGAGCAAAAAACTTGCTGTAATGATATTAGAAGAAAAAGTTTCGAGTTAGTAAGAATTAATAAGATTTTTGGCATGTTCACAATATTTGAGGATGGTAATTTTTAATCGTATGAATATTAATATATTTTGAGTGTAATGGGTTTTAATGATCTTAATTTTAATTGATTTTTTCATTCTTTCGTTTCAGCTCTCTTTTATGGCTTTCTTTGCATCGGCCTGACATTTGTCGTAGCAGCTTTTGGCAACTTAGTTCAGGCAGGTTTGATTGTGTTCGGTATATTAGGCGGCCCTATCTTAGGCCTTTTTCTCGTAGGAATGTTAACGATTCGAGCAAATGAAAAAGTAAGTGCGTTTACTTCTAATACTAAAATATACATGAATGAACATGATTGCACATACATATATCAACAGTAAATGAGGAAGTAATGTAATGTAAATAAATTATCTACATGTATTTTTTAATTTGTAAATATTATTATTAATTTCGTCACACAAAAATTATTTAGTTTGTATTTAATTCCATCTTATAATTTTTGAGAAAGTTATTATAATTTTTTTTAAGTTATAAACTATTTTACAAGATTATAAAATATGTTATACTAAATAATACCCTTGAACGCATTGCAAATGAATTTTTGCATTTTGATAAGAAATGAGTGGTTTTGTCAGATATTGGATAACGCTTTTTCTATTGGTGTTGTTGGTTTATCTTCTTGAAAAGTTTGACATTTGTCAGAACAACTCCAATAAATTGTTGACAGTTAGAACATCAATGACTAGCAGGGGATCTGATGTAAAATCCTTCCTGGAATGTCCGACGCAATCCAGAATACGTTTCGCTGCGGCTGCATGGTCACCGCCTTTCTTACAATTATGATAATCTTTTGTGCCCCGTTCAAACGATAAGTATTTTAGATCTCCACTTGGGAATCTGGATAAGGCAGTCTGAGATTTTCGGTCACATTTTATTTCCAGAAGAGTTCTAGGAGATGTTCCAGAGTAACATTGATGCGTATGTGGAATATGCCAGATTGAATTTAGTCTAGATTTTTCATTAGAGTAAAATCCCTGGTATATAATTGATGAACCAGTGGGCGTATCTTCCTCACTGCCCTCTTATGCCAATCTATCTGCAGTCTCATTGCCACTAATATTTACATGGGATGCAATCCATTGGAAATGTACATCATGGTCTTGGAAGAACCTTTTTAATTTCAGCAGAATAAAGATAAACTCGTTTCATCATTTATAGAGGACCACTAACAAAGATGTTGCAGTTCCCTGCGGCTATCCGACAAAATCCAAAGTTTTCTAAAATTTCAGGTGCTGGAAGTGATAGCAGAAAGTCCCTCCTTAATCATAATCAACTCACTTCTTAAGGCTGAACAAACGTCATGGTTACGTTGCTTTAGCATAACTTGAGAATAAGGGGCTCTAGCATAGACTCCAATCCCTGTACGGTCTTGGCGCAGCTTGTCCATTTTAAGACCTTGCACCATAAAACCCAACCAACTCAGTACGGTCCTTTGTGCAACAACCATCGGTATCATTTTCACTGCATCGCAGGGGATGCAAATAATAATTTCTAGAGCTAATTGTCTAAGATTATCGAGTTTGCTTGTTTGCAGTGGAATTCAGATCAAAGCGGAAGATTAGCATTCCCTCTGTGGGATCAAAACAAGATCTTAAAGATTCAGGTTAAACCTCGCCAGGAATTAGGTTTTGAAATTATTCCAGGACTAAAATGGTGAATTTCTTCAATCTATTATTAATGTGCCAATTATGTAAATACAAGGAGGTACGATTATTTGGGGCGTAACTATAGATTTTGTTAAAATATTTAACTAAGTTAGCTCTTATTTTAATGTAAATGGTTATAAGTTTGTCTGGTATAAAGCAATAACAAATGAGTAGCTATTTTTGAGTCCAAAGATGATACAAGCGGCCCTTACTAATTCGTATTTCAGGAGATCATTTCAGATGTGCAGAAATAAATCGTGTGACCATATTCAAAAATAGGTCTTATAAATAAAATATATGCGGTTCTGAGGGTGTTTGTGCATCAGTACCCAATCTCTACCCAGCCAGATATTTAAGGATGTTAAGACCTAAAAGGTTCTGAAAAGATCTTGTTAAATTTGACTCTAATAGATGTGTGGTGCAGGAGGTCGGCAATCCACACCAAAGCATAACCACTAATATTGAAATGATCCTGTAATTTAGTGCAAAGCTTATCTTTCCACATTGTAACAAAGCCCTGTATAAGTTAAGCAGAGCCGCTACGGTATATCTAATTGGCTTAAAAGTTTTGAGCGTCTCTTATCTTTTCACAGAAGTAAAGGACCTGGTACGTGGGTCTATGCCCTTTTCTAAATCCGTATTGTTTGGGTGGTGTTAAATGATTGATATTCAAAAAATAAAGAAGTCTAGTAAAAACAATTTTTACCTTTAGTTTACAAGCTATACTGGTAAGAGTAATATGTTTTTAACATTCTGGCGAGCCTGTTTCTTTTCTTTGTTTACTGATGAGGATAACAGTGGCTCTTTCCCAGTCAATAGGAACTGGCCCGTAGGTCCAGGAAAGGTTGATAATGTTCAATAATTTGCGTTTACCATTGAGGCCTAGGTTTTTCAACATTTGGCCGTATAATTCCATCTGAGCCAAGGGATTTAGTTAGATCCAAGAATGCCATGGCTGAAATTATCTCTTGAGAGGAGTACATCCGTGAGAGTTGAGAGTTACCAACATCTGTACTGCGACAACCATGGATTATTTTTTTGCCCCTTTCTTAACATGTCTGTCTTCAAAGGAGTAACTTAATCTGCTGGCTTTCTGTTAAAATGAGCCCAGTACATTGGCCGAAGATTTATCATCGAGAGTGATTTAACCAGAAAAGTCTCTTATTGTGTTGCAAGTATCAGATTGTGGTTGTCCGCTGTTTATTCCCTGGATGATTTTCCATAGCTTACTATACGACGTTTTAGCATCAAGCTTAGTGCATAGATTAATCCGGTTGATCTAATGTAAGTTTGCGTAGGCAATATTTAATGTAGCGCTAATTTTACTTAGTTTGACCAGAGAGTTGCTATCAATAATGTTGGCTGTTCCCTGCATAGTTGTTTTCCCTCTATTAGAAAGTGTTTTAGATCTTTATAAGTAAAGTATGGCACATGGTGTTTTAAGTTTCCCCAAGAATAAACATTTAAGAGATATTTAGTATAGTTTCCTTGAATTTGATTCAGTTTTCATTTATATCATCGGTCAAGCAATTAGTATTGAGGTGGCTGTCGATGAATTGCTGGAATGAGTCCCATTCAGCTTATGCTAGATTCTAATAAGACTCACTGGTGATGTAAATGCGCTGTTTTTTCTGTATATCTAATAAAATACAGATGTGATCACTCTTAATTGCATCCATTACAGTTGAATTACATAACTGATGGATGTTTGAATTGACAAGTGAAATGTCAAATGCCTCTGTAAAATTGTAGCTATAAGAAACATGGGTGGGAATACCATCGTTGAGTATCATAAAACCTGCGTCATCTCATAAATGAAGTAGTTGTTTTCCTGTGGTGTTGCTTGAAGAGCATCCTCAAAAGGGATGTTTGGCACTGAGGTCACCAAGGATTATTGCGCTATTATTCACAGACAACGAGAGTTTGCCAGGAAATCGAGATTGATTCGGGGGGTGATAAACATTGTAGATTTGAAATTGTCTTATTGTTTTGTCACTGTTTATCCTGTGTGACCGACGATGCATCATCATTTACACTTGTCAACAAAGTCATATGGAGAAAGTAGTACCCATGGACAAATCCAAAGTTAGAAGTCTGCTTATGTTTCATTGCCCGCAGGTCTTAGCTGAGCGTAATGGAACGGCCTTCATGTCTTAATTGACTCTGCCAAGAGAATTCGCTCCCGACGTCCCATTCCACACAGGTCCACCCCCTCGTCGACTTTGAGGGAAAGGTGCAGGACTTGAGAAGGATGTATTTCTATTGTAGGGATCCGATTTCTATCTACAGATGGCAGCACTTCCTAGTCGAGCCTTCCAACCGTTTAGAGACTGCAGTAAGAACCGGCAGAGAGAAAAGGAGTGAGATGGACTCTCGCAATCACTCGTATACACGTTGCACTCCGATCAAATCTTTCTACACTTAATTGTATAATAATGTGTCGCTCATTAAATTATTAATTATATTTATGTTGCCTTATTAATGATATAAATATATAACAACCGTTCGGAATTAATTTATATTATTCGGTAACTATATTATCCTCTTAAATTTTCTGTGTATGGTTCAGACTGAAATCTGTTTGGTTAACAACTTTTGTCATTTGAAACATAGTAGAGATCCCTGTTTTCCCGCACAATTAGTCAGAAACTACGATGATCATATTCTTGAAAAACTTGCTTGAACCACTTTATCTCTTATAGACAAGAACTGTGGGTTCCGATTCCTACTTCTGAAAAACTCTTGATATGGTTTCTCTTGAGAAACGGTGAGATCTGCTGTCTTCGAAATCGAAACCCCCGGTAAACGGGCACTCACATTGAGCCATTTATTTAATAAGTGGTGAGAAATACCAATATACCGTTTTTCACCTTCTACTTCATTCCTAACAAAAGGTCAGAATACTAATAACGTGTAACCTTTGTCTTAGAAGAACTGGCATACTTCTTTCAAAACTAATTATTAAATAAAGACAGAAAACCTTGATGAGACGATACTTCTCGCCTCATCAAGGTATGGTTCTGTGGCTCATCTATCAAGGCAGGTGGCGTTTGTTGGACGGTAGATTCGATTTCAGAAATTCGAGTTGCAAGGTATCAAAATTACTTATACAAGCCTCAGGTTCTGGCACTAAGCCTCGCAAATTCAATCCCCTTTTGTCCTTCTTCAGTCTTATAAGCAGTCAATATAGCCTATTCAATTTGTTTTAACCGCATCTCTCTCTCTCACTTGATACTTTCTTTAACCTTTTTAATCGTTTTAAACCTTTTTTTTGGGTTTCAGTAAATCTTTTAATTATTGCCATGACTTTTTTACAGCATTTTTTTAAATAAATATAAACTAATAAGTTTAATAAAAAGAACAAATAATATCTGCAATATCTCTCTGTCATTTCTAATTATTTATGTATTTTGTTTTTTAGAGTTTACTTGAAGATCATGGATTTGTATATAATATTCTCAATTTTATTAGTTAGATTTTTAAATCAGATATATTTTAGTTAATTATATGCAAAAATATTTCAACAGTTTTGTTAAAACTATATGCTTTACTAATTCACTTATATGGTGTGTATGATTTAAAGATTTTAGTTTGTCACAAACATGCAAAAAATACTTGCCTAAAGCTATATCATGATAACATATTTCTACTTATATAATTTCCGTTCAGGGAGCTGTTCTGGGGTTTCTAGTAGGCATTCTCATGTCTTTTTGGATAGGATTTGGTGCAGCTGCGAATGCTCGACACCCGCAATTTCTTCCGACTACAACAGAAGGCTGCCCACCTTTCAACGCATCAGCTGGTCAATCGCCTTTCCCTCTGACCACATGGTCTCCACATGCTCACTCGGAATTTGAACTGAAAAACTCCTCCCAATTTGTTACTGAAGAATCAGTGAAAATCATTACAAATCTTGCTCCTAAGCCAGAGTAAGTTCCAAATTTGAATTTTGTTCTAAAATATTTACTTTTATGTAATTAACTGTTTTACATTATAACTGTCATATATATATACATTAAAATTGGCATCTGATAGAGGAGTATAAAATATCAATAATTGCACCAAAATTTATTCAATTTGCGAGAGGTTACTCTCATTTAATAATTGCAAATGTAAAACAAAACGAAAAAAAATTTGAAAAATTTGTAATCTTGAATGTTGTACAATATTTAATGTGTCTAAATAAGTAAATATAGAGGATTTACTTCTCCGGATATGATTTTAGCTTCTTTTTAATTTAGAATCATTTTATTTTAGTTTTGATAACAAAATCATGTTTTTTTCTATTCAAGTCTTTCATTTGAGAAGACATAAAAGTTAATGAGAAATATTTGTCATTATTTAAATTAATGTTCTTTTTCAGTTAAAAATGTAATATTTACTAATGTAATAAATTTATTTAGTTTGGTTTCAGTAAATTAAATTATTTTGTATTTTTAATAGCTTTTCCGATATTTATTATATAATTGTGCTCTTATCTAATATAATTTTACCAAGATATCAAATGAAAGTACAAAAATCTCACTTTTAATTTTTTAAAAGGCTGTCATGATGTTCTTATAATTCTTAATATTGAATTTTTTTTACTGTCACTTTAAATTATTAATTTTCTGAAATTGAAAAACCAAATTAATAATCTGAATTCGTTTCTTTCTGCATTACGAGCTTGGATTACATAAATAAATAGCAGAGTTTGATGAATATTCAATGATTTACAAACATTAGAGATTCTAGCAATGATTTTGAGCAATCATTGGTGATTATACATAGCCATTAGATTAGTTAATATTTTTTACTTTAATATATACACGTTTTATATTTATTTCAACATGTGCATTTTATAATTATTTTAACATATTATATTAGGAGGCTTGAATATTTTCTGAATGGCTTCTAAACGTATTTCATGTAATTAAATGCTTTTGTGTGTGTGTGTTCAATTTCAGAAAAATGAGCGAGGATGATGTAATTGGAAATAAATGAATAATGTTGTTTGGATTGGCGTGACATCACAACAAGAATGCAGGAAATCAGTTTCCCACTAAGCAAAATAAAAACAAATGAGAAGAGATATGAAGTAAGATGATGTTCTATTGGAATTAAGAAAAGTAAGCTGAAATTGAGTAGAGAATAAACGGGAAAACTCCTGTTTTACACGCAAAACTTGTTTATTTTCATTCTGTTTTTATGAAGTGTGTGATAAATTCGTCAAGCATCGTCATTTTTCTTGTGGAAAAATTATCAAATTTTATTAGACTTTTGGTAAAAATAAATATACACTCTAAGGCTGAACAAATATTTTTAATCAGATATGATTCATGTAAGTATATCAGCCACTTTGTGTACGCAATCCAAAACTTCTTAATAGAAACTGACAACAACAAATCAGTCTTTAATCATTGATAAAAAGAATGAAGAAGCAATTGATGCAGCAAACAATTGGGTTATAAATGGAAATGATTCATGTGAGTATTTCAATCTATGTATTCAATCTTCTAAATCTAGTAATTGAAGAAGAGAGTTTAGTAAGAGTCCATTTTGCTACTGACAAAATAAACCGACTGATGTGCGCACCACGCTTTTCAAACTGTCATCCATCTCGACATAATACAGACAGTACAGAGTCCTTCTGCTCGGAACAATGTAATATTTCAATGTAATGATTGCTTAGACATCCTGTCCGTTGACAAATCAGATTTTAAGTGTTTTTATCTTCACTTTAACACATAGAGTTTTGTATTTCAAATCATAGCCAACTTACACGAATATTTTTAGTAAACATTTTGGTAATATTATATGCTTTCTTTATTGTTTTCCAATATTTCTTTAAAATTTCAATCTTTTTTTCCAGTGATAGATTTCCTTTATACCGGATATCCTTTATGTGGATTACTCCTATGGGCTTCTTGCTAACATTTATCATTGGATATATTGCAAGTGTTTTTGTGAATATAATATCAGGTAAAATGAATTGAGACAGTTTTCATATTTATGCAGTTTCCTTTCACAATCATTTGTAATTTCTGGTTATATTAATGTAATATTGTATTATTGTATATAGAGATATTGATGTTAAAGTCAACCCCAAAGTTAATGCATTGAAGAATGTTGTCGCAGCTTCGGTAAAAGGAGAGAGGCTTGAAACACTAACTTCTTTATTAATTAAAAATTAGGATTATCCACGATTAAGCGGTGTTAAGCAAATATTGTTGCAAATGCAATGATCTGAATGCTAAATAGAATTTTTTTTTTTTTTGCAACTAACTAAAAATTTGAACTTCAGTCTGTTAAGTATATTTAGACTTTACACGGTTAAAGTTAATGTTCTCTACTTACACGTTGCCGTCTAAGCGGACACCGCAGTGTCTTAAGGTTTCAATGCAATGTTTTAATATATCTAATTGCACTTTTTATTGACATTTGACGGTCAAACGTTCTGAATTGTGTACCCTCTGAATCTTAACTCTTAACCACGTTATGTTTTTAATTTTAAGATCATC
>CM057815.1:3025000-3422500 GCA_030067965.1 Latrodectus elegans
TTAAGCAAACTAGCTGTTGAACTGTTAGTACCGTAACTTTCAATGAAACATTTCGTGAGTTTGATCCCCATATCAAATATAAACGCTTATGGGCATTTAAAATTGACTTAAAACTGTAATTCAAGATCGAATTTGAGTGCAAAAGGTAATCCAAGATCGATAATTAAACCAAAACCGCAAACCAGTACGTGGTGTACCAGTACTTTCGACAATTCATGACAACAGCTTCACACACACATATTAAGTCGAATATTCATTGATTAACCTTATCAAGCAAGTTGATGAGAGCTCTCCACTCATTATCTTCACCAATTCGAGGATCAGACTCATGGCAGCTCCCCGGAAATTTTATATTCGGTTTTACCGCAAATATTCTCCTTTTTTCTTTAGAAAACCCTCTTCACAGGTCATAAGAAAAAATCATCAAAAACTGTTGATCAAATGATTATGAATAATTATGATGAGTTAAGTACACTGCAATGCAATTTTTATTTACCAAGTGGATCGTCGGGGTCCTCCCCTGGTTTCTCAGCATCTTTCCAGTATTCGAAGGAAATGTGGTACGGCCCGCAGTGGTACTGTCCCGGGCCCTTGCTGAAACACTCTGAAGTTTCGTCACATTCTGAAGCAGCCTACAAAAAGACAGAAATCATAAAATAATGTTTCTTACAATACGGAGAAAATTTCTTAAATTTATTTGTTTATAATTTTTAACATTTTATGGCATGTTTTCTTAAATTTACCGTGCCGGAAGAGTACTCTGTACATTCTTATGATTTATTTTAGTTGCATATTCAGACAAGAGTAATCTATAGCAGATTATTTTTCTTTGAATGTACCTGGTTGTTGAAAACACATTCCCATATTGTTCATCACATTTCTCCATTTTATGAAAATTCTCTAAGTGATATAATAAATTTTATATAAAAGGCTTATGACTGGCCAATATTACGAGTAATTTTTTGGGGAAAAAAATTCTGAATATAATTTATTTTACTATTCTCAATAAAAAAGCGTAACACAAGATCAGTTACAGTTAAATTATAAAAAAGAACACAATAAATTAGCATTTAATTCAGAGATATGCTATTTCAATACCAATTTTTATTCTTTATATCACGCGATGGAAACTAAATTATTGTTGTTACTGAAAAGTTGTTAAAATAGTTTTCACATAAATATATAATACTTATAAAATTTCATAATCTTATTTATTTTATTAATATTTTTTAATTTCCTAATCCCATTTTGAAGTTGTAAAAAGCTCTAATTTTAATAACTTTAAGCGATTATTATTATATTTCAATTATCTTTAAAAATATTTTTGAAAAAATTTGATATTTGTCATGGCATAAGCAAATTTATTTCATTATTTACAACTTGTTAAATGTTTTTTTCAAAGTATTTAACAATTTTTAGACAATGAAAATTTGTTTTAAAATAGAATTGTTTCGATGGAGACTAAATAATATTCCATTTGAGTGTTTATAATATTCATTTTATAAATATGATTTTTTTCTTTTTAAGAGTAGTATTAGTAACCACATATTAGCACAACTAGAATGAAAAACTTAAAAATTAATTTCTAGGTAAATAAATTATTTTTACAGGAAAAAAAATTGCTTGATGTTAATGACATTTTGATTAACAGATATTCATCAAATGTTCAGGAGGAAATAAACTGAAATAGTTTTAATAATTCTTCACTTCAGCGCAAGAATTGATACTGCAAAGGGACATTTCATTTTTTTTTTTTCATTTGATCTACAAAGAGAGCAGTATATTTTCTTCCCTGAACATACACACATATATACATACATTAATTTTTTACGACACTAAATTATACTCTGGAACAACTTTTAAACGAAAATAAGAACATTCAGGAACAATAGATTAAAAAAAAAAACAGGTTATGTTCTTATGAAATGAAAAATCTTAGATTCGAATCCCGTCATTAATAATAAAATTACAGTTGCTGTCATGATTTCTGTATATTCATTTAGAAGTACAAGCACTTGGGAATTTTCTTCCTTTGAACTCATGTGAAATAAAATACCATCCCTTATTTATGAAAATTGTTCCTCTATGTCAAAGAGGAGAGAAGTGTTGAAAAAAACTTTATGAATTCACTACACTTGGTAAATAAAATGAAAATCGTTAACTTTAAAGACTATCACTTCATACAATTGCGATTCTGAAGTATGTCTAGTTCTTTTTTGTTGAACATTTTCTTATAATATCCAATAAAAGTTATAAACAGAAAGAGAATATCGCATTTGATATTTCATTAGAGCATTTTAATTTTGATATTTAAATAAATATCCATTTTAATTCATAGTAAAATTTACAGATCTAAAGCTGGAATTATTTATCTTTCAAATGAATAAAAATTAAGTGTTGTAATGGAAATCTCATTTATTCAATGATATTTTTAAATTATATTCTTGATCCAAAAGTTATAGATGATAGCACTATTATAAATATTTAAATGTACTTAAAATACACAAATTTTTAATGGTATAACAGTGCTGCCATCTATTAACTATAAAAGTAAACCAAAATAAATTGTAGATAAAGAAAAGTAAAAGAAGATTTAAGAAATTTCAACAATTTTCAATTTGTTTCAACTTAGTTCCCGATTCTGCAGTGAAAGAATAGTTTGCATAAATGAAAAACCAGAATAAAAACTTCCAACAGTAAATGAAGTTGAGAAGTTGACTGCAGTTTAAATTTATAACTTAATAAATTAAAAGAAAAATTTTAAATATTTGTAATAAAATATTCCCTATAATTCATTGGTTTTTAAATTAATATAAATTTAAAACTTTATTTAGTTTAATTCTAATTCATAGGGAAGATATTATTTAGATGATATTTTATATTACATACGAAATAAATTTTTATAGCATTAACATTATTAAGTTATATTGCCTCCATTTTTTTGATAAATGAGTAAGTTATAGTTCAATACCACAAATTAATTGCTTAAACCAAAACAATTTATTGAAATGTATAGTTATATTACTTTATATTTTAATAAACTATTTTAATTATCAGATTAATTGTATTTTTTAATTAGAAATCTATGTTATTAATTAAATAAATAAATAAAGAATGCTATTAAAAGAATATATTTCTAAAAAAGAGCATTCTTGCTATTGAAATAAAATGTCCTAACTAATAAATAACAGTAGAATTTAAATATCAGCTTTTGTAACCAATAATTATCTAATTTTTCTACCTCATCACATTCTGATTTGGAAAGATAAATAATTATTTTTCTTATTTTACTTGACAAAGTCGAGGATTATCATAAAATGTTTCTTGGTTTATGAAATATGCACATTTTGCGTACATGAAAATTTCTGTAAAATAGGAAACTTTTTTAATCTTATGAAAAAAATGATTTACATACATGTGATTTACATACTAAGACATATCATGTATTCTAAGACATATCATGTATTTATATCATATTTACATAAGAATGCATATCATGTATTCTTATGATAAATTATACGAAATATAATTTTAAAAATTTACAAAATTAGATTATATCACTTTTAAAATTGACTATACTACGCGTATATCCATGTATTGTATATATAACTCTTTAAATAATGTTTGTTTGCCGCTTTATACTTTTAAAATTAATAAATAAAAATATTGTGCTCACAAAATTATTTCCCAGCACATGATAGGAAGAAAAACATCTCCCTCCCCGGCGGGGAATCGAACCCCGGTCTCCCGCGTGACAGGCGGGGATACTGACCACTATACTACCGAGGACACATTCGTTGTCACGAAAATATAATAATAAATACTTTTAGTGTAATGATATGTTAAATATGTTAAAATTATTTAATTGTAAATATGAGTTACAATGTATTCAATAAAACTTTACGCAAATTAATTTCAGGAATAAGACAAATATCAGTTAATATTTCAGATTTGTATTTGTTAGCAACAAAAAAAAAAAAAAAATAATAAAGTCAATCTTATATAAACGTATGGTATACGTATGGTATATAATAAATATTTCTTAAAAGAAATCATAGGCTATTAAGGAAATTTCGAATATAATATGTATGGTTAACCATAGCAAGAACAGGATGTTGTTCTCGATCAATTCGGTTCTATTTAGATTTAACCTCCGAAATACGGATGGCTGTCAATGCGGTGATTCTGAAACTATAGAATAGAAACTCTAGGATATTTGAAGTATTTTCAAATCCGAAAAATAAAATGTCTGCTTGCTTCGAATCTTTGCAACTAACTAATTGATTTCATGTTTTTTTATGTTTACTTAGTGGCATTAAAAGTGAAATTTTGTAACTTCTATCTTTCTTGAATTGACCTCAACGGCAGTTTTTGTTAATCGGACTATTCTGCTCTACTTCAACACACTCTCCACCGCCTGACTTCAATGGATTTTTTTTTTTTGAGTAATATAAACCAAGTGATTGTAAGTCATCTCTAATTTCTTCAGTGTGAGCTACAGCCATCTCCGCGTAGAATTATAAAAGTGTCCCCCAAAACCTACCTACCCGCAATTATTATAATTTAAAATTCTAATGAATTATGAAATTTTTAAAAATTTAAATCGTCTTTGCCGATTTTAATTAATTTTAAAGTGAAAGTTTGCCTTATCTTTTTCATTTAGCTTTTTCTTCATTTCTACTGTCAATGTATTAATAGCTTGAATCAATAGAAAATGGTTCTGAAGCCTATGCTTTGGTTTTTATATAAGAAATTGTTTTATTAACAAAATAAACTCCGACACTATTCTCAGACATTCGATGGTGAACTTCGCCTTGTTTGCTGCCCCTCAGAGAAGGCGATTTGATAACAAATTTGACAACAAGTCGGATTCTAGGGATCTCAATACGAGTTGTTATGTGACATAAATGAGACGTTATCTGATGCCATGGATACTTTAAACCAATCAGAATTGTTAAAAAGTGGCATTGTCAGGGTCTCAACTGGAATAAAAAAGGAACAACCACTTTATGGTTAAAAAATATGCTCAGTAATAAATAAATGAACGCTAATTAATAATAAAAATATAAAATAAAACTGTATAGTCCAATTTATAATTAAAAGAAAGGAGAAAAATAAGAAATACAAATGAAATTCTTGATTCAAAACCAGTAACGCGCGAAAGTATACGTCAATGGGGAGAATACGTAATAAGTAGATTAAAAAGTCTTAAAAAAAAAAAAAAAAAAAAACCTGTTAAAAACATATTTTTAAATAACTTACAATGCCTTCTTTTGACCGTGAATCGAGCTGTATTGAATGCATCTAGACATGATTTTAAATAAGTATAAATCTTTAAAATGACCTTTAAAATATTAACTTTTTCGTCTCTTTTGAGGAAAAAGAAAAAAAAAAGATAAAATTAGAATATTTTTTTTACACATTAGAGCTAGTTGTTGATTCGTTCTTTCAGCATTTATTTATTTTAATCCATGTCCAGAAAAAACGTTATTTCAGGAGCAATTTATGTTGTTCCTAAAGCATATATGCCTAATTACACGTTAATATGTACCTAATTACACTTTAATATGTACCTAATTACACGTTATTTATGTATATAATTTTAATTAGGTGTATCAAATTATGCGCCAAACATATGATGTGCCAAATTACATATTAATAAGAAACATTTATCCAAACATCATTATTCCATACTGGTTCAAAGCGAAGGTTCTCTATCTCCCCAGGCGAATGTCTTCTTAGAATCCCAGTCACGATTTTTCAATTTTTCTACAAATCTAACCAATTTTTCTAGGAAACATATCTAAAATTTTCTAAATGCCCTTGATCCTTCTAGGAGAACATTTCTATACCTAGATTTCAAATTACGTGCACACTGAATTTATCGAGTGGTTTACCTTCGAAATCAGGAAAGAAAATGTTTAAAAGGCAATATTCACAACGAATTCTATTTTGGTTCTGATTGCAAATAAAGAACGTTTTTTGGTTAAATATTATGTTACAGCAAATTGATTTCTCAAAAAAATTCCTATCTCCTAAGTTTATTTTATTTTTTATTTATTATATTTTTAGGTATAGAATTTTTCAGATTCTTTTTGAGAATCTGGCAGCAACATTTTTTAATATCGAATCAGGTCGTTGAGGGTAATTTTATCCGTGTAAATACCATATCCTCTTTCTTAATCAATAAGTATTTTGCTTACATTGACTATTTTGTCATTCAAATTATTTCAAAGAAAAATTTATTTCATAAAGTTGCCTTCTTTTTTTAAATTCTTAGTTTTATTTAAAATATTGTACACTTTTCACATTTGTATTCAGGAATTTGTTTGCGGGAAATATTTTTTTTCTAATTTGATCTTAAACATAATGAACAAACATAAGTAAAACTATTAATGTAGACTCATTTGCTTTTGAGAATTAATACTTTCTCAAACGCCGTCCTCATACTTACTGCATGAAACTAAAATAAATGGAAAATTAAATGTGCTTGGATGCTTTCAAGCAGATACAATACAATGAAGTAAATTAATAAAAAACAGTTACTTTTAAATATGAACCAAATCAAATCGGGGAATTAAATGTGAGTGTAATATTACCTCACATAGACACTTGAAACACAGCTCTGATATTTGTCCGGCCGGTTTGAATCCCTGCCCTGCAATCAAATAAAGCATATTATGGCATGGAGCAGTTATTCAACAACATCAAATTGCTTCTGTTAATGAAAATAACGTAATTTAATTAACAACTTTTTTAAATAAGTAAAGAAGTAATAAAATTAGCATCATAAAAAAAGAAATATAATGCAAAATAATATTTGTATATATAACTCCTTGTAACATTCTATAACTTTTTTATAAATAAGGTTATAAAATTCGCATCATAAAGAAATATAATGCAAAGTAATATTTCTTTATATATCTCCTAATAACAATTTTTCACACTGGCAGTTATTTTAGTTTAAATTAATATTATGTCATGTTTATTAAGCAATTTCTTAATTAGTTTTAAACTGTTTTGATGAAATAATTGCACACAGTTTTATTGCTTCTACTATAACTCTTTTGTTCATGTTGAAAAGACAGAAATCTGGACAGTGTTATAGGTAAAAAAATTAATTTTTACATTTCTGATCTTACATCTTTTCTGATTCTTACATCTCTGATTTTTACATCTTTCTTTTGCAGTCTTTTTCTTAATGAAGGCATCTTCAACTTCTTTACTTGTGGATTCACCCGACTGCATTTTATGTAGGAAACATGTTGACATGGATGGCAAGCATCTTTGGAAATGTTCTGCCCTCCAGGAAGCCCTCACTTTTTCACATTTCAAGACGCTCTCCACTTCTGGAGATACTTCTTTTCTTTATTGGACTGCAAGACTTATTATGCTCGAAAAAGCCAACATAAGGACGTAATTTAAAAAATAATAATAATAAAAAAAAACACGTTTCTGATTTTTTTTTTTTTTTTTTTTTTTTTTTGTGCAACAAAATTTGTTTATGAACCATTTAAGTGAAACACACAGCTCTACTCAAAATGGTGTTGGTTGTATATCAATTTTAATGGGATTGTTGTTGCACCAGCATACTTCCCTGTACCTAGTCTTGAGTTGGGATCTACCAGTTAGATACGGAAGCAGCCGGGCAAGAATCTTCATAAGTTAGAAACAGAAATCAAGCAAAAGACCCCTAATACTTGATCTCCCACCCCCAGAGGTATTATCTCACTATGAAGGACATTGCGACCATCATCCATTAAAAGTGCTCCAACTACCTTTAGTTAACAATTCGGATCTGCGGTTAAACCAGGATTCAAACTCACAACTTTCCGATAATGACGTCTTAAACATCCAGGCCATCAACCACCGTAGGTGGCAAGAAAAGTTTTTTTTCAATATTGAAAGTTTTTGCAAATGTCGAAGGGAAATTCGGTTAGAGTGAAATTCTATATACGGAAACCTCGCAGTTCAACCCGATGGCTTAGTGGTACCACTTCGTGTTATCAAGACAAAGGTACGAGGTTCCATCCTCAGGCTGGATAAGGTCAACTCAGTCATTCATTCCTTCAGTGAGTCAATAAACTAAGCACCAAGCATACTTAGGAACTAAAAACAAGGGATTTCACTTTAGGCTAATTACATACATACATAGCGATGCAGGCGAGCCCCGGACTGTACCTTTAAGTACGGATTTGGAATACACCCCATCACCAAGGGCCTCGTCATTTTGAACCACAGTCAGATGACGATGTTACGATACCTGTGAGCTGGTACCTTCCTCTCCAGATCCACGCCACACCATCCAAAGGACTTTGGATGTCACATATTAACGTGGATACATCCCCAATCCACGGAACATGTGCATCGCATCCTAGTGTCCTAGTCTCACAGATTTAGTTTTAGAAACCTCACAGTAAAATGAATGATTCTTAACTTCCTCGAAAACATTTTGAAATGTTTTAATTCCGTTTTAATGAATTTTGTTTAAAAATGCAAAGTTCGCTATATTTTCAACGAAATTTTGAAATTAATAATATTGATAAAGCACTAATAGATGATTATTTTCATCATTAGAGCATGTAGGGCATTTGCTAAAAATGTGTACTGCGTTTTTTATGGAATGATAATAGAATATTAATATAAATTTTAATTGGTATTCAAACTACAACTGAACAGTTTCTACGAAAGAAACGGAAGAAAATTAATTGATAGCTACTTTTCCAAAGAAAAAACTGCGTACGAATGCATTATCTATTGAAGAATATTTTAGTCATTTTCATCTCGACCCAGAACATTTAGTAAAAAACTCAAGTCGTTTGGTGTACTTTTTCCTTATTATAATGCCTCTCATCGTCCCGTTCAAACTTATAATGTCTGTGATTAAAAATGTACACATAAAACAGAGCAGACTTCTTTTTTTTTTTTTTTTTTTTGAATAAATGTGAAACAGCACACAAAGAATGCAAAAATTGATTGATTATTTATGCAAATAATTCAGCAATGGTCTTGAAAAATGATATTCTGTCACGAGTTTGTTGAGTGAGAAAATTTCTTTTAATTGTAACCAATGCATATGAATTCCTGAAGTCATTTGTTTTATTCTACTTTTGATAATTCTCTTTGAATATTATAGTCCGTTGCAATATCCGGTTGCTTTTTTTTTTCCTTTTGTAACTGAGTAGCAGACAGCCCAAGGCTGTTGTAAGATATTTGTATGACTGGTACTTCTGAGAAAGAACTTCTTAGAAGAACGTTTCTTAGATAAATGGTAATTTATGGATAAAAAGCAGTGATCTTTTTATAATCTCAAAAGAAACAGCCAAAAAATTCCCAATAGTTCACTCCAAAAGACATGCAAACAGAAAGCAAAAGCGGAATGTCCATATCTCGTTACAAAACTGTAACTAGGATCGTACCCGGTGTTTTTCACGCTGAAGAGAACAGATATTTCATTAGACATATGTAGCAGCTTTCTCAGCTTCTGCAGTTTTCAATGGTTCTGTAATTTCAGTCTTGGCACACTCTAACAACAGCAGCATATAAATTGATATAAACAGTTTTCAAATTCTAAAATCTGCAGTTTTTGAACTGTTTCATTCTAATAACAACAATAATTTATGAATTGTGCATAAATACATCTAATTTTTTTTTACTCAATAAGAAACGTGATCATAGATAACCTAAGTTTTCTATTTTTATATCCAAAACATAGCTATTCCCGCTAGGCGCTGTTTCATTGGTTGATGAATACATTGATAAGGGTCGTAGTAACATAACTGTATCCTATAGTCTTATTAGAACATCCTGTCCTGAATTGTGACAGGAATTTAACGATAGGTATACAATTTATCCAGTGATTGCCTTACAGCTGTCGGTAATATTTAAGTTTAGAATAAGTTAGTAAATTTTTCTTTCAATAGTTTTCAGGGATAATATTTATTTATTTATTACAAATGCCTAGGTTTTTGGTTATGATGTCATTATTTCTCTAGCCTTTCAGTAATCCTGAACTCTAGAGTTTGAAAACACAAGTACAGAGCATGAGCCAAGATGAGTAGCATCAGAAATTTAATACTGTCTTCACAGAGTACATAAAGGGAGAGTCACAAAAGTCTAAACCTATGCAAATGTGCGGGCAAACAGTCACGGCCCGTTAGTAAGGCAGAAGAGAGCCACAACTGATCTTCCAGGGAAATCAGGGACAGACTGTGCTTTCTTGTGCAGCGAGGAGGCCCATAGCTTACTGCAGAGTCAGGCAGTGCTCTTTGCTATATCTTGGAGTCATGTCTTCCTTTAATCAGGCGTTTCACTGAATGAAAAGAGAGGCTTTTCAAAGGTCTCTGGAGGACCCTTGCAGCCTTTTTGGCCATAAGAGACAATCAAGAATGTAAACATATTATTGTCCAAATTTGTCAGGCCAGGGATAGTATAATTTGAAAAGGATTCTAAGCCATGAAAATTCTCATCAAATTTCACACCCCGTTCAGCCGACATTTATTTAAACATATGCGCACACTTTAATTAAATATGGTAATTCATCCTCAATTATATTCAAATATCATTCGTGATTAATTATTGTTCAGTTGGAAAAGTGGAGCAGTGACAGCCTAGATGGCACACGACAACAACATTCATCATTATTTACCATATATTATTTTACGTAAGCCATATATACCGTATATTATTTAATATATATCATTTTAATACATACTCAATACATACAACCATATATTATTTACTTAATGGTGATGAAAGAAAGAGTAAATATAGGATTTCTCGAAAAGCAAAAATTGTACAGTAAATATTAAAAAATCTGAAAAATTTGTTTATTTCTGTGGGAAATGAATTAAATATTTATCAAATAAAAGCATTTGTCTTTATTTTACTAAAATTGCTTTCTGAGACCATTTTTAGTAAAACTGCATACATATACAGGGTTTTTTTTATTTTGCTTTTTTTTTTTTTTTTCATTTCTTTTGAATTTGATGGACGCAGCAATCATTCTGACAGTGAAATATAATTGTTTGTGAACTTTGCTGAAGAGTAGGAAATGATTTTAAGCACTTAGATCACCACAACTTTATGAGTTATAGCAGAAATGAAGACGTGCACCATGTTACTGTGATACATTTATTTCTGAGAAACATAATTTAAATCAAATCATTTACATTATCATTCTTTAAAGCAAATGTGTTGAAAGTGTTTTAAATGTAAAAAGGAATACGTGGAATCGAGTTTCAACATGTCACAGAATTATCAATGCTTCTGATGAGATTTCATCAGTTATGATTTATTACTATTCAGGGATAATTGAAGGAATTCTCTGGAAAACTGTCTTTGAGATAACCCCGCCAAATATTTGACGGAGAGTCCTACCGAAATTAAAGGATCATCAAGGGATTCCATAACCACTTCCTTTGATGGTTTCTAAAAGTGTGAAGTGGCTGTCTCGCTAAAACTAGGATTAACGGTCGTGTACCGCTGGTTTAAGTCAGAGTGAAGCAATAAAAGCTTGAAATGTGTCCATGTAATCATTTGTGAATCGATGATTTCAATAAGCGACTTATGAGCAGTTTTTCATTAAAATCAACGAGTGAGTTTATGTAGACGAATTTTACTGTTGCCATTCGTAATCTTACGAAACGAGTTTTTTTAAGAAAAAATAAAAACGTTGAACGACGTAGACGATTTACACAAATTACTTATTCCAAATCGGATAAAAAAAAAAAAATTGCAAAATATGAACAAGTGAATTTATGTTTAAAAAAAAGAGGTTTCACATTTAGAAAATGGGGGGGGGATGATACTCATATTTTAAATATAGTCATATTAAATAAGTGATGATGTTAAAAATAAAGTTCTGATATATATATATATATATATATATATATATATATATATATATATATATATATATATATGAGAGAGCATGTATTTAATTTCAAGAAAAATTAAAATGAAGTAATAAATCTATTTAAGATACAAATTCGCTTGAATATTTTAATAAAATAAATAAATATATAAAGCCGTTAGAAAATCAAAAACCAAAAAAGTATTTTTAAAAGAAATAAAGTAAAAATGTTTTCAATGAAAACAATATGAATCATTCAAATTACAAAATAATATTCAAAATAGTTAAAAAAAAAATGAAATTAGGAAATTAAAATATGTAAGAGATAATTCAAAATTAAAAAAATAAAAATTAAGGGGTAAAAAAAAATAATAATGGAATGAAAGTGTGTCCTTTCTTATCACATGAAGAACCATTCGTTAAAGATTCTGAGAAATAAGCAGTAATCAAATGAACTGTTCTCTTGCCTTTCCTTAAATTAATGAAAAAGGAAAAATGAAATTAAAAATTAACATGAATTAAAAGAAAATATGAGCAAGAAAAACGAAAGTTTGAAACGAAAGAAAAACAAAAATCTGCAATATCTAGTAAACCGCACGTGAGATATTGTTAATAGAAACAAATACTCACACACATATATAAGTATGTATATATATATATTAATAATAACATCTATTTGAATAATAAATAGTTCTTCAAAGATAACCGGTATCTTACAATTCTGAGAACAATATAGATCCCAAAATGTGAAAAATTTTTAAATGTAGTCATTTGTTCAATCATAATATTTTTAAATAAAAGCATTATCAAAATATAAAATTCTCTAATATACCAAAACATTTTATAACTGCTTAAAATATGTGAAATGTCTTTATTCACTTTTTTTTAATGAAATTAATATCCCTTACCAATACCGCAACCTAAACTCTTCTAACAATTTTATGTAATAATTACAATTAATTATATTTAAACAATGACTTACCCCTTAATAGAGTGATACCAGCCAGTGTGTACAAAACAATGCAAACAGATCGGAAACCCATTTTGCAAAAATCGATATTAACTGAGGAAGTTATATTGTAATCACTTGTATCCTTTTTATCTGCGACCCGTTCCTTTGGTGTCACATTTTATTTTAAGAGATTCCTCACTGTTGACTTAACCTTGACCAAAGTTGCTTACAGACGGACGAGTTGTTAGGAGGAAATAAAACAAAAAACGTGATTTAGAGGTGTATTATTACATCATTCGAGGGAAATTTCCCATCAGGAAGTGCTAATAATGACAGGGGGCGCCTTGCCTTTCTTTTTCAAATGTTCCGGCACGTGAAAGTTAGTAATTCTTTACCACCCTGAAAATATATTCTGTAATTATTGGGAAGAAAATGCTACGAAGGAAATGCAAAAATGATCTCGCTATATTTTAAATCCTTTAATAACTATAATTTTCTATTTAAGTACCGGCAGCTTCCATCACTAGTCGTGAAAAACTTTTAGAGGGAAGAGGACGCTGCGGATGACACTTGATAAGCGTTTGCTGGGAAACGCAGTGAGGTACGATGTATCGTGTTGCGTTTTTAGTTTTTTATTTATAGATGACTGTTTCACCTCCTTCACACAAAAGCAGCATCCGAAATGACAGCCTCCAGTTGAAGGGTTTCTTGGTTTGATTTCCATGTCATCCTGGATATAACAGTTTGGAGTTCACTTTTAACTGTAGGTCCCATTGGAACGAGAATTGACAAGAATTGACTGTAGAACGATGGATGATCAAAACAAAAAGTTCAAAAAGCCAGCACAAAAATGGTCAAAGAAATATATCATTTTACTTTTTGAAGTGCAGTTGTTTCATGTAATGTTAAAAATTAACGCTCTAAATTGAAAGAATGTTAGTGAAACCTTGAAAGAATAAAAATAACTCTTTATGTAAAATAAAATGTTGTTGCCTGAAATAGAATATAAGACTTAATGAGAGAAGAACTGAAAAAATCTACATAAATGATTTGAGTTACATTTATCTTAATCTATTAGGTTCACCGCAAAGTTCTGTCCGTTAATTGATGCTGTTAAAATCATGTTAGTGAAAGATCTTTTTCCGACAATATCGAAGATACTAGAAAGCTTAATTCAGCTCAGCAAACTATTTCGGACCTCATTCGGAAGATAGGATTGGTGTGTAAATATTTAATAATAGTGTTGCCACATGAATTAAGTCAGAAGAATTTGGATGATCTAGTCAGCACATGCCTATCTCTGCTTGTTGGAAACGAAACCGAGCGAGCTCTTCTTAAATCGGATGAAAACTGCGAATGGATAGTGGATTACTTACGAAAATATCATAAGGAAAAGGGTATATTGTGCGAAAAACTAGTTCTTCCAACTCTAAAACTAATTTGATTCTGAATAAGAGAATGTTGCGCATGCGGTGGGACATTTGAAGACCAATACATTATCAGCATTAAAAATTGAACGAAAAATTCGATTCAGGAAAGTATTATCAGCAACTAGATAATTCAACTAGATAATTTTAATCAAAAAATCGCAGGACTGGGCTGGGAAATTCTGTCCCATACATCATATTCTCCGGGTTTATCACCCTCCAATTATCACTTTTTTTTTTTTTTTTTTTTTTGTCGTTACAAAATTCTTTGAAGGGCAAAAAATTCAAAACTGAAGAAGATATCAATCACTGTTTCAATTTTTCGCATCAAAAGATGAAGCATTTTTCAAAAATGGTGTCTACAAATTGCCCTCACGCTGGTAAGAAGTCTCATTAATAATAATGACAGTTATACTATTTATTAAAGTTTATAATTGTTACGAAAAATTTGTATTTTGCTTTATTCCAAAAATGAACAAAACTTTCTGGTTGACCTAATAAAACTTTTTTATTAAAAATTATATGAAAAGGAATAAGTAAAGCATTAAATACTTTCATTCCATTAAGTGGACTTCAACAGTGAATGTTTTGGGCTACGTGCTCTGTTTTGAAAGGAAAAAATCATAGAAAATAAAACTGCAAGATATTTTTTTGCTTAATCCTGTGGACTGAAAAGCCGATTAACACAGCCAATTCCTTCTTAATATTAAGACACTCTAGTGATGAAGCCAACGCCTAAGCCTTCCTCTCCAAACCATGCTACAGCAGTGGATGGACATTGCGACCATGTCAATTTCCGTCAATTCATGCCTAAAATATTGAGTTTGGTACAAATTGCCTGGATTTGAAGGGTTCCATTGCTTTAAACTCATTTTTTCATATATGACGGTTATTTCGATCGGAACATGCATACCTGAGGTGAGTATCGAATTCAAGAATTGTCCAAATGAAAGGCAAAGTGCACTAACTATTTACGAACTAAACGGTTCTTTGACAGGGGAATTTACGATAACTTTTCAATGCTAACAGCACAAAAACTAAAATAGTTTTTCCTTCAAATCATTTGAAAAATCGATGCAGCCAAGTCTGAATACAGATCCAAATGTTTTGCAACAGCATGCTTATTGAATATATAATTCAAAACTGCACAACATAGCACTCTGAAAGGTTGCGATAATAATTTATATCGCTTAATCAATGAAATTAGGTTAAAAAATTTTACTCTCTAAACGAAAAATTCACTACAGGATTATAGGACGAGTTACAATATTTTGAAGAGCCGTGGTAGCCTAGTGGTTAGGGCATCGGCCTTCCATCCGGAAGGGCGGGGTTCAATTCCCAATAACTCCAAAGAGCCACCGAGAGCATGCGATATACTTGATCGTTAAATCTGTGGTCGGCCGTTGAGCAGTTACCATAGATGCAATAATCTGGAGAAAATCCCCCCTTTCATATCAATGTCAAAATTTATGGAGTAAATCCTCTGGTGGTGCCGACTATCGGAGGAGCTTAGAGCAAAGTCGTACTTTCACTTTCATGGTGCTCTGATTAGACGAAGCACGGTATGGCGAGCTTGATGTCCAAGTGTCATAAGTAGCAACGATGTTTTGATTTTAGAGGAGATAATATTCATATATTATTTATTTTGATAAATTTTGACAGAGTAGTCGCAGCTTCAATAATCAGACCCAATCAGATAACGTCAATCAGAGAGCAATCAATATCTCTATATATTGATTGCCTAAAAATAAGTTTATCAAGTTACTGAGTCACTATATAAACAGAATTTTATTCGTATTTTTGGAAGAGAATATTTCACATGAAGACTGATTTCGCTTCATCTCAAATAGTGCTTTACAGGGAATTATATTATACCTTGAAAAATGAAGCCTATATTTTTTTACACATATACCCGATATGTTGAAAAAAATTTCTTGTTTCCTTCAATTTTAAATCAGATAAATACACTACTGGCCATTAAAATTGCTACACCAAGAAGGCGACATGCTACAGACGTGAAATTTATACAAAAGGAAGAAGGTGTTGTGATATGCAAATGATTAGCTTTTCAGCTCATTCAGACAAAGCAGGCGCCAGTAGCGACACCTACATTGTGTTTAAATGAGGAAATTGTTCAGCCAGTTCCTCGTACACAAATTGCATTTGAACGTTGTTGTCTGGTGAAAAGTTGTTGTGATGCCTCGTGTAAAAAGGAGAAATGCGTACCAGCACATTTCTGACTTTGATAAAGGTCGAATTGTAGCGTACCGGGATTGTGGTTTATCTTATCGCAGTATTGCTGCTCGCGTCGGTCGAGATCCAATGACTGTTAGCAGAATATGGAATCGATGGGTTCAGGACGGTAATACGGAACGCCATGCGGGATCTCAACGGCCACCTATCAGTAGCAGCCGAAAAGACAGGCATATTATCCGCATGGCCGTAATGGATCGTGCAACCACGTCACGAGCCGTGAGTCAAGAAACGGGGTCGTTTGGAAGACAACAAGTGTCTGCACGAACAGTTCGACGACGTTTGCAGCAGCATGGACTCTCAGCTCGGAGACCATGGCTGCGGCTTCCCTTGACCCTGCGTCATAGACAAGAGCGCCTTCAATGGTGTGATCAACGACGAACCTGGGCGCACGAATGGCGAGGCGTCATGTTTTCAGATGAATACGTCTCGGTCACCTGTTGTTCGCATTGACAGTGCTTTGAACAGTGCACGTTACATTTCTGGTGTGTTACGACCCGTCCCTCTTCCCTTTATTCGAGCCCTGCGAAACCCTACGTTTCCGCAGGATAATGCCCGACCGCATGTTGCCGGTATTGTACGGACCTTCCTTGATACGGAACATGTTCGGCTGTCGCCCTGGCCAGCACGTTCTCTAGATCTTTCACCAATAGAAAACGTGTGGTCAATGGTTGCCGGGCGACTGGCTCGTCACGAAATGCCAGTCAATACGGTTGATGAACTGTGGCATCGTGTTGAAGCTGCATGGGCGTCTGTACCTGTACATGCAATCCAATCTCTGTTTGACTCAATGCCCAGGTGTATAACTGCTGTTATTACTGCCAGAGGTGGTTGTTCTGGGTACTGATTTCTCAGGATCTATCCAGCCAAATTTTTTGAAAATGTAATCCTTGTTATTTCTAGTATAATATATTTGTCCAATAAATATCATTTTGTTATCTGCATTTCTTCCTGGTGTAGCAATTTTAATGGCCAGTAGTGTATAATTATCTTAAAGAAGAAATATAATATATTTCCAGTTAATAAATTCAGCATCTTTTATATACAATTCACGTGTATTTTTCTCTGAGTTGACTGAGGACGCATTACGAAGTAAAGATGACTGTTACTAATTTCAGCGAGACTCTTCTTCAAGTCCGACGTCAAGCTTCGGATTCAAATGTTTCCTGAATTGCTTCAACCTTCCCAATTTTATCCTCAAAGAATAATCACCTTGGATCTTGACAATCCGGTCTCACAAACGAAGGACTTTGTCACGGAAAGTCGGACGCATTCTCTTGTCGCAAAAGAGGAAACCAGGTAAACTCCACCCACGCAGACAGACGTGTATGCTAAAGGCTTATGGTTTTTTTTAAGGTTCTTTAAGGTTTTTTTTTTTTTTTTTGTCCCTTAACGATCGTTTTTTGCCTTCGAGGGCTAGTTAGACCGGGACCTTCATTTCATAGTGGATTCCGAATCACTACAAACATTCAAGTCCGAGGTGGTATTCGACCCCACGAACTAGGGAACCGAACTAACCCACAAAGACTTACATTGACACATACGATTATAAAAGTGCAACACCAACCTCTGGGCACAATATAGCCAAATGGTAAGAAAGGGGTGTACAAAATAAAATATTCCTGTTTCGATAACTGTCGCTTTCGAATGAAGATGAAGGTTGCGCTTCTCTAAGCACATTTATCGGAGTAAATGGAGTTTTTCGGGTTTTTTCTCTTGCAACTCGTGAATATGGCCCACTATCTAAAAAAGTCCGACTGGAAAGCAGTCACATGATGGATATGAACTGATAAGTATGATGGATCTCTGCCTTCCTTTAAGTTGCCCACCGCGTCGTGTCAAACATCCATCTCTCGTAATGCAACAGTGGCAATCTCAATGCGTCATGCTTCGAAGTATTACCACAAGAATTGTGAGGAGGGATTTCGATATTTGTGGCGGTTGCGAGTCCGTTTGAAACTGTAGGTTCTGGTCAAATTATTCCTGGAATGTAGAAAATGACCGTTGAGAGACAAATATGCCAATCCATCTCCTGAAAAGGTGGTGATTTAAAAAAATCTACTTTTTAATGACGTGATTTTTCAATTCACACATCAGCGGTTTGTTACTACATTTATCTAAGAGAAAAGAATATAAAATTAAATGCAAAAAATAAGCTATTGCAAATTTTTTTAAGTATAATTTATTCAATATATCGTCTTACTTTTATTTTTAAACTCGCAGCCACTTGTTGATTTGATTAATGCGATGAAATATGTTCATTGCCTTCCTATATAGATATATATATATATATATATACATATACATATATATATATACATATATATATATATATATATACATATATATATATATATATACATATATATATATATATATATACATATACATATACATATATATATATATATATATATATATATATATATATATATATATATATATATATATATATACAATCATAAAAAGTTAGATTAACAGGAAAGTGTGCAGGAAAAAAAAGTGGAAATGTCTTTATATTCACAACTTCCGTCTCTTGATTTTTTATTTTATTTTATTTATTTATATATTTTTTTGCAGTAAAATTTCACCGTTTATTAATGAGACAATTACAAACTTTTTCATCTTCCACCATTTTTCGAAATTATTTTAAAGATTCGCCTAAATTCTACATCAAGAATTATCAACGTTTTGTCTGAATCAGGATTTGCGGAATCAGCAGCGATCACTTCCACTTTCACTCTTTTTTTGACTAAAAATCAACCATTACCGAAAGAACGATGTTACTCTTGTTCTTGACCTTCAGTTGACCTCCTTCCGAAACGTTGGGCTTGTTCATTTGAATTGCAATTTTTCTTTAAAAATCAAGGCTCCACGATTATTGATTGACATTATGTATTTATTTTGTTCATTATTTTTTCACGAATCTCATTATCACAAGCTTTCTGAGAATTGGAGAAAAACCCCAGAAGAGTCATTATTGAATGGTTATATTGTTCATCGGAAGATTTTGTTACAGCATCGTCTTCAGATAAAATTATAAAAGGTCATGGCATAAAGAGAAGTTGTTTCTGATTGTTGTTAGAAAATCTTTGAATTGCTTTTATGTCGGTTTGAATGCAATAATCTAAACGCAGCGGTGGATGATTTGTTTTTAAATAAATGAGATCATCACCATTCTAAGGAATTATGCATTTTATTTAGTTATTTTGCTGCATGTTATGAAACATTTTAGTGTGAAAAAGAAAAAATTCAGTGTTTTTCACGAATTTCGCAACTCATTGAAAAAGCTGTAGAAGCATTGAGAGCTATTAAAATGAAACAACTTAATTCCAAAGAAAGTAATCTGAAATATGGTAAGATTTCTGAAATGAAATAACAATGTTTTCCGGATAAAATCTTTTAAAAGGAAATCACTATAATCCATCAATACGTGAAATATAAACCATTAGTTAGTTTCCACTTAAAATGATCGCCCTAATAGGATGAGCAGCTAAAAGTTTCACGAATAATTCCTCACAATTCATTATACAAATAATTATTTAAAAATTAAATTATTTTTGCTACCACTATATATTTATTCTGAGCCGACCGATGGCTGAGTAGCGTGTGTTACTGACGCCAAAACTGTTGGTCCCGGGTTTGAAATCAGGTTCGAGTATGGATGTTCCTCTTCATATGAATTCATGCCCTTTCTTCTGAGATATTGTAATGTCTCATAGACAGCACTTGAGATTTCGAGAGCCTCTGATGGGGAGGTGAGTAGGGAGACGGTTGGTGCCAGGACAATCTGTAGAAGCTGCGTTTTCTTAGGAGATTAATGCTGACTTTGGTGTGCTACGCAGGCGGAAGAGTTGTTAGCGAACCCAAATATGACTCCTTCGTAATTTTTTGTTTCTTTGTTAATTAAAAATGTTTGTTTTCAAAATTTGAAGTCATTAGTTTGTTTCATAACAAACTTATGATCTGTTGGCAGCGGTTTTAGATGTTTCCATAATCTCTTGCATTAGCATCCACTGGGGAAATTAATTATGTGCACTATATTGAATTACGTGCCGAAATGTTGGAATACAGGTAGACCATTTTGATCAATCTTTCACTGGTTACTATTGAAAATAAATAGTTTGGTATGTTAAATAAATTTATAAAATATTTAGTTCCAATCTTATTTACGTGGTTTTTCTTGTTATATCAATTAATTTTGTTTATAAGTTTGCAAATGGTGTATTCCATATTATAAAAGCTAGTTTCTGTATTTCATGTATTCGAATTTACAGTGTAATATTTTTATAAGAAAAGTGTGTATCTTATTATAAATGTGTATTTCATAATTTTTATGTGGTTGATATACTTCATTTCACGTAGGAATATGTTAAAATAACTATGTTGTTATAGATTAATGTGTAAAACCGACAGTACAATTATATACATATTTTTTTTAATGTTTCACTGATATATATAAAGTAGATTTTATGAAAGGAATATAGTTTAGAAAAAGGTTTTGATTTTGTTATGTGAAAACAAAAATTATTACAAATAAGTTTGAATTTAAAGTAATGTGAGATTTATTGATGTGTTTGATTGTTGTTTGCAATGTATCTAACTGATTTATTTGATATTTAAAACGCATATGTTTTTTTTTCCTCGATAAAGATTTGAAAAGATATTTTCTTAATGTTTAAAATATCTGACGTTATTATCTTTATTTGATGTCGTGTATGATTAACTAAGTTTATTGATTTGAAATCGAAAGCTGATTTCTGATTTAGGTTAGTTAAAGCTTTTAATTTGTAATGTTGCTATTACATATAAAAATATATATTGTAGTGTTCTACATTTTGAATTAAAAAATATGTATAATTTCATTTTCTGATTTAAAATAGTAGTATTTATATAAGAATATGATTTTATATAATTTATACATTTTTTAATTTACATTTTTGATTAATGTTTCAATTTATCTGAGTAACAAACATTAATTGGGTAATACAAACTTGAAATCGAGAGTAGAAGATTTAATATTAAATTAGTTCTTCTTTACAAAATAATTGATTTTCCATTTATACACTATTTGTTGTATTACAATATAGTTTGTTTTCGTTTAATTTTTTTTTAATGTTATTCGATATGTTTTATATTAGTAGTGTATGGTAAATAATTTCAATAGTTACTTACGAAATTTTGCATATAGATGGGTGTAGTCTGATATCTTTTTTCTCATTATTGCATCTCTTCTGAGATAAAGCGTTTAGTAAATAAAATGGCTTTTTTAGCTCGGGGGAAAAGGGAGATTTAGTAGAAGTAGCTGAAGAGTTAGGGGAAATGGTTCCAGATTCTTTTAAAATCTCAGATATTAAAAAATTAATTTTAGCTAGTAAAAAATTTGACGAGGAAGAAGTAAAATGTATATTAGGTAGGGTAATCGAGGAAAGAGTTAAAAGGGAACTAGAAGAAAAAGAGGAAAGAATTAGGCGAGAACTATAACAAGGAGAAAAAATTAGACGTGAAGAAAGAGAACTTATTTTGGAAATGAAACGTATGGAAATCTTTTCAAATGCTGCAATTTTGAACACAGAATCAGTTACAAATCGGATTGAGCATGCTCAAAAAATTCAGTTAATGCAAATAACGCCAAAATTCGATGAAAAGAAAGATGAGATGAGTTTATACTTAATAAATTTTCAGTGTAGAGCAGAAATGGCTCCTATTCCAAAAAACGAATGGGTAGTTTATCTTGTAAGGGCTTTACCTTCAGAAATATCTAACATGTTAATTAGAGAATCTCCAGAAAGGGCTGATGATTGCGATTACATGAAGGAACTTACTCTTAAACGATTCAAGTTAAATAGCGAAAAATTAAGACAATTGTTTCTTAAACACCAGAAAACGTCAGAAAAATCAGGGAGAAATTATGCACAAGAATTGAATAGTTATTTTACGGAATGGCTTACGGAATTAAAAATAATGACGTTTGAACAGCTTAAGGAACTAATGGTAACAGATCAATTAAAATGTCGTGTGCCAATTTAAATTAAAGAGCATTTTTTGGCGGGATGGCTTAAAATAAATTCTCCGTATGATCTAGTAGAGAAAATAGATGAATATGTAAGTTTATGAGATAGTTTTAAGGCGAAAGATATTACGAAACTCTCTCGAAATAATTTTGGTTTCCGTCAACAAAATGAAAACCGTGCCTTTAAGTTTAATAAAGTAGTTCGGAATAATAAATCTCATGTTCCTAAAAGAGTCAAGAATAAAAATTCTAATTATTCATATGAAAGGGAAATTGAAAACGAAAACAACCCCGATGTTATGAGTGTGGTTCTTATAGTCATTAGCGGTCTCAGTGTGACAAAATAAAAAAGAATTTAGAATCGGTATCATCTAATGAAATTGCTAAAAGTACATTTAATGAGTTGATGGCTCCTTACATTAGTATCGGCACTGTTAATGGAATTCCAATGCAAATCTTAAGAAACACTGGAGCAACTCTTGATTTGATTTGTGGAAAATACGTGAAACCTGATATGTTCACTAAAGAAAAGGTTTGGCTAAGAACACCTCTTGATGTAACTTTAGTATGCTTACCTATTGCCGAAGTTGAAATAAATTGTGAATTAGGTCACATATTGACAAAGGCAGCAGTTCTTCGAGATTCTTTGGATCAAAGAAGATATTTACTAGGTAACAAAACAGCCATTTTATTTGAGAAAACTAAAAGACATGAAGAGGTGAAAATATATATGATAAATGCTATAGAAACTTGGACTAAAAAAAAAAAAAAAAAAAAAAAAAAGACGCAAGGAAAATTGCACGAATAAAGATATTATTGATTCTGAAATAGAATCCTCTATGTCTTGCCTCAAAACTAAACTAAATGAGGAATAAAGGCAAAATGCAATTTTGCTACCATTAGAAACCGAAGTTGAAGGGATGGATTCGATAAAGATATCTCCAGAAGAATTTGCTCGGGAACAAAAAGTGTGCGAAGATTTGAAACCTCTTTTTGAGCAAGCTAAACAACAATCTTCTAAAGATAATAAATATATTACAATAAATCACACACACACACACAAATGTTGATTTATAATAAAATATGGACAATGATGGAACTGTAAGAAGATTATTAGCTGTGCCCAAGAAGTTTCGCAGCCAGCTAAAAGGGATCTGCCATGAGGTAACTGCAGATCATTCAGGTATAACTAAAACAAAAGATATGTTGTACAAAACTTTCTACTGGTTTAACTGCTTTAAAGAAATAGAAAATTTTGTTAAATCTTGTGACAAATGTCAACGAATAGGAAAGCCTCAAGATAAGAAAAAGGCTCCTTTGAAACTGGTTCCAGTAATTCCGGAAATATTTACGAGAATAAACGTTGATGATTGTGGTCTTTTAACTATAACTTCCTGTGGTAACCGGTATATTATAACAGCCATTTGCATGTCATCTAAGTATCCATCTCGCAGATCATCTCAGTACCAGATGTACGTTCTCATTTCAGTACCAGATATACATTCTAATCTCAGTACCAGATATACGTTCTACTACTGTGTTAGATGCTTTTCTTCAGATTTTTAGCCGCATGAAGTTTCCTAGGGAGTTGCAAAGTAATCGAGGAACATCGTTCATAAGTGTCTTGACATCAAAATTTTTTGAAAAATTTGGTATCAAAGTGCATAGCTCTGTCCAGCACCCCCAAAGCAATTCTGTTGAGAGATTGCATAAAACTTTAAATAGAATACTGAAAGTCCTTTGTTTAGAAAAGGGTACAGATTGGGAGAAGATTTTATCTCAAGCAATTTTGCACTTAGAACTTGCATTCATGATTGCACTGGATATTCTCCTGCAGAATTAGTCCATGGTCGGAACTTAAGAACACCCGTAACACTATTATATGAAAATCTAACTACTAAAACCATTGAAGAAGATAGTGTAATTGCTTACGTTTTTAATCTTTTAAATAGAATTAAAAGATGCCAAGAATTAGCTGTACAAAATATAACAGATGTTAAAAAAAAAAAAAAAAAAAAAAAAAAAAAAAAAACAGAAACTTTGGTATGACCGTTAGACTACGAAAAGAGAATTTAAAGAAAATGATCTTGTGCTAGTTGTTGCACCTTCTAGATCAAACAAATCTTCTGTTCATTCGATAGGTCCAGGAAAGGTAATAAAACGACTATCGGAAACAAATTGCATAATACAATTTCCGATAAAGAAAAATTACATGTATACCATGTAAATATGTTAAAACCCTATTTTCAGCGTCCAGAAGATGTTAATTTAATTTTTATCTCTGATTCTGATAATGAAGATACTGATTTTGAGAATGAAGGTATCCCAAGTTTTGAAATTAATTCATCTACCCTTTTAGAGACTTTTCCTGAAAGCTGTTTTAATGAAAAGTTAGTGGATGAGCAGAAGAATCAATTGAGTAGACTTTTAATTCAATTTATTGATATTTTTTCAAATGAACCAGGTTGTACAGGACGGGCTCAACTGGACATCGAGTTAGAATCTGATAAACCTATTATAGCTAAACCATATCGAATGTCCCTACAACAAACAGAAGTTCTGAAATCGGAAGTAGACAAGATGTTGAAATTGAAGGTGAATCCGATTACACATCACCTTTAATATTATTTGAAGCACCTAGAAAAAAACCTCGTCCGTGCATTGATTATCGCAGGTTAATTGAGGTTACTAAAACGCAATATTATCCTTTGCCAAATATTGAAGAGTGCGTTGAATCCATTTCGAAAGCGAATTCCATATCTTTATTAGACTTAACAAGAAGTTATTGGAAAATACCTATGAGTCCGAAGGCTCAAAGATATGCTGCATTTACGACGACATTTGGTGTTTATAAACCTTTGAGAATGCCATTTGGTTTGAAGAATGCTCCTTACTATTTTAGTAAGTTAATGGCTGAGTTATTAAAAAATTGCGAACATTTTGCTGTACCTTATTTAGATGACATAGTTATATATTCACTTACTTGGTCTGATCACATTCAACATCTTAAATGTGTTCTGGAGAGGATTCGATTTGCGAAATTGGTTGTAAAACCCTTAAAGTGCAAATTCGCTCAACTTCGTGTTAAATACTTGGGACACTTTGTGGGACAAGGTCAAAGAACACCAGGCGATATTAAAGTGAAGGCCTTTACGATTTCGAACGTCCCTCAAGCAAAACCAAAGTACGTGCTTTCCTAGGTTTTGTTGGATACTATCGCAAGTATATACCAGAATTTTCGGTAGTTGTTGCGCCTTTAACCGATCTGCTAAAAGGGAAGTCCAAGAGGGGAACTGTAATATGGAATAATAACTGCGAAAAAGCATTTGTAGAATTATACAACACTTTAATAAGGAAGCCTGTACGTTGCAGTCCTGACTTTCAAAAACCATTTATTATTCAATTTGATGCATCAAACTTAGGAATAGGTGTAGTTTCATCTCAGAGAGATCAAAATAAACACCCTATCTTGTTTCTGAGTAAATAATTTTCAAATTCTGAGAAAAATTATAGCACTATAGAAAAGGAATGTGCAGCAATAATATTTGCTGTTATTAAATTAAAATATTATTTAAATGGTCAGTATAAATTTGTTATCGAAACTGATCACACCCCTTTAGTTTGGTTAAAACATCATACAGGATCTAATCCCAGACTTTTAAGGTGGGCTTTGGTACTTCAAAGCCTAAATTTTGATATTGTTCACAGAAAGGGCAAATTACATCAGAATGCCGATAGTCTCAGTAGAATTCTGAATAACCAAACATAATTATTTTTTTCAAATATTAAATAAAAATGTTTTCTTTTAATATAAATTTCAATTGTTGTTTCATGCGTACATAATTTCTTGAAAAAAAATTATAAGGTTTTTCTATAATAATAATGTGTCTCTTTGTAAATTTAGCTAATGTTGCAAATTCTGTTGTGTTACATAATTATTTTGTGCTCTCTTTTGATATATTTTTATTTTATATTTAATATTATATAATTCCATATATTTTTGTGTATCAGCCAGAATCCGATTGATCAGGGCTATCTGTAATACTAAATTTTGTTGTTTGTGTGTGTTTTTTTCTTCTTTTTTTATTGCTGATTAATTTCCGTAGAATAAAAAAAATAAATAAAAAAAACTCCGGGGAAGGAAGGAATATTTTAGTCTATAATGTCTTATAGCCAGCACTTGAGATTTCGAGAACCTCTGATGGGGAGGGTGAGTAGGAAAACGGTTGGTGCCAGGAGTAGTCTGTAGAAACTGCGTTTTCTTTGGAGATTGATACTGACTTTGATACGCTATGCAGGCGCGAGAGTTCTTAGCGAACCCAAATATGACTCCTTTGTAATTTTTTGTTTCTTTGTTAATTAAATGTGTTTGTTTTCAAAATTTGAAGTCATTAGTTTGTTGCATAACAATATGAATGAATGTGGCTCACCCTGTGAAAGGGTTTGTAGTAAAGTGACGTGGGTGATGCTACTAGTTTCCGTGACTTACCCATCACTAAGTGCCTCGTCATTTTTAGCTACGGGCAGGTGATGAGGTCACACCAGAGCTGGCAACTCTCCCCCTTCCACGCAAGCGGAAGGACTTTGGACGTCACAGGTGAACGTAGATACGTTCCCAAACCAAGGAGTTCCAATAATCCAAATGAGGGAGAATGTGATTGGCATCACACTTCGGTGCGGAGCAGTTTCTGAAAATTTTGTAGCAAAGTGTTGGTCCCACAATAGACACCATTACAAAAAAAATATTTATTCAAAACCGGAATCCAAAACCAGCAGTATGACGACGATTTAGTTGAAGGTAGGAATGTTTAAGGATAAATTGGAGTATTGTCGCAGTTCAAACAAAAACTGGCATCAAATTCGTGCACAGATAAAGAAAATATGCCTGACTTTCAGTTTTATGAATAGTTTAGGATAGACTCGCCATGGTATAAAGGTAGGACAGCGATTTTCCGAACTTAAGGGACACGGATTTGATGCCAGCTACCGTTGAAGAACGAAAGATAGATGCTCCGCTTCAATATGGATGTCTGTGGAGGTAGGTGAGTGAGAATTTTCCGATACGTGAACACGACCCACAGCCAACGAAGAAACGTGGTGGATATTAAATGCTCTGCTGAGGCTTCGGCTGTTACGTTGTTCATTATGCGATACCAGAAAACAGTTTATGAGAATCTCACCATGGCCTAGTGGTAAGGCAATGCTCTTCAGAGCAAAAGAATTTCCAGGTTCTATCCCTGATACTGTTGGGAATCGGGAAAAAGATGTTTAACACTATAGTGGACAGCTTAAAGCTATTGTCGGGCACATTTTTTATATATCCATTATATAACTGTCATCTGGTAAATGCGCACGTTTCTTAAATATATATACTGTAGGCTATAATCATTTGTTGCAAGTGAGGAAAAGGAAAATGTTCAAGCACGTTCGATGAAAAGTATGTATGCAGAAGCGCAGCATCTTATCGAAAATTGATCGAAAGTGACGGACATCGAAACAGGGACCTGTCGCTCTAATATTAGGATAAATTGGGTCCACAGATGAATTTCGCACGTCTGAAGGCGCACCTGTACATCTGATGGACTAGTGCTAAAAATTTTTGAGAGTTTCCCTTTTGCGGCATCTGAATACGTTCCACCATCTAACAAAAATATTCTTCCATAATGTGGTGGACGCTAAAATGCTTCACAACGGCTACACGATATTGAGATGTCCATTAAGTGGCGTCGAACAATTTACGGCGATTATTCCTTCAAATACGAGGGTCACTCTGAAATTTTTGAGATACAACTAGGTTTTTAAAGTTATACTTACAAAATTTTAGGTGTGTTCAAAGTAGTCTCCTCCAGCATCAATGCACTTTTGTAAACGAATTTTCCACAGATTAAATGCCTCAAGCCATTCATTTCTTGGAATAGATGAAAAAAAAAATGCATTTATAGCCACATCAATCTCTTCTTCTGAATGAAAACGACGTCCGCGTAAGTTCTTTTTTAGATTAAAGAATAACCAAAAGTCGCACATAGGTGAATACGGCGGATGTTCGATCACTTTAATTTGCTTTTGTTTAAGAAACTCACTTGTTAATCCAACTGTATGTGAAGATGCATTGTCATTGTGAAGCATTAGTCCCCTAACATTCAGTTCTTGTAAAATTCCTTGACATGTTGGAACGTCAGATAACGACATGTACGTTTCATCACCTTTTACAATTTTAGAAATGATGCGGTGGCCACCATCATTCAGCAATTTCAGATTTTCTTTACTGATTCTGACACGCTCCTCTTTTTGGTACTCAGATTATGGGGAACTCGACGGAAAACTATTTTTTTCACATACAATTCTTCATGAATGATTTTGCGTATGGGTGCGGATCCAATGTTAAGTTTCTTCTGTATCATTTGATAGGTACAGGGATTATCATACAACGCATTCTTAATATTTAATCCTGCTTTAAAATCGTAGATAATGATAGCGCAAAAATGTTCTCGCGTCAATTCTGTTTAAAATTTATCCTACGCTAAACAAGTTGAAGTAAGTCAGTAAAAAATCGTCTTCTGTGTTAAAATACTTTGTATTTTAAAATTAAACCGTTATTTTTATTTTGTAAATTCTCGTCAGCGCGTATGTCAAAAATTTCAGAGTAATCCTCGTAAAAAGCTTTAATCGAGTGGTTTTAATGATTTCAGAAGAGATTATTAATGTTCTGTTCCCTTATCCATTTCTGTGAAGTCATGGGTCACAAAAAAAAAAAAAAAAAAAAAAAAAAAAACAGCAATCCACTTCCTTGGACATTAGATTTAGCACCATAAGATTTTTATTCTTTCCCAATATCAATATAAGGAAAATGTTTTCACACCGTTGGATACAAAAAGCAATGTGACTACCATACTTCAGTTGATATCAAAATAGCATTGTCGTTTATCCGCAGAGGTCTCCGGATGAGGACATCGTCGCTCCCGACACCAGGAAACAGCTTGCTCTCCACCCGAAGATCCGTCATATTTGTAATGGCTGCTGGAAAATTTTATGATAGATACTCGAAAGTTACATCTTAACAATAAGCCCTTATGTAGTCTAATTTTTAAATCTTGTTTAGATGAAAGAATAAAAATTGAAAAATAAATCTTTCATTTCATTCAGAAATTGTTATAGGTATAAGTCATATCAAGCTACAATAAATATATGAATAGTTTTACTTCAATTTAATATTCTAATTATAAAATAACAGTTTCTATTTGTGTTATTTAACTCAAAAAAGCAGGTACCACAATGTAAAAAATGTACATGAATACAACTCTATTTTCTTTTTTGATTCATTTTTTCAATACTTCTTAACTCAATGTATTTTCAAAATTGGGCAGAACATGGGAGAAAATAAATAACTATGAAAAAAATCAATAACAGAGAAATCATGTAATTATTTGCCTCTAATATGTATTTTAATCAATATGTATAATTAATTTTGACTGCCTAATATCCTAAAGCCGCTGCAAAGCATTTTAATGTCCACCACGTAATTATCTTCTGCAACGAATTTCCTTAGAGAGTGGATTGTATACCCATATCGCAAAGGAGGAAGCCTGGAAAACTCCCCAGCACACATCCCATTCTTCTGTTGTTCAACAGTGACTGGGCTCGAACCCAGGACCTTTCATTTTGCACAGCGGTAGACTACTATGATGCTACAGCAAATGCCAACAGCCAAGGTGGAGGTCAACTTCAGCAACTCTTGAAAAGAAGCCTAAAGAACTTTTCATTCAACTTCACACTTGGCCTAAAACACAACAAAGTTGAGATACTGTGTGAAAATACTGTTGGTATCAAGTGACAGATTAATAAACAAATTTGTGTTCAGATATTTTACAATCAAATTTTCTTCAAACAACTTCAAGTTTTTCAATTATTACAAATACCTTTACCAATATGAAGAATAAATTGAAAAGTTCTGAAAATACAATTTTTTTAAAATTATTAACAAACGAAATTTGTACCTTTAATATTTGAGAAGAAAACAAAGAAATAAAAAGAAAAAAAAAATAATTTCTGAAAAATTTCATTTTTATTCATTTTTGATTTTCAGAATTTTAAACCTGCTGTCATAATACTGTTAAATAAATTGGTTTTAGTTTTGTTGGCATGTACAAGTTTGCAATTTCCTTTAAGTACTGAATTTTACTTTGCAAACCATGAAATTAAAAAAGAAAATCTTCAGTTCAACATTTAATGCTGAAAAAAATCAAAATAAGATTTAAACATTTTTGTTAAGAAACTTTTATTAATACAATTTCTTACATCTTTTGATCAAATTCATTAATTTTCAATATAATAATTTGACAAAGAAAACTAACACAATAATCATTTCATTTATTTTCAAAAATATTAATTACAAAAATATCTTTGAAATTATGTTGATATTAAACTAATTTTACCATCCTTTTAATACATAAATTTTATAACTCATGATTAAATATTTAATCTGTAACAATTACAAAGCTGTCATGTTTCCAAACAACGCACTTACTGTAAGGCACTTCTATAAGCTTAAAACAACAATTTTATTTATCAAAATTGTCATATTTATTTTCAAACATAACAGGTAATTACAAATATGTCTTAGACAATAGAAACATAAAAATAATTTTATCATCCCTTTAATATATGAATTTCATAAATCGTGATTAAATATTTAATCAAAAACCCATCTGATAAGCTTCCAAGGAAACTTCATAAGGCACTTTTGAATTTAAAAAAAGTAACAATATATTATAACTTAGTAAATATAATTGTTATTTCTTAACTCGTAGGAATTAGTAAAAATTTCTCAAAAAAATCCCCATCATGAATTTTTAGAAAATCATTATTCTTAACCAACATTAAAATGAATTCAATAGTTTAATATGTATTTAAACAATTTTAACTCACATAAAAGATTTTTTTACAGACTAAACTCATTCTTGTAAAATATCATTTTGTCACTTTTATGCTTGATCCAGAAAAGTAAGATTTAAACAATATCTATTTCCTTTTAAAATGAATAAATTTAAAATAAAAAAGCAATATAATATTATAGAACTTTAGAAATGAATTCCAATACTTTTTTTCAATTTATTTTAAAAAAATATATAAAAATAAAAAGATATGTATGAAAAATGTCTAAAATTAAAGGATATTTTACATCTATAAATAATAAAAACTGGTAGTTTCCTAAATATTTCTGGAAAATAACAAGCAGAATTGTTAAATAACAGAACAATAAGACTACTGTTAATCAAAACTCTTTTAATTTTGATAAAACATCAATTTTTTAATGTCAAATTTTTTTGCAAATAAAACATTCAACAAATAGCAAAAAAATAAATAAAATCTTAAAAAAAAAAAGAATAAAAATATACCTTACATTAAAGATGAAAGACAGAGAAATAGGAATTGAACTATAATCAATGAACTGAATTGCAACAGACATGCTCTTGGTTGGTTTATTCCTCTGATAAATTGAACTTAGTTAGAAAATAGTGGGTCTGCAGCATAAGGCTTATTTCTTTACAATAAAATAAGGTTTTTCCAGTTTGTAAGCACTTTCAGCACAAGTGATTCACACAATAGATAATTTTAGCTAAAAGTTTTATGTTATGCAACCATCTCATTGCAATAAATACACTTAGATAATACTAAATACTGAAATGAAAGAAACAAGAGAATAAAGAAGTTCAAAGGCAAAGTTCAACATTTTTTAACAACATGGTTCAAAATTTATAACTTTCGAGCAAATGTTTCATTGACGCTTGATGAAAACATAATTCAGAATTTTTAGTATGAACAGTAAAATGCCCAAAAGAAAAGAAGCTTGCGTATTTTTTTTTTTTAAATTTACAACCAACTTAATAATTATTACTTAGTTGGATAGGTTTATATCTCAAAAACAGCAAAATACTGATAAATAATAAATGATTTGAATAGTATGTCTAAGCTTCCATACTTCATGTAATAAAAATACATAAAAATGAGATTCAAATATTTTTAATCTGATACAATATTCAAAATAATACTTGCTGTTTTTAAATTTAAATCGTAAGTATTATTCACGCACATGGTTTCATGAGATCATAAACATAACATATCTTTTACATTAATATTCAAACAAATAAGAAGTCATATTTTGCTTCTGATCTTTCTTCTAAAACTTAAAAAGTGTTAAAGAGTATATTGCACCACAACAAATACATTTTACATTCCCTTTTATAGTCACACACACATGTATATGAATTTAAGAAAACTAAAAATAGCCAAGCATGTAAAAATGATGTCCTGCAAAGAAATGGAGAACATAAGACACAAATACATATTTTAAATAAATTATAAAACTTCACGATGCAAATGGAATGGAATTAAAAAGAAAATCTTTTGTTGAAAGTTTTGAGTATTTCCATCACAGAGCGGCATCCTCACTCGCAATTCGATAACCATTTCTGTCATTCAGAGGCTCCTTATCTTGCAGTATTTTTCTCTTGAAGAAACCAAGCTGAAAAATAGATAAAATTTAAAAACGAATAAGTAACAAATGAATACAATTGTAACTATTTATCAAGGAAAAAAAAAAAAAAAAAAACGTGCAATACGAAAAAGAGTTCAGTAGCTTTTTAAATGAGAACTGTACACTTGAATGTTTTATGATAAGCAGATTTTAAATTTATTAAAAAGTATTTTTAAAAACATATTTTTATTATTTTTAACAATGTTGAAATAAAATTTAAAATTGAATAATATTCATTCAAATATTTTTTAAAATTCTGATTTTTTAACTCAAAATACTAAAAACGATTTTATTTTTAACAGAAATTTGAAGTTCTTCACAAAGAAGTGTATACTAAATTAGCAATGCAATGCGAGGGAAACTTTTGGAGCCAAACATTTTCATCAACATTTATATATATTTCATTATTTGTACTATAATTCATCACTTATTTTATTTTTAATTTTATTAGTAAAAATTAAGATTGAAGTTAAATTAAAAAATTTTTTAAATGTGTACTTATGACATAAATTAGGGATAAAATCTTATATTAAATAATTGGAAAGAGACAACAAATATATAATTTTACTCACTTTACCATTACTTTAAATAACATAAAAAAAATCAGTATTCAACAAATTTTGGTTATATTTTCTTGAGCTAGCCATTAAGTTCTCCATAGCTAATTTAACAGATGTGGAATTAAAGACCATAGAAATAATAAATCAGACACATTTTAAGAATAGTTAATTTTCAAGACATTTCATCCCACAGAAAAAGAAAGATTCATAAAGCTAATAATATACCATTTAAATGAAATTAATAAAAATAGGAATATAGAAACTTTTAAAAAACTTAATTTGAAATATACTTTTCGTAAAATATAGTAAGTTCAAAGTTTGAATTTAATAATAAAGAATATTTTTACAAAAACAAATTTAAATATTAAAATATAAAATCATGGATATTTATGATGTGTTTTTAAAAGAAAAACATACTTTCCATGATAGTAATATCAATAATGCTATGACTGAAATACTGCAACAAATGGATAAGCCAAGAATCCACCATCGCCTCCCAGACACACATAATAGATTAAATTTTGTTGACACCTAAAAGTTTTACAAGAAATTAATAAACATTTAGATACAAAATATTTGAAATTATTTGAAAGAAAATATAAAACTATTTTGATATAATGCTTCTATTGGATTTTATGGTCACCAGTAGCACATCACCACACAATTTTCTTTTTTAACTTAGATGTAGAATAATAGAAGTAAATTAGAGTGCTTTTTAGAATATCATGACTTTTGATTACTTATTTAACAGTTCTCCTATTATATACCTAACTTATAACTTGAAATCTAATTTTATAGTAAAATCATTTGATAGTAATTCAATTATAAACCCTAAAAGTATAAACTTGGTTTGATCTTTCTATCTTGTTAAAGTATTCACATTTTTTCAGTTGGCTACAGAAAATATCATAAAAATGACTGCTAAATTAATTCTACTAAGATAAGTCAAAGAATCCTAAACAAGATACATCAAACAACAATAAAATCTAATTACAATGTAGCTATGATAAATATTTTGTAGTTTTCTTTTGTTGCTAGAAACATAGCCTATTACAGACTAAAGGTAGTCTTGTTAATTTTTTACTACTTAGCTTGACTTCTAGCATTGGTTCTACATGGGTTCACTTTTATTGTATTATGAAATCCTTTTCTACCTCATTTAATCTATGTGGTTGGGGATATCAATTTTTATTGATTTTGCTACTTTTCTGATGTTGGGTTCCCCATACTTTTAATATATTTCATAATTGAGTTGATTTTGCAGATGTTGTTTTATATAATTGTTCCAAAGAATTTCTTTAAAAATTTCTTTCAAAGATCAATAAACTATCTTCTGTCTTGTTCTTTGTTTTGCAATCTCTCTTGTTTAAAACAAATCTTATTAGGGTCTAACATACTTAGTTTTGTTTTAATACTGATGAATTTAATTTCTAGCTGATTTTGAAAGCCATAGAAACATCTATTAGTTATAGCTAATAAATGATTTTATGTCAATTCATTGTAAACTAAGATTATTGTGCCGAGTATGTAAATGGCTTTGAAATTTCAAACAAACTATTTTGTTATGGTATTTAAATATCCTAAAACTCTTCCTCCTGTTTTCGTTATTAAAATAAGGGATCAAAAACTGGAGCAAAAATTTATCCTAAAATATTAAGAATAATTAATCTGAGATTTCAATGGTTTCCCCATTGAATTTACTTTAAAGAAAAAGAAACAAAGTTTATCATTAAATTTTGCCATGCCATTAAAGAAATATGGGTTTATACTCTGTTAAAAATATGTGCAAAAAAAAAAAAAAAAAAAAAAAAAAAAAGCAGTTAAAATGAATCATTGAAAAACTGCTTGCATATGAGGCAGAAGTCTGGCATGTCAACCACTTCCCAAAAAGTTGAATCAGATTCTGAGAATTCCACTATTCCACAGAATAAAGTCTTACACAACTGCTGTGAATGTTTTACAGATATTTGCAGGCCCTTCTCCCTTAACTTAGGAGTGAAGTAGAATCAAAAGAAATTTTCCATTTTTTTAACACAGTAGAAGAAATTATAATTTCACATGATTGACAAGATAAACAGAGATTTTATGGATTAAACCTAAACACTTTTGCAAATTGAATTGGTGTTGTTAATTGTAGTAAACTAACAATTTAAACTGTGAAGCACTGTTATGGAATTAGATGAGCTTATTACATATGTTGAAGACAAGCTCAAAGAGGCATTTTGTTGTTTAAGAAAAACAAAAGAGAGATATTTAACCAGAAATAAATGTTTTAAGTTACAAGTATATAAAAATATTGTATAAAAGCCACTACATTTACTGAAATGTAGACAATTTTCTTTCTTATCAAATATTGTAAAAAGAATTGGAAAAGACAAGTACTTATACTGCCTCAAAATCATTAATCAAGGAATTAATTAATCCAATAATTGCAAGGATCAATTCTTGATGAAAAGATAATTAAATGTGTTATGGAATTGTGTGTGTGTGTGATTGTATTAAACTTTATTGCTTCAAACTATATGTTGGATTATTTGACAATGAATAAGTAAATCCCCTTTTTAGGCAAGTGGAAAAAATAATACTGATATTGAAGAATGATAATCGGGAAAAAAAATCAAGACCAAAGTAAGAAACAGTTATTTGATTGGCAAAAAAGGGTAGAGTAGCTGTACTAAGGGTCAAAAAATATTTTTTAAAAAAATCATAAATTTTATTGGTAAAATGCATCAAATTAGGTTCTTTATTAAAATCAGCTTTTGGACTTTTTAAAGTTAAAGCAAATTTAAATAAACAATTTATATTCTTAAAAAAAGAAGAATATTGATCATGAATTATACTACTTGCATTATTAAATTAAAGGTTTTATCTATAAATGAATTAATTTGTTATTACATTTTTCCATTATTATTACATTCATTTGTTATTACATTTGTTATTACATTTCAATTTTAAAGAACAAAACATTAAATTTTATTTGGTAATAATAATTTATGTTTTATTTTAAATAATTTCCCCATGACTTTGGAAAGGACGATTTTGTTTACATACAATATAAACAAAAATATGAAAAATAAAAACATAATACAAAATATATAAATTTACAAAATTCAAAAACCCTCAAATTTTAAAGTATATAATAGGAATACAAATTTTATAAGGTTAAGAGCATTAAAAAAGTACAAATGAAATTCAATTTTAATTATATAATAGATACAGTAGAACTCCAATTATCCAAATCACTCTCAGAATTTCAAAAAAAAATAAATTAGATTGAAAAGAGAAGGAAAATGGGAAAACGTAAAATGAAGAAAATGGAAAAGTAAGAGGAAAAAAATGAGAATGAGAGGGAGGAAGAGAGAGACATATCACTGATGGGAATACAAAAACATTCATTTGAAAATTCATGGATGTTCAGAAGTGAGTGCTGAAGATATAGGAGAATAGATTATGAGTGAGATCATAGATTTCACATTGCAAATAATTGCAAACTACTTAAAGTGTTGATTAGGAAGATGACTTTCATGTTCAAAGTAAAGCAGACACAGGATTATCAGCTAGTGAAGTACTTTCCAGCTTTCAAACTACTTTGAAGTGGATAAAGCATCAACCTGAGTGTGACCACATGCAGATTCTCACTTTCAAGCAGATGGGAGACGTGGCTGCCTAAAACATATGAAGGCAGCTGACTCTGACCGAGATGTTCAGCTCGCAATGACTTTTATTTAGAGAGCTGTAGATGCATACTGTATCAATGTACATCACTTGTAAGTACTTTCACATATTAGAGTGTTGCATTTTCATTTAATTGATGAAAATTTTTTTCTCTAAAAATATGTAGTTTTTCACCCATTTTCAATGTACAATAATTAATTAAAATAGACCCTTTTTTAGAAAAATCCATTTATCTAAACATTTGATTATCTGAATTGGGTCCAGTTCCAATATGTGATTCAGATAATTGAAGTTTTACTATAGCAAAATGTAAATATACATGGAATTAAGAAACAACATGGTCAGCTTTTCTAGAAAGAGTCGACTACATTGGCATAAAAGTGACATTTCTGAAAAGTATTGTTCAGTTTTTATTCCATTATATAGATTCAACATTATTTTGGGCTGTCGTGGCATAATTTTGATTATATTTGAACACTGGATGAATAGCATTGCTGTGTAATACACTTTGGGTTATAAATGACAGAGATCAAAATACATACAAAAAACAAGGGAAACAAATTGACTGGAAAACATACATTTTGATAGATGTTAAAAAGTAACAAAAAAAAAAAAAAAAAAGAATAATCCATAGCAGGAAACAAAAATTTTAGTTTGCATTAAATTTAGAAATTTTGCTTATTAAATAATATTTTTAAAAAAAAAAAAAAAAAAAAAAAAAAAAGAAAGTTATATAATAAGGATGCATAAAAGGGGATTATGAGTAAGGATTCATAAAAGGAGCTTGTAAGAAAGGATGCATAAAAGGAAATTATGAATAAGGATGCATAAAACCAAATTATGAATGAGGACGCATAAAATGAGATCATGAGTAAGTTTGGTTTGTTTTTGTTTTGTTGCTCAAAGGTCATTTTTTGCACTCGGGACCTACAGTTTAAAGTGGATTCCAAACCAATACAAACATCCATGCCCAAGATGGGATTCGAACCCACGAAATGTAGAACGGAAGGCAAGAGCGCTAACCATTCGGCTGCCAGCTCGGCGAGATCATGAGTAAAGATGCATAAAAAGAAATTATGAATGAGGATGCATAAAAGGAGATCATGAGTAAAATGTATGGCATAAAACGTTTGAAAATAAAAATGAATAATAAGATCTTTTTCAGATTAACTGATACATACCACATATTCTTTGTAGGGCAGATGACCCACATTTGCACCATTAGGAAGGGCAGTAATACGAGCAAACAGTTTCGAAGATGTCATTAATTCCTTTTCACCAATCTATGAAAGCAAACACTTTTCTTAAATATTCTCATGCTTAATTCAGTTATTTTATAATAACAATTAGTTTTTAATTGTTAAGTAAAGTGCCAAAAGTAAATAACTGAAATGGAAATTTTGCTTTATTTTACAAAATATAGTTAATTGTTAATTAAACACATCAGAAATAAGTATTCTTAATAATAAATATTGCTTATAAAATGAATATCAGTTTATATCTGTTTATTAAGCAAAATGAACATAAACTTTTTAAGACATTCCTAGATATTTTAAAATTTACCAATGATTTTGAATTAGAAATGATCCTGATCATATCTAATTCAAAATCCTAAGGATTGTATATTGACTGCTTAATTTTGAATTTCATATACTTTACAAATTCAGCTTTTTAATAAGGACATTTATTCGCTCTTACTAATAATTAAACTATCAACTTAAAAATATAATAGTGTTTTGGAATTGCAGACATATTTTTCATGGTGATGTAGAAATTTAATTTTTCTAATAACATTTGACAGTAAAAGAAAATGAATTTTTTTTGTAAACTACATTTAACTTTTAAAACAAAATACTAAAGAATGTCTATTTTGGAAACAATGAAAGGATTCATTTTTTATCAATAAATAGTTCACTCTAAATGATATCTTGTCTCCAAAATAGAATAAAAAGAATGTTTTATTAACAAAATTCTGCATCAAATGTATGCAAATAATTGTATGGAGTAATGAAAATAAATTTGTAAGAATAGCAGATGAAAATTTTAAATACATACTTCATTGTAAGTCTCTCTCCACAATCTTGCACGTATGCTGAAAATAACTTGGTCACCTTTTTCAAGATTTAATATCCTACAATGAATTTTGGTACACAATGACTGACCACAGGACTGGAAAAGGAAAAATATTGTGCAGTGGTTATAAATTAATGGTTGACAAAATCAGGTTGTTATCAAAATAACTAAGAGAACATTTAAATCTTGACTAATTATAATAAATGATTTTAATATATTTTTGGTTTTCTTTTACACATTACTTAAAAATCCTGAACTTAAAATTTATTTTTCAAAGTATTCTTAATCCTTTAAATTTACCTCTAGTATATAAAAAATATAAACATAACTAAAGTAATATAACATCTATAATTAATACAAGCATATTGTTCTCATACATTACAATTTTAGCCATTGAATTAACTAAACTAACAAATATTATGTTATGCAAGATATTATACAAAATGTTACTTCTGAAAATTTCCAAAAGTTTATAATACTTAATAATCATAAAACAAAATATTAATAAGAACTAAATAAGTAAAGCTAAAACACATAATATATTTTTTTTTTAATTTCAAGTTTTTAAATGAAAAACAATTAAATTTGCAAAACAAATTAATAGACCAAATTCCTTACCTATTTTATAGCTTAGAATCAGGCCATTAACTTGGTACACTCACTTAATAAAAATAACACAGTAAATTATCATACCAATTCCTCTTGAAAAGTCTCTTCTGCTTCATCATTCAAAGTGTTATCTTCACCATTAAGAGATAAAAAGGAAGCAATGTCCTCTCTCTTCTTCCTTTTGAATATTGCGTTTCCCATTTCTATGTCATCATCTTTAAAATCACTTAGAAGTAATTTCTGTTTTAATTCAGGAATACTTACATTATGGCTCTGCATTACCTGAAAGTAGATGAAACAAAACAGAATAAAGGACTAAATTTATTTTTCGAAGCTAATGTGTTAATTATAAATTGTAAGTGAAAAAAAGAATAGCAGTCTATATAAAAATACTTATTAAAAACAAGCAACATGCTAACAAAGAATTATTAGTCATGTATAGGAAGGAATAAACATGAGGTAAAAATCATTGCCATAGTTTGTTTCTAAATGATCTACTGTTTACTTAAAAATCACACCTTTCATTTCACTTGTGAGTATGACCAAGATAGAAAAATTTTAAAAGTTCAATAAGAGTGCAATTTTGAAGAAGTTTACAAAAGCTAGAAGGAAAGATAAGGTGTGGTTATATAAAAATAATTGATCTCTATATAAATTTAGGATTATGAGATTATAATTTTTTCTAATAATCTAAGCAAAAGCAATGAACAAAATCTTGTATAGATCTGAAATATTAATATAGACTTAAAAGAGAGAACATTTCAACATTGAAAAAAAAAAAAAAAAAAAAAAATACACATAATCAGTAAATTTTTAATAAGGATATTTATATTCCTTATATAAAAAAAACTTAAATATACTGTCAATGTTAAAAAATTAAAACTTTAAAATTTTTTGACATTATATTAATAATAATTTTCTTCTTTCACAGCTTTCAAAATAACTTTTACTATCTCACAGCAAATCATAATTAATAAAAGTCATTTTTTTATGTTTCTTATGCAAATCAACGAGTTGTTAATTCTGCTAAGTTAGTAATAATAAATCACATTATCAAGAGTACATTTTGTAAATCACAATTTCAGGAGTACTCTTTTAACAGTTTTTTTTTTTTTTTTAAAAGTACTTTTTTGAAACAAAATTAAACATTTTGATTAATCTATATATTCCATTACATTGTCAATGACATTTTTATCAGGACAACTTGTGGAGGAAAAAATAAGTATTTTTTCCCGAAGACTTTTTAAAAATCAAACTATTGACAAATCTATAAATAGAGACATCAGTGTTAGGAAGGAAAGAAGGCAATAATTAAACAAAATAGATTTTATTCATTGTGATGAAAGAAACAAACATAAAATTAAAAAAAAATGAAACTTCATCAACTTATGAAATTTAGGAAGAATATTTCAAGAATATGAAAGTATGACTGTATAAATATGTCATTCTAATGATTTGAAAGTGTAAGTCTCATATTTTTATGAAATTCAAATCATGAAATATTACTAGTTAACAAATCAAATACCTAAAAAGATTATACATAGTAAGTGCAATTAGGGGTTAAAATAATTAAGAAGTTTAAGAACTAATCACCTGCAATTTTAGAGGATTTGCATCAATTACTTTGCACTGTGCCTTCCCTTGCACTTCTGGTTGATCCATTAAATATAACAATGATTTGCCTTCTGATGTATAGGTTGGCCATAAAATATACACCTCTGCCTCCTGTACCTCTGTAGGACCTTTATTTTCAATCTAAAATATTCAGTAATGCATCATGAATTGATTCAATAAAATTATTTAATTGCATTAATAAGCATCATATTTATACTTAATTTTATGTTACTTCTTACTTCAAAGAAATCTATACGATTAAATGTATATACTAATGAAATAAAAAAAATTTCAAACCAATGCTATGCTACTTATATAAGAGAAATTGTTTTATTAACAGAAAACTTTGACAATATTCTCAGACATTTGATGGTGAACTTTGCCTTGTTTGCTACTACTTGAAGAATGTGATTTGAAGGCAGGCAGCAAATTTGTCAACAAGTCGGATTTACAATGCTGTCTCAATACTATGTGGCATGGATGAAATATTATTTAAACCAATGAAAATTAAAATAAAGTGGTGTACTCAACTGTAATGAAAGAAACAACCACTTTATGGCTGAAATATCAAAATAAAAAAAAAATTATTAAAACCATAAACTTAGTTAAAGACAACTAAATTAAGCACTGCTGGAAATTAAGTATTTATTATTCCATATCCATTTATGTTAAACTAATAAACAAATATAAACAGTAAATGTTCATCTTTACGAACTTGTAATGAATGGTAAATTAATTTTTAAAATTAAAAACTTCTAAATTGATCTTAATTTTTTTTTTTTTTTTTTTGCCAAAATATTTTTTTATATAAAATTAAAAAAAACTGTTAGAAAAAAATACTTAATATGCACCATATAAAAAAAATACATGCAAAATAAAATTAAATACTTAAGAAAAAATTTTTACTTTTACTTTACTGATGAAAAATGAGGCAAAGTAAGCACCATTTTCTCACACTGCAGAAACCCCCATATTTTTACATTACATTTTTAAGATATTTTTTCAGTATAGAAATGCATTTTATTGTTGTATTTTTCTCAAAAAAGTTATTTAATTTTACCATTTATTAGGACACAGGATTATTAGGACCATTTATTAGGACACAGGATTATTAGGACCATTTATTAGGACACAGGAAAATATCTTTCATTATCATTCATCACATACTCAATCAAATGATTATTCAATAATTTATAATACAAATTATATCTGATTCAACATTTAAAAAATCGTGAAATAAAATTTTGCCATAAGTGGTTTTTCTTCATGGGTAACTCAGTTTTACACCAATTATCAGGTAATTGTTTTTGGCTTTCTTCAGCTATGGAAGTATCCTTAAAAAAAGTCTGTACATGAAAATAAACTAAATAACGTTTTTCTGAATCACCATTCCACGTGTAAAATGACTAGTGCTATATATTATTAATATTGTATTTACATAATTTAATGTCATAAATACTATATTATTAAAATATACTAGAATATTATCAATAATTTAATGAATAATTGCATACTTTTACTAAGGTGCTGAAATACTAAAGTTAAAGAAACTGAAAAACATAAGGATTTCAGAATATATATTTTCATTGAAATAGTATTTTAAAACCAAACATGCAAAACTTACCTCATATACATGTAAAATTTCAGGTCCAATGTCTATTTCACTAATTTTATTATCAATCAATTTTTGAGATTGGTTGTAAGATACTACTTCAGGAATGGAAATCCTATTTTTAGAAAAAAATTAAATAAATAAAAGATAACTATGAATGTGAAAATGGCAGCTTAGAAAGTTTAAAGTGAAATAAATGATTTGCTTTTAAGCAAATACATTGTTTTGGTCTTCAACTTTTCTGTTTTAAGCAACCATTATAAAATTGCTACTTTAGCATAAATGTTAATTTTAATTAAAAGTAATAGAGTTAAATAATAAAGTTAGGATTTTGATGTAATTTTTTAAACAAAAAAATGTAAAATATATTACCCTCTGACAGCTAGAGCTACTTCAGCGTGCACAGGCAGTTTAACTTCAAACATTTTAAGGTGAGTGCCATTACCATCAGCATTGGTGCTATTTTCATATGAATGAAATTAGTTTTTAATTTTACAATTTTAATTTCATAAAAGTAAAATTTTGAAATGAAAGTTACCTATTAACAATCATTTTAACAACAAAATGCTTAGATGATCCAGAAGGAGAACGTTCCAGAAGGATTTGAAAATTGTGCTGCATGGAAAAAAAAGAATCATACTTCACCAAAAGAAAAATTAAAACAATGTTAACATAGAAATTGAAATAGAGAACTAGAATTATCTTCTAAATTCATAAATATCTTTTTTCATTTTAAAAGACAATAAGTATATTTCTATTTAATAATGGGTTTATATATTACATATGGTGAATTTGAACAACTAAATTTCTGCAAGTGAAATTGTTCAGAAGTACCACCATACCTAGAAACAAATTATTGAAAAAACTTAAAATTCCCTGATTTAAAAAAAAAAAAAAAGTATAAATGAAAATATAAAAAGTTTGAAAACTACAATTTCAATAAAAGTATTATAAAAATGAAATACAAAACCAATTTAATATGCCATAACACAGAAAGGACACAAATGTGTGATTACCAGTGTCATGAAAATAGTATTATATCACCCTTATTAAATCGACATGATTCAAAAATCTATATTTCTGATTTTATAATAACAATTTTGTCATTCTTTTTGAAAGAAGTCTGAAATTACATATTAATAATATCACAAAATGATATATTAATAACTTTACTAATGTATAAGATTTAAAGCTAGTAATAAAATTATTAACAATTTATGTTGAATAATTTATTTAATATAAAATGATATATTTTATGAAAACAAACAAAAATATGATAACTGATATAGATACATTTTTAATCACTGTTTCTCGTCCAAATTTCCTTTATGAATTATTTTATTAGATAAAATCAAAGTTACATAAATGAATTTAAGAGTTTAAAAATTGATTGACACTTCACATTCACATTACTAGCTTATATATATATATATAAAGAAAAAAAAAAGAAAAGAAATTTAAAGAAATGACATTGTTATAACATAGCATTAATTCAACATTAAATTTAATTCAATCAGAGCACAAAATTTATAAAACAGATTAATCCATTCTCTAATAAATTAAGCAAATATAACTCTGTAAATCAGATTCAAGTTACAGATCAAATTCAGTAATTAAAAATTAAGTAAAATTATTGTATTTGCAGGTCAAATTTTAGAATAATTAAAAAGTATACAATTTTTCAATACAAAATAACTGAATAAAAATATAAATAAAAAATAACAATATGAATATATATAACGGTTAAATAGTCTATTAGTTTCAGATAAAAAAAAAAAAAAAAAAAAAAGGAAATAAAATACAATTTTTCAATAGTACATAATTTAGAAAAATTAAAATGCATAATTTTGTATCAATACAATTATGATAATAAAAGTTGATACCGTTTTATTTGCTGACAGTGGATTGCAGACATCACAATTTTGTTTGTATTCTTTTGCAATATATGATTGAGTTTTACTGCAATTGACCAAGTACTTCTAAAAATATGAAAATATTTAATAATAAATATTATAATATTGCTTGTAAAGAAAAACTATATACAGTTATGAATTTTCTTCAAATAATTAGGCTACTATTTTTAATAAAAAGAATCTAATATTTTATTTATTTTATATTTTCATATATATATTTATATATTTTCATATTACTATTGATCATAATAGGGTTATACCCAAAAAAGAAAAATTATGGTACCTCACATAGACAATTAAAACAGTCATCAGATATTTGCCCAGTTGGTTGGAAAGCTTGTGCTAAAAATTAAACAACACATTAAAAATTTTAAACACAGATTTTAGCTGACACTGAATAAAATTTCAATGAATATTACATTCTTAAATTATATTATTTAAATCACTTTTTTTTGAAAAAATTAATATAAGTACTATCAAAAGAAAAGAAATATTATTCAACTAGCATAGTAATAAACATTGATTAATTTTTTCAGTGAAAATATAGAAAGAAATCAGTTTATCAACTTTAGAGCAATATTTACATTACATTCATTAAAATATATGTCATTTCCTCAAAAGAGTTTTTGCAATCTTATAACTTTTATGAAGCATAAAACACTATGGATAACATAGATTAATATGTATTTAGAGGACATTGCTGAAATGATTACATTTAATAATTTTAAATAGCAAGTTATATGAATAACATAATGTTGTTCCAATTATAAGTAGATTTTGACAGTGAAGATACTGGGCTGCAGTAGCCTGGTTGGTTAGAACATCATTCTCATTATCAGAAGGCAGTGGGTCCGAAAATTGTGGTTTAACAGAACATTTGTAATATTCACTAAAGATGACTTGGGCATGTTAAATGGGTCATTATCATGACATTTTTTAAACGACATAATACTTCTGCAGGTAGCAGGTCAAGTGTTAGGGGCTCTTCTGCTTAATACCTGCTCCTTTTTAGGATAGATCCCAAATCAGGTTTCACCAAAAGAACATAGCTAATAAAAAGAAATCCAGATGGATTTAAATGCTTTGAGAAAGGCTAAATGAAGAGCAATTAACTCATGGATTATACAAGAATTAGAGCTTTCATGATCAAGAATTTTAAGAATGTGGTGAAACTATACAGGCAGAAAAAACAAGAGTTCATTGAAAAGCAAAAGCTGTTCCAAAGAAATGTGGTCTTCAAAAATACTACAGTTGCTAAAATACTACCTAAGTGCAGGTAATACATATTTTAATGAGATGACTTGCAGAATTGTAAACTAAAATTACATGTAGCCATAGAACAACTAACACACAAAAATTCTGCAATTTATAAAGATAGCTCTTCACTAAAATTTTTTTTTTCAATTTCCAGCATCACAGTTACAAGATAACTAAAACATCAAAAACAAAACAAAATTAAAAAAAAAAAAAAAAAATCGATAAATTTAGAACTGCCTAATAGTGCTTCCAGACGGAAATACGTGGAAGAAAAAGGCATTTTCAGAGTTGCAGAAAATCCATATTCTACCTAAGGCTATGCAAAGGTCAGAAGGAGTTTGATACGACATTGATGCGGTTACAGGTCCTATTGATAACTATCATGCCTGAAATGAGACAGAATATTGCAACAGATTTCTTACTTGACCATTCAAGTACTATATGAATTTGATTAATTCTCTCACGATTTATTTCTATTAATAAAAAAATCCTGGAATAAGTTGGCTCTGAAGGCTTTCTTGACAATTTTATCCCTAAAGATTTAACTAAAATGTTTAATGTAACTTCCTGGTTTAATTTTTTACTGAGAACTATGATTTTAATAGAGTTATACTTTAAAATTTATTTTAAATAAAGTAAAAAATTGTTGCAAAACTCTTTTTAAAAATTATTATATTGCATTAATATTATATGCATTATTAATTTGTCTTTATTTCTAATATTAGAATTTTAATTAGGTTAAAGAAATTTTAAATTCTCATCACCTAACATTAGTACAGTAATTAAATACTATATTATAAATTTCCTCAATATTGAAATTAAATAGAAAATCTAATTGTATCTTTGGACAAACATTTTTTTATACTTATCATATCAAATATAACTTTTGTTGTCAAGAAACCAGCCATAATGTTAATTAAAATAGCAAAATTCTAATCCCAAAAATTACACAACTTAAGATCAAAATATGTCTACAATAAGATTAAGCTAAACTCCGAGGCATGACAGCCCATGTAGGCCAAGGCCTACAGGGCCCATATCTGTTTTCATGACTAATGGTTTTGGGGTGCAAAGCATAAATCCCAGTTAGATGGTCAATCTAACTTGAAACTTTCAGTGTTTAGCTTCAAAGCATATTTGGTACTCAGTTTTTGGACCCAATGAAGGGATGAAAATCTAAGTAAATATTATCTATGTTGAGGATTGAGCATATGACCTGATCTACAATAAGAGTAGTCTTAAAGCAAAGAGAAAATTCATGTTTAAGTTACTAATTTAAAATTATTGACAGCATTTTAATTAAAGGGAAGTTTTTAGTTAAAAAACCAAAATAGTATACATACATATTTATTATTTTAAACTTTTATTTAAATATAGAAAGTATAGTAAAAACCCAATCATGCTACTAAAAAGAGAAAATGTAGTTATAAAAGTTTAAAAAACTCTATTTATAGCTGAAGGTAGAAAAAAGGCTAAAAAATGTTTTTGCTATTAACTTTTTAAAAATCTATCATAACATATCAAAAACCTAATTTTGACAATGAAAAAAAAAAAAAAAAAAAAAAAAAAAAAAAACTGATTTAACAATTAATCTATGTTTAAAAATAAATTATGTTAATATAAATATTAAATTTCCAATTACATTACTGTTAAAACATAATAAAATATGTGTCTCAGAATTTTGCAGATACTTTAAAAAATTTGAATTTTTTTCAAATGATTACTGAAGTCCTTATTTTATCTACCTTTAAAAATTTATTTCATACATCAAAATTTAATATTCCTCAGAAATAAAGCTTTTCAATGAATATTTCCAGTTATAATTTTCCAAATATATTAATTATAGATTTTCTAAATAGCATTGATAAATATTTTCTTTTGTAGCAAGTTGGGAAAACAATTAGATACTGCCAAGATTAAATTCCATACAGGTAAATTGCTTAGATTTTATTTTAAGGCAATTTTAAACTTGATGTTATATATTCCTATGTTATGATTTTATGTATAATATATACACGTCATCTTATACATATTAATATACATTATCATAATGTTATATACATATAAATATCCATGCTGTTATCTTGAAATAACATTGTAAACATTTGAAAATTTAAAAAAAAAAAAAAAAAAAAAGAAAGGGTATGAGAATGGTTTTCCTTTAATATTCAATTGTATTTTATAATAAATTAGTTAAGAAATAATCAAAAGTGATTATAATTTAAATTTCTCTTGCTATTTAAGAACATGTACAGAATAATTCTGCAGAAAATTTTAATAGTATGAGATTGATTCATAAAAAATTAATATTCAACAAGAAAATTTTCAAAAACTTCAATCTGAAAAATATTATGCTATAGAGAAAAAAAAAAGTTTTTTGATAATCATAAAAAGTGGTATTATAGGATTTCTCCTCCTCTGTAAAATATTTAGTAAATACAAATTTTATACAGATGTAATCGGTTTTATTTATTGGTGCGGATATCAACATAAAAATTCAAATACTTTTATTTATAAAATTTTTTTTTGCTTAATATCCTAATTATAAAAATATCAATCTTAAAATAACATACATTTAAGAAAATTTTCATTAAATCATAATTCTCTTCTGCTCATGTAATTATATTAAACATACTTAGAGAACATAACATTTAATCTTAAGAGATCAGTTATAAAAATTGATAGAATTTTAATGATTTTTCTTTAATACATTTTAAAAATTTGAAAGTGAATGGAATCTCTGACCTACCTCTTGTAAAAATGACACTAACTGAAAGGCATAAAATAACGCCAAGAGAACGAAAATTCATTTTTAAAAATTGTTTTAGTTGATAATAATTTTATTTTAGATATAGTATCTTCTTTACAAACATATGCTCTAATTTTATAATTTATTTATTAAAAGTTAAGAACAACCGGAAGAGTGAAATTCGTTTAATATGGATTATAAATAATTTCCACGAAAAAAACCGAAATTGTTTATTTACTTTTATATTATATTCAGTGTGATTGGCTTAAGACGAGCCGGATTGGTTGAAAAGAAAACGGGTTTTTGATAGAGGTATGTGAATATTACACCAATACGACGAAATTTCATACTAGGAAGTAGTAATTAGTGGCGTTGCACGTCTAGGAAATGCGCTTAAAGCAATTCCCAGCCTTTTCAATGATTAATCATTAAAAACATGGAAATGAAAGTTAATAAAGGATATTAACCATTGAAGTTATTTTTGTACTAAAGCCCAAATATTAATAAATTAAATATGTGAAACATTTTTAATGTTTGGTTTATAATCGAATTTTAATTTTGTTATTAACAGAAAATGAATATCAATCATCACAGAAATTAAGAAAGGAAAATATATTTAGTTTTTCGATTTCAAATATTACACATCATCATTCTAGTGTTGCCAAATCATAACTTCCAAAACGCTTTAAATTTTTCAGAATATTAATTCCGTAGCAATTTCGAATGGATGAATTCTTAAATTGCGCAAAAATGAATAGTGGAAATCAGTGCAAAGTAATTCTTAGAATATAAGTCAGAAAATATTTTTAATGAGATTAAAATAACTATGTAACTCGTTCTTTAAAATCCATTACACATTTTAGAATTTGTCAACATAATTATCTAAGTAATTGTGATTCTTAGACATAATTATCTAAGTAATGTGTCTAAGCAACATAATTATCTAAGTAAATTGTCTAGATTTAAGCTAAATTAAATGAAAATAAAATTAGAGAAATGGAATTTTCATCCTATGTTAATAATGGTGTCTTCATTATTATGTACAAGAATAGTGTTTCTGAATGAGCCAATCTAAATCATGCATTGAATTTTAGATATCAATATTTAATCTTTTTTTCTTTTCAACAGCAATGTATTTCTGTAACTGATTCAATGTATCTTTTCAACTTATTTAAATCGATCGATTTCTTTGAGTTATAAGTTTAAAGAGTAATTTCAGCGAATTCTTTCCACATTTTTGTAATTTATAACTTTGTTTAGCAAATTTTGCTTAGTTTCGGAATCCAGTTTTGTCTTTTCGGAATTTTTAAAAGCATATCACATTTCCAATTTGAGAAAAAGGTTACTTGTATGAATAAAACATAATTTATAACTGCATTATTTTTTATTTTTGAGGATATCCAGTTTTGTCTTTTCGGAATTTTTAAAAGCATATCACATTTCCAATTTGAGAAAAAGGTTACTTGTATGAATAAAACATAATTTATAACTGCATTATTTTTTATTTTTGAGGATATCCAGTTTTGTCTTTTCGGAATTTTTAAAAGCATATCACATTTCCAATTTGAGAAAAAGGTTACTTGTATGAATAAAACATAATTTATAACTGCATTATTTTTTATTTTTGAGGATAAAAACATAAAAAAGATTATATGAAAGCTTTATGAAATAAATTAAAACGTAAATAAAAAAAAGAGATATAGTAAACAAATTATTTGAAATAAAATTTTAAAAATATAATATAAACTAATAGATTTTATATTAGTGCTGCCATCTAGCGGAAATGCGGCAATATAAAACTGGTATAAGTTTTTAGTACTATATGATTCAAATTTGTTTTCATGTATAATTAATTATAAATGTAAATCTGTGTGAACCCATTTATTGATATCACACAAATATATTCTTATATATATATATTTCTTTTAAAATATTAAAAATGCAAATTAACATTCCATCTTTCTATAAATTACTTGAAGTATAAAAGTGGAGCAAAAATTTATTAAATGAAAAAATATAAAAATTATTTTTACCCTAAAGAAGTGATTGATATGAGGTTAACTTTATTCATTTATTTTTTAAATTTAATTTTAAGAAATAAATGGTAATTTTTTAAAACAACCTGTTTTATCTTTCATTATTTGTATAACAGCCTTTTTATACTTGTACAAATTTTTGACTTCCATCTATTATTTTTACAAATGTTTGGATTTTTATTTTTCATTTAATGTGTTTTGCAACTTCCTGTTATCCTTTTTTTTAAAATTTTTTTTTGATACTTTTTTTTAACTCTTACGAATTTGTTGATGTTTTTAAACAATCTTTTGATATTTGTATTTTAATTTTCTTAGAACAGTTTTGATAGTTTTATAGTGGTTAAACAAAAGGGAATGTGCATTTTTGAGCCAGGTGGATGATTATTTCTGGTTGGATTTCGGCCAAACATTTAGAAATTGATACTTGGGTTTTTTTAAACAACTCCTTAAATGCAGTATATGTATGACTTTTAAATAATTAGTATGCATATCTTAAAACTATTTTTAACCCCTTTTGGGTAAATGAACTTTTTATTAGGTATGCCTTTCACTGAAAAGCTTATTCTGAATAGAAAACTTTTTAATTATTTTTAAATTGCAAAAGTAAACGCGTTTTGAATTAAATGAGTTTACATTGGCTTATATTCTAACAATTTATATATATATATATATATATTTGTTCTCTGTATACCAAGCTATTGCATCTTGCAGCCTGCACTGTACAAGAATATTTAAGAATTTGTATGTAGCTCTTTTAGGAATGCATCCAAAAGTCAGAATGTGAACTCATTTTGAATTACTAACACATTTAAAATAAAAATGAGATTTCAATTTTTAATTACATTCTTTTTTCGATTTTTAAATTGTTATGCCAATAAAAAAATTTCCAAGTAGTGAAAAAAGTTAAGTAGTTTTTTCAACAATCATTATAATATAAATATACTTCTTGGAATAAATATTTTTCTAAGATCTTAGAGTTATGAAAATATAACATGAGAGGAAATTTAATAAATTTATACTTATTTTTCATAACCTAATTATTAGTGATTTCAGAAATTTTTCGGAATCTAATTGTGTAATCGATTTCTATAATGAATAATGATGAAGACAATGCTTTTACAGGTTAGAATATGACAGCAATTTAACATGTTGGAATGTAAAAGTCATAAATGAGATTTTATCAAAGTTGGATAAGCTTAAAAGAAATTTGCTTAAATAATTAATACATATATAAATATGTTTGTATCAGATTATATTTTTCAATTTCAGACGTCTTACAAATGGGTGATTTTTCCTATTTTCAAGATGTGTTCTAAGCCCTTGAATGTACATTCGTTAAACCTGAATACCTTTGAGTGCTATTGTGAAGATAAGTAGAATCTTTATTTATAGTTAAAATGATAGCAGCAATACTTTTGGTATTAAAGGTTAGAATTTGTTTATATATTTGCTTACTGTTTATATAGAATTTGTTTAGTTTCTATAGCTATTTTTTGTTCAAAGGAATAACTCAATCAGATTTTTCAAGTTAATTAAAATTGATTCCAGAACTATTACTCTTGAAGTGGAAATCAAACACAATAAATTTAATTGCGAGCCAAAAGGTATAAATTCAGCTGTAAATTCCATATGGTTTTATGAACCATTGGAAAAATATTAAAAAATACTGAGTCCACATGTCTGAAAAAATATATTTAGTAAATGAAACATTATTTCTTTAACATATTGATAGAATTTTTTTTTGTCATTTTTATAAATATAATAAAAAAAATACGGTGAAATTTTAAAAAAGACGATAAACAATATGAAATAAGTTTTTAACAAGATTCGTAGAATTAATAGTAGAGAATGAACAGAATCAAATATTGCTGTTTCAGATTTACGGAAAGTGTAAAGGACCCTTTTGCAAATATTTCATGATTTTTTAAATATTTGTGTAAAAAATTTATGATATTTGATGTCAATAATAAAGGTTTAATTACATATAGAAAATTTTGCTTAACAATGATTTCAAATGCTTTCAATTTTTATATAGTTATCAAATACTATTAAACTGTCTTAGCAAATTGTATAATAAATCAAGTAACTGCCTGTAAGTTTAAATGATTTTATGATTAAAATTTACTAAATATAATCACATCAAATAAATCAAAAATTTGAAATTCACAACAATTTATTTTCTTTAAAATTTTTATAGTATACATTTCCAAAAATTATTTTACCTATGAACAGTAACTGCACATAGCAGTTTAAATTAAATACTGGTTCACATAATACATTTTAATAAAGTAACCTCTTAAAAATCAGACAAATATTATGAATGAAATAAAATCTTTAGATGCAGTTGTTATTCGAGAAGTATTATGCTTCCAAAGAATAATACATTTAAATCACAATTAGAGATATTGCTTATGAATGAGCACAGTTAAAAAATATTTAAACATATACAATCATAAGCTGAGATTATAGATCTCAACTTAAACATACTATATACATAAAAAACTGTTATAAATATTTGATTATAATTTTTTACACAATTAATAATTAGAATTATTATGATATTAAGAATCTAAAATAAATTAAAAAATGAAATATTTAGTTCCAAAATATGATATTTATGTTTGAGTAATTATTAATCAAAAAGCTTTACACAAATACATTTGGAAATTACAACCACACTAATCAAGAAATATTATTTATAAATTGATTTCAACCAAGTGATATATCAATTGAATAACAGTTTCTTAGCATTTTAAATGATATAAATTAATCCAGTCGAATATATTTTTTAATGTCTAAAACATTACATCTTCAAATTGGTATTTGCTTTCTAAAAATGTTTAAAATACTTTAAGAAGTTGTTTGAAAGCAATTTATTTAAAGAAACAATCAAAGATTATTAAATTATTACTGGGAGTTTAAAAAATAACATTCATACCTAATTCATAAATTAATTTTAAATTTATAATCAATTAAAATTTTTAACCTTAAATAATTAGAATAAAATTCAGTTTCTATAAATTATATAAAATTAATTTTTATAAAATATTTTAAATAACCAAGATAAAAATCAAGTTGGTAGTTAAATAATAATAAATAAATTATACTTGTGAAAATATTAAAAGAAAAATAAGAAAACATGATTTTATGTCTTCAAGTTGTGAAATGTTAAGGCACATGCAAAAATTTATTTTAAGGATGTCTTGAGATTTCACATTCTAGTAAGAATCCTTTGCATCTATTTTTTTCATTAAATTTTCCATTCAAAGCTGACAAATATTTCATCGCCTAAAATCATAGTGTTAGTTCCATTTGTCAAATTAGATTGTAGTTAAAAAATTAAAACAAACTTTTAAGTACTTCATTATCACTTGCTTTTAAAAAATATTAAAGCCCACAAGATTTGAAACAAATTCAGTTTAATCAACACAACTCTTTGTTTTATCACAAGAAAGTGCATACGATGAAATGACCTAAAATAAATAATTAACATTCTTGTTTCACAGCATAGAATTCAAAACAATTGTCCCATCATTATTTCATAATAAAACAATGAATTTGATGAAATGTTTCCAAAAATGTTGATTTTGTATAAGTTATGTGTCATGAAAAGTTTATGAACACATTTAAGTATTTATTTTGAATAAAAACAAATCTTCAAAAGGATGTGGAGTCAAAATTTTTGATCAATGTCTTTGGTGATTAACTGAACATTCTTATCACAAAGCTGCATCACCACTTGCCATTCTATAACCATTCCTTTCGTTGAGTGGTTCTTTCTCTGGAACTTCTTGAGGTCTTTTTCTCTTGAAGAAACCAAGCTAAAAAATAGATAATATTTATAACAAATGAAAAACTTAAAGTTATTTTAAAATGTATACAATTAAAAATCTTTTTATAAAAATGCACAACATTGTGATGTTATTAACTGACCTTTGACTTAAATATAAAAATTGAAAAAATTGTTCTATTTTTATATGTTTATTAATCTACAATTTAAAAAGTAACAATTACAATAATGCATTTTAATATCATTATTTTAAATTTTTTTATAATTTAAATATTAATCATTAAGAAATATTCAAATGTATTAATATTTTGCATTATCTACATTTTGATATAACTTAATCAGAGTTGAGAATCTTGCTTTTAATTTACAAAAATTGGCCTGAAATATACATGATCAGTTTAATGCAGTTTGATAGTCACTCTATAGGCAATTCTTGCAAGCTATTTTGACAGGGACCTACAGTATAAAGAGGATTTTGAACCACTATAAATATTTAACAATGAGGTGAGATTTGAACTCATGAATTGCTACATTCAAGGGCAGAGTGCAAACAGTGAATCAGATAATCGACTACACAAAACTACTATAGCAATGATCCAGGCACAAGCTAGATAAAATTCATTAGTCCATTGAAATTTTCAAAAAATAATAAGCAAGAGCACTATTAGAAAAGTCAATGTTATTGAAACCTGGTCATATGTGATCATGGCTAGCCTGCAAGGAGTTGAAGTTGGTGTATTTTGAATCCAAACTGTTGAACTGAAGGCTGAAATTTCTTTGAGTAGGAGTTTTATGTTGTTAAATAATGAGAAGTGAGATTTTATGTTTTTATATTTTGTATGCTTTTCATTTATATAGTTACAAAGTTTTTGTTTATGTTTCCTCTTGTTGTGACATGAACAAGTCTAGCCTATAAAAAAGTTTTGGTGGCTAATCAGCTGTGGATAGTTTTGCACTGTGCACAAGATAACTTTACAAATCCAGGCTTTTGTGCAGTATTTGAACAATTGTAGCTTCAAATTCTGGAAAAACTTACCAGAGATAGTGGTGTGTATTCATATGCAGTTAGAGAAGAAGCCCAGAAAATTCTAATGCACCAATCCCAGCAGAATAACACACAATAAATGATATATCAATCGAATGTTATTCATATGATCCACTCAAAATAGTTCAGTCTTATCATTAAGATGATGAACTTTAAGATAATTCTCTGTAATCAGATAATCCTCTTTTCAGATTCAAAGCAAGGGAGTAAATGGCCATCCCATGCATTGCCCATTCATCAAAATCATTGATTTATATAAAAATAACCAAGCCACAATGGAACATACAACTTTTTTTAACACCTTATTAGGGCTCATCAAGTTCTATAGATTGGACTCTTTGGAACATAAGGTTAAGGGCTCAATTCTAATCACTTTTGAACAATGGGAGATGGGTGTTGCATTTCTGCATGCATGTCTGTAGGGAATGGGTCTTGAAAAGTTTCTGGCTTTCCTCCCTTGAAATATGTAAATAAGGGGCCACTATTTATAAAAAAAATTCTATCTGAAAGCAATCTACATGATGGATATTAAAATCTCTTACTATAACCTACAGCCATTAGACTGAAGTGTCAAAACATCAGTATGCAGCATTTAAACATCTTATCTTTCATTAATTTACTTAAGTATATACATCCCAAGATTTCAGATCATTTAATTGAAGTTTAATGCTAAAATAGTTAATGGTATTGGCTAAATATATGAGTTAATGAATAATTACCTTCCATAAAAGCAAAGCAAGTAGACCCAGTAACAGGAGACCGCAACAGATTGCTAGAATGATTATCCACCATGGAATCGTGTAAGGAGTGTGAGCTACATCAAGTAAGCTGACTTTGGTGGAAACCTGCAAAATAATACAAAAGTTAAAAATTGAATCAGCATTTCTTCAACAAAAGTTCAACTTTAATGAAATTTGCTAAAAGTTAGTTCTTATAAAACACAATAATAAATTTGAGATTAATTAAAAATATCTCCTCAAACTATCTTCACTTGTATTTTAATCTTTCAAAATGGTATTTCTATAAATTGAATCACATAATTTCAAACAGCCAAATCGTATATTCCTTTTGTCTTTTTTTGTCATCGATTATATAAGCATTCAAAATATAGTTATATTAAACTATGCATTTCTTTACACTAATCGCAATCTAATATGCAGTACTCTGAAGAAAACATGCAAATCATCATCATTGCAACATATACGCAAATCATGGGTGTCAATAGTGCCACCTACAGGTGTATATAGAGATTCGCTATTTGAAATATAGCAACTGAATTATTTAACTGTTTCTCATGGAATATAGAGCACCAAGCAAGTTTCTGAATTCAACTGAGGAAGAATAGTAGCCCATAGGGATTATCCTTCAGAAAAACGGATGATTTGTTGGGTTTTGTGGCACAAGGTCCGAAACTAAGCAAACTGCACCAAAAATTACAGTATAACATAATAATTTTTCAAAACCCAAGCAGCATTAAAACCTTAAAAAACAAGAATATCTGTGCATCATATAATTTGGCTCCTTTAACAAATCAGACAGAGTTAAAAGGTCTATTTTTAAAAAGTGTAAACATGGTTGGGTAAAAATATGACATGAAATTAAATAGAATATTATGTACAAGATTCATCGCATAATTTGCACCATGGATTTAATTTAATCAAGAACAAATGCGTGTGTGAAACGTATGTCTTTGATATAACAGAGAATCAAATGTACATTAACTTTTTGTAGCAGTAAAATTGAAAATGAGGTGAGGGATGGAAAAATGATATACAGTTTGTTGTCAACCTGCATGTTTCATGACTACAGCCAAAGAGAATATATAAAAGCTTTTAAGCCCTTTCTCACATCAGAGAGTGGAATCAATGGTTAAAACCAAGCAACTTTCCTGAGGATATGACAGGCGATGAGATGGCCACGCCCCTCTTGTTGCACCACTGCATGTGATGATAGGCACATTGTGCTCATAACAGTGACACATTGCTCGATTACATAACAAAGTATATCAAAACAGAATTCAGTTCTGTTATGCATCATTCGATGTTCACTAGTACCATTCTAAGACTACGATGACCTGGTGAAAAGTTGGTAGTTAGAACATCATTGTTGTTTCACCAACATGCTTTTCTGTATGTAGCTCTGAGTTTGGCTCTACCAATTAGATAGAAGCAGCCAGATGTAGTTTTTTTGTCATTTTGAAGCAAGGACAAAGCAGAAGAACCCCGATATTTGGCCTGTATCCCCAGAAACATCATTTTACTCGGAAGATATTGAGACCACAACAGTTTTAACTTGCCTCAGCTGCCTTTAGCAAACACGATGGGATCTTCGGTAAGCAGGGATTCAAAATCACTACCTGCCAGTAATGAGAATGACGTCCCCATCAACCAGGACATCACGGCCTCAGACAGGACTTTATTTTCATTAGCAGAAGATAGTGAGTTTGAATCGCAACTGTACAACTGATCTATCATGTTAACTAAAGGGACAGAACTTAATAGGTTACAGTGTCTTCCATGTGAAATATGTCTAGGAGTGGCAATTAAAAATTGGGGTCTCCAGCTAGATTTCTGTTTCAAAACTATAAAGACTCCGCTGGACTGTTTCTAGTTAATTAGATACAGCCAAACTCAGTGATAGGTAGAGGTAAACATGCTGATGCAGAAACAACCATTTGATATCATTTGCAGTTGAATGGGATGTCTATAAGGCACCCATTGTTTTATTTTTTATTTTTACCCCTGATTTAAAGCCACTAGCTTTTATTCCAACAAGGGTATGATGAATGACTGTACAGACAGTGAAAGGAAACTACATATATTCTTTAGTCATGAATTTTCGACTGAGTGCAACATCAAGATGGTTGGATTTGAGTCAGAAGACTTAGTGGGTGAGATTGCTGAAACTTTATTTATTTAGTTTTATTATTTAGTTATGCATCCCCACACTGGTCTTTAAATCAGTGTAATGGTTTGAATTGGTACTGGAATTTACTCCCATATCGCTATAGTATATGTGGCTGATATATTGAGCACTCAGAGGGCCGCAATGACCGAATTGTTTATATTGTCATTCTCATTGTCAAAAGGTAGTGAATTTGAAGCCTGGCTTAACCGATGATCCATCGTGCTTGCTAAAGGGGGCTGAGGTACATTAAAACTGGGCGAGATTGCAATTACTTAAAAGTGAAATGATACTTCTGGAGTTCTGGGGATGGTAGGCCATGTATTGGGGGGTCTTCTGCTAGGTCCCTGCTTCAAAATCACATAGACTGCATCTAGCTGCTTCCATCTAATTAGTAGAGCCCAATTCAGGGTTAGGTACAGGGAAGCATATTGGTACAACAATAACAACACTGAACAGTCAGTGTTGCATAGCTGAGAAGTTGGAACCAGTTGTCCTCCCATAACTTCAGTCCATGCCATCAGCCATATTCCTACAGGAAAATGTGAGACCATAGGTGGCATGCAATGTTTAAGAGTTCTTCTCAACCCAGTAGACTGAATTACTTCCTTGGCTTTCTTTTTCTCCAAATCTTTTGTCAATAAAAAATAGGCCAGGAATATAATACACACTGCTACACCACATCAACTTTGGCAATATGAGCATGCCCCAAGGATGTCATAAAAAGCTTTTCTGATACCATGCTGAAACATGTGGCAACAGTTGGTGTAACTAATTACTGATTTTGTCATCTACATTTCCATAAGAGGCTGTAATTTCAGTCATTTGAACTTTGTATAATGCGTCACATGCCAAATAAAGTTTGCTGTGATATCTTAGGTCTTTCTTGGCCTTTTGTGTGGTTAGTATGTTATAATTAACTTGAGATCATTTGTGAAAAACTAATTTGAGAAATTTTAATCATAAAATTATTCTGATAACAATAATTAACATGTATATACATATGTTGGAAAAGCCCAAACAATACCTACCACATAAACTTTATATGGTAAATAGCTTGGATCCACACCATATGGAAGAGCTGTAATACGAGTAACCAGTTTTGAGGAAGTCATTACTTCACTAAGACCAATCTAGAAAAAATAGAAAATCACTTTTTTTTTCACATAACACAAATATACTTATATTTCCATATTCAAATAGTAAAACTTTAAATGGAAATATTAATTTTTATTTAAAATTTGCTTATTTGAAACAAAAATTTCTTCGGAGTTTTTATTATGAACTAAATTGAAAAAATGTTTATCAATTAAGAATCATCATTAGAAATGTTATACTAATATGTGAAAAATTTTGGGATTTTATATGATAACTTTATTTTTTTTAATTTGCAAAAAAATAAATATTGCTTTGTTTAATGTTAGTCAGTATAATTTTGTTTATCATTCGACAGATGCTTTCAACTTTCTTTATCAGATATGACAAGAAAGCTTGTGAAAGACAATTTGAATCTTGCATATCTTTATTCAATGGGAAAATATTGTAATATTGTACAAAATGGTATATTTTGCTATGCAATAATGTATCCTATTTTATAATGATAAATTCTGTGACTTCAGAAAAACGATTTTAAATTATGTTCCTGAAATGCAAATATTTCTAATGAATGTATTATATAAACTTCATAATAAACTACAATACAAACACTTATTAGATAAAAACTTATTATTCTTATTTAATAATAATCATTTAACTAATGCCTAGATGCTGTAGGTGGAAAATAATAAGTATTTTATTTTTAAATTTTTACTTGTAGAGGCAGTATGATGATTAAGTATTTGCTATTTATCTACATTCATATTTTAAAATTAATTTAAATACTTGAATACATATTATGTTTTTTTTTTCTTGTACTGATTATTAAATAGAAAGGAATTTTACTTAGAAATAAATGCAGAAATTTGTCCTTTTTCTTACATAAAAGCCTAACTCCATGCAAATTATAAAAACTTGTGAAATTTTAATACATACAGATGAGAAGTAATAAAAAGCTTACTTTAAGCAGAGGGAGGAAGATCTTGATTTGTTTGGCACTTTATAATCACTTTTTTTCCCAAGATGGCTGACTAGATTAGTACTTACAGTCTAAAGTAAACTTTGAACAGCAACAAATATCCACATCTGAGGAGGAATCGAACCTAACAATTATTGAGCTGAAGGCCAATGTGTTAGTCTTTCTACTACTAGCTCTGCTTTTAAATTCTTTTAAAGTAGGCAAGGAAATCAGAAGTAATTGTGCACAATTACCATGATATGTAGAAAGAAATAATGCCCTTTAATATAGTACAGTTAGAATCAGTTTACTACTTTGGAAATATGATTGGAAACAAACCACTTTTGTCATTTCCAATAAATTTTTCATCTCCATAACTTAACAAACGCTTTCTATTTTTCTTTCCTTGCTTAAAAAAGTTTTTGCTTGTTATTACCTCTGCATTATGATAAAAACAATTTATATATTACTTGAAATATCTGTAATTCACAGATTGTTAAAAATAAATTCATTCAAAGAAATTAAAATGGCAATTTCGTTTTCATTACTAAATTGTATTAATAAACTAACAAATAAGAATTAATAATTCTCTTAAGTATATCACATATAGATATAAGCTGAACTATTAGGATCCATAATCCCTCAAGAGTTACAAACCATTAAAAAAGATGAATCCTATTTTTTGTTGTCAACTTATAATACTAAGTATCGAAACAGCTATAACTGAGATCTTTTGATTTAATTAGCAAAGTTTATTATTTCTCAGTTTAAAGCATAATTTAATAAAAATGTACAGAAATAAATTTTTAAGATATTCTGTTGGTTACAAGAAAATAAGGTAAATCATTAAAGTATTTAAAATAAGAGTTTCAGTATAATAATAATAAAGTACTTCATTGTAAGTTTCTTTCCACAGTCTTGAACGTATGCTGAAAATGACTTGGTCCCCTTTTTCAAGAGTTGATATTGTGCAATGAATTTTTGTACACAGTGTAGGTCCACATGACTGGAAAATGAAAGTAAAAAATTAATTCAGAAAAATTATTATTATTTAATTAGTAACATAACAAAATAGAAAGGAATCTTTTTACTTATTTTTTAACTTCTAAATTAAAAAAAGTTAAAAAATGGTAAAATGTAGCTTTCAAAATATTTAATAAACAATACATTGTATAAAATGTTGTTAATTGATGGTTTTGATTGTTTGTAACTCAACAAACAATTTTTACACATGAAGGACAATTTGACTTGCTAACAAATCAGAATTTAAAGTGAATTCCACACAAACAACTACAAAGATCTACAATAATTGTTGAAATTGAATCTCTTAACTCTTTAATTGAAGGCTACTGTAAAAATAATTTTAGTAAATCCATAAATGAAATTATAAAAAAAAATAAAGTTTATTATTAGTGTTAAAAAGTTAATTAAAAAAGCTTTCAAAACATTTATAATTTTTAATTAAAATAATAATGAATAAATAAAAAATCTTATAAAAATATCTCAATTAATTGTTATTGAATTATTGGTAAATACTCACTATCAAAGTAATAAACTGTACTTTTACTTTTAATCTATTAAATACTTTTAACCAACATGAGATGATATAATAAGGGCGTAAAATTTATATTTCTTATTCATTTTTAAAATTTATATCAGTATTTTTGATTAAATTTTAAAAAAATGAGTATATTTGATACAATTTATTATTTAATATTCTCAATAAAATTTAAGAGAAATAAATTTCTGCATACTATTTAATATAAAATAATAAATAAAATAAAACTTGAAATACTGAGGTAGCAGTCAAGAATTGTAATAGTATTAATTTCAAATATTTAAAAATTATAATCCCAAAATAATAGCATTGATCACATGTATCAACTTTAAAACAATAAATATTTTAAAAACACATAATTAACATACTAATTCTTCTTGGAATGCATCTTCTCCCTCATCTTTAAAGAAATGATCTTCTCCTTCATCAGACATAAAAAAATCTTCTCTTTTCTTTCTGTTAAATATAGAGTTCTCTGTTTTTATCTCCTTACTTTTGGAATTTAAGTCACCTAAAAGCATCTGTTGTTTTAAGTCTTGAATACTGATATTATGATTCCTGGGACGTCTCCGTACTTCCTGAAGATATTTAAATGGAAATTATATTTATAAATCTTTCTGTTTAGAATTATTAGAATGAAAATGACACTGATTAAAGTATTTTTGTTTTGAAATACTTGAAAGTAAAAGACAATCATAAAAAAATTTCTCCTTTGAAGCATTTGATAGAAAATTATAATCATAAATGTAATATTTCTGTGTATAATAATTAGAATGAAAATGACAGTAAATCATATTTTCTACTAAGAAATATTTGAAAGAAAATGGAAATTTTTTTTCTTCTTTTCCCCCAATATTTCTAAAATTAATGCAGAATTTTTTTTCATTAGTGTTATTTTCATTCTCATAATTTTGATTACATAAAATTTTTCTGCTTAGAATTATAAAAATAAAAATGACGTCATTAAATAATTTTTTTGTGGACAGAAATATTTGTTAAAAAAATGACAATTACAAAAATCATTTTGAATTATTTGTTTTGAATTATTCGAATGAAAATAATATTAATAAAAAGGTTTCTACATTACAATATTTGCAAAGAAAATGACAATTATAAATGAATTCGTCTGCTTAGAATCATTAGAACGAAAATGACAGTATTAAAAAATTTCTGCTAAAAAATATTTGAAAGACAATGAAAATAATAGTAAAAATGTCTGCTCCATTATATTAATAATAAAAAAATTCCACTTCATTACTTTTAAAATAAATTTTAAACCCAAATTTGGAAAAAATTAAGAAATTAAGTTAGTAAATATTAAATGTAACTATATTTTTAAATATTGTATCATAAATATTGTTTTTAATAGAAACTAGATTAGAAAAATTACCTGCAAATTTAAAGGATTGACATCTATTTTCTCACATTGAGCATTCCCTCTAACATCAGGTTGGGACATTAAATACAGTAAAGATTTGCCTTCTAATGTATATGTTGGCCACAATATATACACCTCACCTTGCTGTATAGAGCTGGGGCCTTGATTCCCAATCTAAATTATACAACAAGATATTATAAAGTGACAGAGTAATGTATCTTAAAAATTAAAGAAACGATTTAACTTTAAAAAAAAAAAAAAAAAAAAAAAAGATAAATATATAGAAAATTGCATACATTTTCTAAACAATATTCTTCCTCTTAATATGAATTTGATTTTTAAGAAATGAAAAATAGGAATAATGATGACCAAAACTGTACATACTTCTGAAATATTAATTTTGCATGATAATGATATTAAATTTTTTCTTTTTCTTTATTCTTCATTAAATCTCATATATCTGCATATAATTACTTCCATTTACTTGAAAATATTGAATTTAAAAAAAAAAAAAAAAAAAAAAAAAATACACATTTTAAATAAATATGAGGGTCACTCTGAAATTTTTGAGATACAACTAGGAAAACTTACAAAATTTTAGGTGTGTTCAAAGTAGCCTCCTCCAGCATCAATGCAATTTTGTAGACGAATTTTCCACAGATTAAATGCCTCAAGCCATTAATTTCTTGGAATAGATGAAAAAAATGCATTTATAGCCACATCAATCTCTTCTTCTGAATGGAAACAATATCCACGCAAGTTCTTTTTTAGATTAAAGAATAACCAAAAGTCGCACATAGCTAGATCAGGTGAATACAGCGGATGTTCGATCACTTTAATTTGTTTTTGTTTAAGAAACTCAATTGTTAATCCGGCTGTATGTGAAGATGCACTATCATTGTGAAGCTTTAGTCCCCTAACATTCAGTTCTTGTAGAATTTCTGGAAGACATTTAGTGGAATACCAATTTGTTGTTACTCTCTTCTGTCCTTCCAACTTGATGGCTTTGACCAATCCCGTACTTCTGAAGAAAACGGCATACATCATTTTTTTCAGTGCGCGTTGTTTTTTCACCATTGTCGGCGTGGGATCATCTTCAAAGACCCATACTTTGCTTTCTTGACGTGTTGGAACATCAAAAAACGGTATGTACGTTTCATCACGTGTTACAATTTTAGAAATGATGCGGTGGCCACCATCATTTTTTCATCAGTAATTTAATAGTTCTATACTGATTCTGACACGTTCCTCTTTTTGGTGCTTAGTTAGATTATGGGGAACCCAATGAAAAACTAGTTTTTTCATATGTAATACTTCATGAATGATTTTGTGTATGGCTACGGATACAATGTTAAGTTTCTTCTGTATCATTTGATACAGAAGTACAGCGATTGTCATCCATTAACATTTTTCGTATGGCAGAAACATTATCCAGGATTACTGCCAACTGCAGCCTTCCTGTGTGTTCTTCATCCTGAAGAAAATTGCGACCTCTTCAAAATTCTTTAAACCATCTGAATACAATAGCACAAGCTGGAGATTCATCACCAAATGCTAACTGCAACCATTGAATGCATTTTCTTGATTTAATCCAGCTTTAAAATCATAGAAAATCATAGCGCAAAAATTTTCTCCATTTTCTCTTCTGTTTAAAATTTATTCTAGGCTAAATAAGTTAAAGTAAGTCAGTAAATTATCGTCTTCTGTGTTAAAATAGTTTGTATTTTAAAATTAAACCGTTATTTTTATTTTGTAAATTCTTGTCTGCCCGTATCTAAAAAATTTCAGAGTAACCCTCGTATAAAGCCTACAATTGCATACATGCAATTGAATATCAAATACATAGCCACATATACAATTAAAAAATTATTTTCTTTATTAACAGTTTTTTTACAGAAATAAAAATATGTAAAAAATAATTTAATAGATTGAAGTATATATGAAATTTACTGAAAAAAATGCAGAGTATACATCATATATTATTTATGTATATGGTATGTTTATAATATTTTCATAAATCAATGAAAAAAAGCAAAAGACACATTTAATTTAATAGCAATTCATTAATTGCTAAAATCTAAATACATGCTTCTGTTGTGTTGATTTTCTATTTAAAACGGCTCTTTGCTGTTAAATATTTACCTCATATACATGTAATACTTCAGGCCCAATATCAGTTTCACTGACTTTGTTATCTATCAATTCCTCTGATTTATTGTAGGTTACAACTTCAGGAAGGGAAATCCTACATGTGAAAAAATAATAGTTTTATAAACGTTTACGCAGTCACTTAAATAAGCAATAAATTAAATACATATAAAAATTGAAAAGATTTTTAATTTTTGCAGCAACTAAAACATATTTTTTAATTGTAAATTTAATTTAAAATCTCAGCAATGATTATTTTATTTTTACATCATTATACTTAATAAAACACATTAAATTAACAGCAAACACATATATATTTGCAAACTAAAATAGAAATAATTACAACTATATAAGAATTGATATTTTACAGGAAGACAATATGATACAATTGCATAAGAAGTTAAAATAACCAATGCAACTTAATAATTTTAATTGAAAAATATAATAAAATGTATTTTTACCCTCTGACAGCTAATGCTACTTCAACCCGTACTGGTAGTTCAATTTCAAATATATTATTGAAAAGAGTATCATTTTTCTCAGCATTGGTACTATGATTGAGAAGGAAGTAATTTTAAAATAGTATTTTACATGCAATACTTAATAAATGCATAATATTAGTACGACTTTTTAAAATGAAATTACCTATTTACAACCATGGTAAATATGAGATCACTAGTAGATGATATTACACGAGAAGGTTCCAGTAATATTTTAAAATTTATCTAAAGGAAAAGTATCATTTCAATTTACCAAAGGTTAAAACAATTAACACATAAATCAGTTAAAGCTATTTAGAGTAATTTTCTCAGAAATTCTTATAAAAAATGCTTTACATTCATCATAAATTATTTCTTTATCATTTGTTTCTACAAAATACTTTATCATTATCAACTATTCAGTTATTATTTATAAATAAAAGCAAGTAAACATTCTTTCTATTTTAAAATAAGACTAATATCTAACACAGAATGTCAAAAATTTTTTACAGTTTAGCATTATATATATATATATATATATATATATAATGTATATATATATATATATATATATATATATATATATATATATATATATATATATAATGTATATATATATATATATATATATATATATATTATTTTTCTCCAAGTTAGCAGAAACTTTCTAAATGCTTGGTAAAAAAAACTTTGATATTCAACTTTTTCATTAAAACAGAATTATATTAAAAGTGCATTAATAGTTCCTTTAAAAAAACATAATAATATACATGATTATTCTATGCAGCATTTGAAACTTGAATGAACATAAAACACTACCTTTCATGTTAAATTTCGCATTTTTCAGATGTGTAAGTATATTAATGGGAGATTTGTTAAAAAGACTAGAGATATTTTTACTTTGAATTCATTAAAAAAATACTCATGGACATAATTCATTCAATGCATTAATATTTTTAAAACAAAGTTATAAAATTTTTGATTTTATGAATTTAAATATTAATTGAGAAACATTTTCATCTGTGATAAATTTATCAAAAATAAACGATATAATGCAGAGTGAAATTGAGTAAATTAATCATTTTTTCTTATAGCAGTATTGAATTGAGTGCATTTTTATGAATTTAGTAAATACAAAGGAACTTTATTATGAAATTTTACTACTGCATATTATAGAGCAAAAATCACTAATTTAAATATTGCTTGGTACAAGTATAATCTACTCTTCTAGACTATTTTTTTAAATTGAAAGCCAGCATTTTTAATAAAAATAATATTACATTAAATAGGCATGAGAAAAAACACTTCTTAGCAATTGAGATATTAATGTTAATTTAATACCCAAGCCACTTATCAATCAGAATTAAATTAATTTAGAAAATGTATAGTTTTATGAAAGTACCGTTTTATTTGCTGGAAGTGGATTACCAATATCACATTTCAATATATTTTCGCCAGTGATGTCTGGGTGAGCTCCACTGCAACTCACTGGGAAATCCTAAAACCACAAATCGATCATCTCATCAAATACACACTATAATAGAAAAGTTATTCATACCTACAAAGGCTTTATTTAATAAAAATTTTTTGTGTAAAGAATGGTGGTTTCAATCAATCCTATTACTAAAAATACTAAAAATTAAATTCCATTACTTAAAATTATAGTATATTAAATTTCTCACTGAATTCATTGATGATGTTATTATTATTATTACTCAATTAAATTAGATTTAATTACTATTAAATTATTATTAAAATAAAATTATTATTTTGTTCTGATTTGGAAATAAAAAATTAAGAGCTCACAATAGAAATTCCCACAATAAGTAATTATAATTCTACAAATGATGAAGCTCTTACACTGTGGTTGGTAGACAAAGAACTTGTAATAAAAGTAGAATATTTTATTTTGATTGAATGATTGAAATCAGAACATCTTTGGGAATAACTTAAAAGGTATTTTCTAAGTTAAAAAAATATATAAATATTTTAGATAATTATGATGTCTGACAGCTAATTTGTTTATAATGTAAATAAAATGCATCATATATATATATATATATATATATATATATATATATATATATATATATATATATATATATATATATATATATATATATATATATATATATATATATATTTCATGTATTTTAAACATTTGTTGCATTTTTTATATCAAAAATATTAACATTTGTTGCATTTTTTATTCAAATACCCTCTTTATTTTCTTTGGGAAAACTTTATTTTGGCTTTTTTTTTATTTTCTTTTTCTTATGTATATATATTTTATTAACAATATCACATAAATATTCATTAAAGTTATAATTTATGTAAAATATATTAATAAAGATACAATTTTTTAATCATGAATGCCCATAATGAGTCACTGATTAGTAATAAATAATAAAAGGATATATATAACTAATATTATATAATATTTTATAACTAATAAGTATTTATAAAATACCTAAATTTTCACAATCAAAATTTAAAAATACTTCTAATTCACATAAAAAGTTTCAATTTCTTTTCTTTCTATATTAAACACAAATAGAACATTTAACTTAAAGGTCACAAAAAAACCTGAGAAATAGTTAGTTCAAAATTCTCATGTAGATTCAAATGACTGAAAGAATTGACAATTTAAAATAAATTCCTACAAAAGTGTTCATGTATGTGAATCGATTTATATTTTCTTATAAAAATTTCCTGCGGAAAATGAGGATCATTTAGTTATAGAATAGAATATTTATTTTAAAAAATCCTGTTACCTAGATGAAGCTAAGTAATAATTCGTTGTATTTTTCTGTTTTTCTAGTCATTAATTTTCAATTGCAATTTACAGGTTCAAAATATTTGATTGCAAAGAAAATAAGAATTTCTTTACAAATAATTATGTTAATTTAAATACATAAATTTAATTGCATGGGGGGAAATGTTTTGAATGTTTATAAATTATTGTTACTATTTCTTTTATTATTGGTTGTAAATTTGGTTACTGAACTACAGCATTATACTCATTGTGTAGTAAAAACTTAATAAATCTAAGCAACAATATAAAATTTATTATGATTTTAAAAAATAAAAGTTCAGATGAAAGGACAATAGGGAAAAGGGAAATTTTGAGCAATCATAAAATTTTATGCTTTTATTAGTTCTAAATAGTTAAGTGACCAACTATACAGAAATTAATAAAAGTGTGATGTTTTTACTTACAAGTTTTGAACGTTCTATGTTGACATAATTAACATCTAATGGCATAGTGACATAAAGCATGGATTCAAATGCATCTTCTCCAGCATTTTTGATGTTCATCTCTAATTCTAATCGTTTCTTTGTTCCAATGGAATATTGTTCTACATTTCTAAGGAAGTAAGATTTCATTCAATTTTTAACTAGGCAAAATAATTATTTAGTTTTAAAATTTTGTGCAGTATCCTTTTTTAAATAAAAAATAAGAGAAGGGTTAATAAATTATTTGAAAAGAATTTAGATATAATTCAAAAATTGCATGCATTTATCAGTTATTTACCATAAATCATATAAAAATTAATCATACAACAAGCAAAATAAGTAAATTAAAAAATATAATGAAAATGCTTAGCATAATTTCATATAAAAAATTGAGTAATTGAATAAAACGGTTTACCTACATAATATTTATGAATTTTTTTTTAGTTTTTACTTTTACATTAAGAATAGTTTATCATAATAATTTTATTATTAAAGGCGCTTTTATATTAAGAGGACTATATTCATTTGGAAATTTATTTTCAAATTTATTGCTCATTTCATATAATTTGTTGCCAGTTTTTGGAATTCATAAAAAGTAATAAAAATTTACTTTTATAAAAGTAAAAATGTTTACTAAAATTTAAAATTTAGCATTTTAAAATTACTTGCAAAAATTTTTTTACTGTAAAATTTATTAATTAATAGCATATAGTAAAATACTTAAGTTTTAATCTAAAAGCATTACTAAGAGATTTGAACTTACGGAACAGAAAATAATTGTAAATCTGGAATGCAAATATCATCTTTGCCACAATTTTTCTCTATATTCAACTGAAAGAAAACAGAAAATTTTTTGTCATGGTATCACTAAATCAAAAGTTTTTACAATAGTTTTTTTATAAAATAAAACTTATAAAAACTTTATATTTACATCTTAAAGCTTTTATTAGTATACCTCATTTGTTGCAGCAGTCGGCACATTCTTATTCAGTATAGGCTTCAACACAAATCGATAGGGTTCTAAATCTATGAGTTCATAACTAGCTTTTATTTCAATAGGAGATAGCTTGTCCCGGATTGCATTCTAAAAAAAAATTAAAAATATTGAAGAACAAAAGCTTTTCAACTATAATTTAAACTGAAAAGGGATCTTTGATTATAAATAATATTTAACCTAATATAACCATAATATTAATACCCAGTTTAATTTATTAAGTGTGATAATGAAAAATATTGTAATTAAGTGTTTTTCTAAAATAAAGTGTTTGTAAATGGATAGTAATTAATATGAAAACTAAAGGAATTAAACCCTAAGTTATAAGTCTAAAGTTATTTATCAGATTTATTACATGATCATTTGTCTCATCATTACTTATTCTTTAGTGATCTAAAACTGGAACTGAAGCAGTTAAGGCAGATTTAAAAAATATCAAAGGCTATTAAGTGCAGCTATCTCTGGGTGTATTAACACAGCTCCCGTTCTTCTTTCGAACTTTTTCATGGTAACATCTTCTTTGTATGCAGATTGAAGTGAAAACTGTAATTTAAACAAAGTGATTTAAAAGTACAGTTCAGTGAAAGGATTACTCCATATTTTTTTTTTTTGGGGGGGGGGGGGAATTTTAATACTAAATAACCAATCATCCTTTCAGAAGTATGTTACTGATTCCATGATTGTTGAATATACTAAGAATGAAATGAAATTTTCCTGATAAAAAGACTGGTACAATTTTGTCAAAAGTGGAAATTGTCTTTACTAGTACACTGATGACTCAGAAATGGATTCAAACATAGGGACTATTATTTGCTGCCCTAGAATGGTACAAAGATACTATTTTCTTTGGGAAACATACAACTGTATTCCAAGGAAAAGCATTTACCATTTTCATGTGCAGTTGAATATACTAGGAGAGAATCTACTAACATAAGATAAAAGTTATTTATTCTGACATTAATTTACATTACTGGCTTTGCCAAAATCTACATTAACTTTTATGTAAGAATGCAGTTTTATTCCATGGAAATTGACTAATGACAATTTTCTCTCTTTAATGTATGTGCTTGGGCATTCACTTTGGTGTACTTGGTAATGAGTTAGCTGATGAGCCATTGGGGGCAGGATCAAAAGCATATTTTGTTGGTCCAACAATAGTTCGGAGTATTTTAAAAAAATTTATTAGATGTTTTTGATCTTTCTAGAAAACAAGTCTTGAATTGGTGTAACACCAGCAATCAAAAACAAGCAAAGTTATTAAATGGGAACTGTACCAGTAAAATATGAAAGGCGTTATTAAAACTCAGTATAAACCTTTTAATAAGAGTTGGAGTTATTTTTGAGTATTGCCACCTTAATAGCATCTCACTACAATAGTAATATTAGATTATCCTGCATGTAGAGGTAAGGCCAGCTAATATTTTCTTCTCAAAAGTTTAAAAATATAAAATAATAATACTAAAAATACATTTGATTGAACAAGAACAGTAATTTAATTTTTTGCATAATTTTTTAAATTATTATATAGAATTCCTATTTTTAACATTTTCATATTAAAAACAAGAGTCTGAAATTAAAACTGTTTGTTCTAGGGTTATTTTCTTACATTAGAAAAGTGTTGATTAGCATTTTGTACTTAATAAAAAGAATTCTCCAATAAAAAATGGAGAAACTTTAACCTGATAAAAAATAATAAGCAAGAATTATACCTGTATGTAAATGGTACTTTTATTGCAAACTTGAACATCTTTTTTCAAATGAACCTGATTTGTTCGATTTGAAATTAGAGAAGGGCTAGCATCTAAAAACAAAGCTCGGGGACTCTTTTGCTGAGCATCGATTGTAAAAATATAGATGAGATCTGAAAAAGTACATAATATAACTTAAATAAAAACAATTTTTAAAATACATTTTAATAAATGCTGACATAATTTTAAACTGGCCACTAATAACTTATGGTAACAAGTTCATATCATTTATACTGATATCTACATTCCATGCTCATAGAATGTAAAACATAAAATAAAAAGTATAAACTAATGAAAACAGTTGTATAATTAAAATAAGATTCATTAAATTAAAATCAACACCTGGTTATCTTGAATTTTTTTTATTGATGTTTTATTAAACTAAGCTGATAAAACCATAAAATTTCAGAGAAGAAAATGTTATTTTTTTCTTTTTTTTTGTATAATTATAATATAAAAAGTAATTCTACAATACCTTATTCTTAAATATATATTGCTTGTAAATCAAATATTTTTATGTACTCCAATTAATAGTTGTTATTTATTCTAATACCAGTTATATTTTTATTGCTTGGTTTATTTTTAATCCACATTTTTCATTGATTAAAGTAATATCATATATATAAATTATAGTAGAAATATTATAGTTTCAAAATATAAATTGAGAACTGGCAAATTAATAAGATATATCCCACATATAAAATATTCAGCACCTTTTATTTCATGATTTATTTCCATTTTCTAATTCATGTTTCACTTTTCTATTATACTGGACATCAAGAGGCTTATGTTTAAGAAAACGTTAGTGGGTATGATTTAAAAAAGAAATTATTCTGTATAGATGAAAAATAATTCTTATCATAATTGGCATGTATTATATTTCAAAAATTAATATTTCTATTCACGAGTTGAATTAAAAAGAAACAAGTATTCAAACCATTTGAAATTTATTATCACCAATAGCATGGAATTTAAAGTGTGAATTTTATAATCATTAAGTTTATAATCATATTTTTAAAATACATTTGTGTTTCTTATTTGAATGTTCTTGAATAAACTGATGTGTGTATTGATCGATATAATTTTAAAAGCAAATATAATAGCTTTGGAATCAGATTAAATAAATAGTACATTTTCCATTTTGTAGAAGCTTTCTGGGCTAGAAGATGTCAGGTACCAATGGCCACGGGTAAATATGATTTTATACTCTAACTATAAATCACTGGTTAACAGGTTATACAGTCAAAAACATTTTGGCTGGATGTATGATTTTTATTTCCTTGGCTAGTCTTAAGTCCTTGGTGCGGTGTACCAACCATACTAATAATTTTTGACTGGAATTTTTAAATTAGTAGATGTGTTTTATGTCTACAACTTACCCTTTGGAATCAAATCCAATAATTTGTATCTTCCTTATTTTTTTGAAATTTGCTTCATAACCAATTGACAACATTGCCATGAATAAATGTGATCATATGCTTCCACGATGAATGACTAGTCTTGTATATTTTAAGCAGCATGAGAACAGTTATTCATTGTTGGCGCACATATATTACTTGCATAATTATATAAACTGATGATTGCATTTATCTTCAGATTTTAAGCATTCACAATAATTGATTTTGCTATTTGGTTTTAAAATTTTGTAAATCTGGTACAGAAAAGTAAAGAGATAATTGTGAAAAGAACTTGGAAACAAGTGATGTAAAATATGAATTTTATTTTTCAGAGACTAAATTAAATATTAGTTAATTCTATCCAAAAAGTTTGGGAACAGTGACATTATAATAGTGTAGGGAAGAAGACAAAAATCTTTTAATAAATGAGTTACATTTCGAAGATAATTTAAAATAAGAACCAGTAATTAAGGTAAAAACCATCAAAAGGATAAAATTAACAAGAAACATATGTAAAAAATAAAAAGAAAAAATAAAGAGAAACTATCTGGACTTTTCTCAGTCTGAATGCAAATAGAATCTATTTGTCAAACATGCAGAAATATTGGTCAATTAAGAATAATTGTAGAATACTAATTTTTCTAAGGTGTTAAATCAAAGATAATTCAACTAATATTTTATTTATTGTATTTTAAAACAATAGATCCTAAGAAGACAGTATTAAAGCAGATTTAACAGATGAATAATATTCTAGAATGATGAGTAATATTCAAAATTTTCAAATATTTCATACAAGCAAAAACGCGAAGAATGATCCAACAGTCAAATTCAAAGGGAAGAATTATTTTATAACAATATAATTTAATAAACTAATTTAAAGAAACATAAAAATATCTTAACTGATTCTGAATGCCATAATCAGAAAGAATATGCCAGTTATATGCTTCCTTATTATGGCATCATCATTTCAAATAAACATATAAAACTGGAATTAACTATTAATAACAGAATTTCTCTACATTTGAGTGTCTATTGTTGACATCTAAGTACATACATACACATATTTCGTTCACATTTCATTATTAGAATAATTCGTGAAAAAGAAATCGTATTCAGTAAGAGTATTAAAAATAAATTGAAATAAAATATCTAATTCCATAAAGTAGACTACATTTTCAGATAATTTTTCTTTTTTTAATGAGTACCTTGTTTTTCCAAAATAAGATGGTCATGTTATTAACATTAGATTAGCTTCAATATTAATCAATGATAGGATTTTTTCTTGTACATGAGATTCATTTCTTGTACATGAGATCGAATAAGACCAGGACTTACAGTTTAAAGTGATTCCAAACCAATATAAACATTCAAGCCAAAGTGAAAACCGAAACCACGAGTTGTTGAAATGAAGGCAATGGCATTAACCAGCCAATTGCCAGCAAAGCACCATAAGTGATATTGATGAATTTATAACAAAAATATTAAAAGAACAAAATGTACCACAGGAAAAGTAAAATTCATTACAAATTACTCAATTTCAATGGTTGGTATTAAGATGCTTAATGTACAAAATGTTATTGTTTTTCAAGGAAATCAGTCAAGTGGTGGTGAGAAACAGAATTTTAGAATGTAGAGGAATGTATTATAAAGTCGTGTATCTTATATTAATGGAGGGGAAAACATGAACATTTGACTGTTATTGTAAATCAAAAAATAAGTCAATCAATTGTTAATTAACTTACAAAAAAGCAATCAAGAATTTAAGCTTAAGTATTAGAGACAAGATTTGTGTAATAAGCTACATATAATGTGAATAAGATTATATAAACAGAAAGAAATGTAATTTTCTATTGAATTTTGAGATAGGTACCCAAGAAAATCCTACATACATATGTGACTGTTTCTATAAATATAACAAATTATAAAACAGATTTTTTATTTAAATAAAGATTTATACACTTGTTTTTATAATATAGTTAAGTAACAAATATTTGTTTTATTGTAGCAACCATATTTTTTATATCGCATAAGAGCACTTATAAATCAAGCTGAGCTAGAGTTATTGGTGCACTCTCTGTGTCACTAGAATGCAAAAAGGCAGTTAAAATTACTAGAAAGGAACTAATTTTTACAGGTTATATGCAAAGCTCAAAATATTAAGATATTTTCTTAATATTTTGAGCTTTGCATATAACCTGTAAAAATTAGTTCCTTTCTAGATTAATAAATTTTGTATTTCAAAAATAACTACAAAGTCATAAACTCAGAATTCAATACCTATATTTTATGAAAATTTTCCACTAATTTAATTTTCCTAATTTGTAATTTTTAAAGCTATAAATAAGTAAATGCAATCTGATGCAACAACTTTTAGTACACAATTACTGGCTAGAATACACAGTTTAAATAAATATTGAAAAAAATTAAGTGAAGCGTTGTTATTCTAAAAATGCTTTTTCAAATTAGACATCGATAAATACACAAAGTAACTATACAAACCTATTTCTGATGCAACACCAATTCCGTTATATGAGAGGCAGAGAGTTGCTTCAATGCTAAGAATATAAAAAATAATACCCCAGTTAATATTAACACTTTTTAACTGAAATGTGATATAGTAGTAACTAATGGTTATCATTTTAAGAGTTGAAGCACAGCTTAATATTTCCCATCATTAGCAATAAATATTAATAGAAAATTAATTTAAAAAATAGGAAAGATTTTTTGTTAAATTTATATATAAAAATAGTAACACAAGATATGCTTAGAAGGTAAGGTTTTTATATAAAAAAAAAATTCAAAGTGGAAAAAATTCATTGTAAAATTAATATGGATGGGCAAATAATTTATTTTAAGGCAAGAGTGCCAGAAATTTTAGAAAGTTTCTTCCCCTTATATATATATTTTATAATGAAACTTCAACAGATGATGCAACCAACAGTAAAATACATATGGTAATTTCCCTTAAGTAAATTATTTGGAGACTATTTTTTTTTATTCTTTAAGTTTGAATTTCAGTGATATTTGTATATTTTGAAAGATGTTTATTATTATATTCACAGTTTTCAATTCTGGTAAAATAGCTATTTTCTGTTCAAGAATGTGATTTTTTTCCAGATACAAAATTTTGAATTATCTCACTGATTATTATAAAAAGTAAGTACATTTACAGTAGTAAATGAACATTTACAGTAGTAAATGAACAAAATAAATCATGAGGAAAAATGAAAAGTAAATAAAATTACCAGGCAACTTTTGTTTTATCTTTTAAATTGCATTTTTTGTCTTCTAAACTTATCACATCCTGACTAAGAGTCATACTGGAAGTCATGTTTACAACAGGTCTGGACCTTCAATTCATAAGAAAGATATACTATTATTACTCTAAAAATAAAGTATGTTTGCAAAATAAAATTATCATTAAGACAACTTATGAAGTGAATACATTTCATAATTACTATATTTGATTTCAAAAGTAATTATTTAAAAATTATATTTGTTATGCAAAATTTATCTATTAATAATTTTTTAATTTATCAATAAACAAGCATTTTTGGGTTACTTATCACAGTATTGTAGCAATATATAATCTAAAACATACTCTTTATAATAAGCTGAAAAAATAAATTATTTAAAGGGTTAAATTGTTTATTTATAAATTAATTATAATGATAACATAAATTATAAATATATAAAAGATAAATAACTATGATACATTGGGTGCTTCTATATTAAACATAACCATAGGCCTATAACTGAAAATTTTCAACCCTTACCAGCTCAATGTAATACTTTTCAAGTATTCTATATTTAAAAAATAACACAGTAATTTTTTTTTTTTTTATCAAAATTCATTAAATAATTTCTATTTTTTAGTTTATTTGCAATGAAAAAGAGAGTTTAAAATTCTGTTTAAGCAATTTAATTTATGTAAGCGTTTTTCAAATTTTATAACAGAAGCATTATTTATTAAAGTAAATTTCTACTTGATACACTTCTGAATATTATTAATAAAATATCAAAGAGATGAAAAAAGATAAATGTTGTATAAATGTGAATTTCTGATATGAGAAACATTGACTTATACATAATTAGAAATAGTAAACAATATATTCATATCAACTAGATTAATTTATTATGGAACATGACATCCATGAGAGAAATAAATGATTAAAAGCATCATATCAAAATTATTTGAGAAGTACAATAGTTAATTGGTTATGGGAATCATTAAGATTGACAGCTAGTGCTTTCTTTGTCAATTATAAGCCAATGATGATTCAAATGGTCTTGATAAACAGGAAGTCAAAATAGGCAGTAGCCATGGTGGAATATCAATTACATGGAGAGACACTTCGCAGCAACAATAACTGCCTAGCATTATACTAATGGATAGTTTTTCAAATACTTTGGGAAAAAAGGCTCCCCATGATCAAGTGGCAAAGCCATGGGAATCATTCTACATAGCATAAAGTTCTGGGTTCGACCCTTGCTACCGTGAACAAAAGGAAATAGGTGTTGTATTTGTGTCTTTTGCATATATGTCTATTAGGATGATGCATTAGAAATTTTTCAGGATTTTCTCTCTTGTGACACATGAATAAGATGTATTATCTATGAAAAGTTATCATATAAATCATATTGTATAGTGGATCCTAAAATGACTTACAAGTCATTAGACTGTCCCCTATGCAGTCAAAAATACTTTGGAAAAACCATTGCACAATCCATTAACATAATATTGAGTTGTCAATGCACCAAAAAATAAGCACCTTTTATATATATTATTCCAGAAATAAATTTAGAAAGGTATTTTCTAATGTAAATTGTCGATGCTCTTTGCCATAAAATCTACAGATATCAGACTGTAAAAAAAAATTATAATGAAACTATTTGAAAGGAGAGTTACTCATTCTAATCTCCATTGCTGCCTGGTTATTTACCATTCAAATCTTTCACTAAAGTAATTTGAGGTCAATAGATATCTTTTTATAATTTAATATCAAATAATTTTCTACTGATGTTTTATTAGACATTACTTAGCCTCGCAAGTTTGATACCTGATATTTAATATTACTTGCAGTACAATCATTACACATCTTTATTTCAATCTTATATTTTGAATTCGGACTACTAGTTGTCATTTGGATTTGTTACTACTTTTTACAGCAATTAGGATACAAGTATAGGAAAAAATAATAAGAACACCCATTTAAAAATCAATGTCTTTCAACTGTCCAATAAACAGTTTCCTTAAATTGCAATAACATGCCACCTAGCGGCGGTAAAAAGGTCAGTCATGCATTTGGTAGCATGAGAAAATTCTGTTCCTAGCAAAATGTGATTATGGCAGGCCTTTCTGACACGAAAAGATAATTAAGCTTGCCTCACTGGGGTGTCAGTATCCAGAATAGCAAACCTCGTGCATGTTATACTGACCACTATGTCAAGGTTTATGACAACCTATGCAAACCTAGGTAATATATTTTCCGAGAAGCACAAGAGTGGGCAAAAGTCAAAGTAAGGACCATGACAGACAGGTGTTGAAGAGCACAGTCATCCAAAACTGTCACATATAACATCTGTAATGAACACCCCCTTTCAGAATCCCAATCCATGAAAACTATTCACTGAGAGTTGCATGCTGTGATCAGTCACAGCAGAGTACCTATTCAAAAACAGTTATGCTGTGAAGAAACTACAGTGGTAATGAGGCTACCTAAACGGGGAACAACTGCAATGAGAACAAGTTATCAGATCTGATGTATTCTCATTTATATCATTCCAACCATTGGGCATGTGTTCCTCTGGTTGGCACCAGTAGAAGCATTTGATATTAATTACCTGGTTCCAGCAGTGAAACATGGAAGGGGTTCTGTGGTGTTGTGGGGTGCCATTCTTCCAGTGGATTCTTCTTGTTTTGAGGAAGAGAATCACTGATGACCATTATTAAACTATTCTTGTAGATCATCTTCACTCTAGGCTTAAGGCTATCTTTCCAGAAGAGTCCCCTGTGTGTGATTTCAATATCATTGAATCCTTGTAAGTTTTTTAGAGAACTACGTCCACACTCGGCTACCCTCTCTAATACATTGTCTGGACTAGAGATTACCCTGCATGAGGAATGGTTGTAAATACCAATGAACTTTATTCAAGGGCATTATTTGTTAATCCCATGTCGAATGCAAGCTTTCATTCAGGGTAAAGATTGCCCAATGCAACTATTTGAAAATTTTCATTTTTTCACATGTGTTCCTTTTATTTTGTAATATACCTGTATGTAATGTATGATTCAGCATATTGCAAAATATAAAATACTACAAAATAAAACCACAAGTTTTAATTTTCTTAAGGTTGAGAAGAAAAGTTTTAAATCATTTGAGTTCTCAGAAGACAACAATGTTTCCAAGATGACATAAATCACTTATTAAATCTGGATGTTATCAAATTTAATCTTTTAAACAATTTTTTTTAATTACATCCTTATGTTGGCTCTTTCCAGCATAATAAGTCTTGTAGTCCAATGAAGAAAAGAAGTATCTCCAGGAGTGGAGAGCATCTTGAAATGTGAAAAAGAGTGGGCTTCCTGGAGGGCAGAACACTTTCAAAGATGCTCGCCATCCATGTCAACGTTTCCTACATAAAATGCAGTCAGGTGAAACCACAAGCCATATGTGGTATAGATGTTTCTGGAGAAAATTATGCCCAGTAAGTAACCTGAAGTAGAAGACCCCTATAGATCTAGGTATATCTCTGGGGATACATGAGCTCAGCAGGGTCCTCCAAGAGACATCAACTGCATTCTCTTTGTAATAAATTTTTCGCTGGTGATGCATAACCCGTTTTAGAAGGAGTTTGATATTTCTCAGGCCAGTAGGAGTATCATCTGGAGGGTTTAAAAAAGAAGCCTCTTTTGCGAGATTGTCTGCTTTTTCATTACCAGTCAAGCCGCAGTGGCTAGAGATCCATTGTAAAGTAATTTCCTTTCCCGCAGACAGTAAAGTGTTAATGATGGTCTTACAGTTAAATCCTATAGATGTAGGTAGGAGAGTATAATTTGCCACAGTATGAATGGCAGCCTGACAGTCAACAAGGACAAATTTCATTTCCGAGAAATCTAAAGTTTTTTGGAGAGCCATGTAAATTGCATGCATTTCTCTATCAAAACTGTCTGAGCTTTTTTCCTAAAGGTTCTTTGAGTTGGAAAAATTTGGAGAAGACACCAGCTCCCACTCTCCCAGTACTTCTCTCAGCTGATCCATCAGTATAAATGTGCATCCAATTGTCGAATGGGTATCTCTCATTAATAGTAGCAAGAGCAGAAGCCCCCGAGTTCTGCCTGAGGGGAGACTCCCTGCTGGACAGGAAGGACAAGGTCGAAGACAGGGGTGGTATATTTCAGCATACCTGGGAAGACAGCGGGTCTGGCTGTAAGGGCTCTATTACTTGGAGTGCTAAGTGAGCTGGAAATTCTTTGGAATTCTGATAAAAATGTTCCTTGTGTTTTTAGTCTCAGAGTGCTTGGTCGGTAGTTAGTCCAAAAACCATCCCTACGTGGTAACCTCTCACCAAGAACCAAAGTAGCAAAAACTCTCCTATCGTGCAAACAGTGCGTGGCCAGTCTGAAGTTCCAAAGTTGGTATTGGAGTTGAGAAGGCTCCCCCAATGATAAGCCTAAGAGCACTGTTGTTTTGAACAATATTGAGTTTCGATAAAACAGTATCTGAGGCAGTGATTAAAATTTCGGCTCCATAATCGAAGACCGATCGGATGAAAGAGTTAAAAGTCATGACCAAAACATCCTGAGTGGCACCCCACTCAACACCAGCTAGTCTTTTTAATAAATTAAGTCGGCCTGAGACATTTTCAACGATTTCTGAGACCTGTTTGTTCCAGGTGAGTCTTGGGTCTAAAAGAATACCGAGGTATTTAGCACAATCAGTTCTCTCAAGTAGTTTGTCATTAAAGTTTAATATAATCTGATCCTGTTTAGTACTCAAAGTAAAAAACTCAAAATTGGTCTTATCAATGTTGACAGAGAACTCATTGTCATTAGTCCATTTCAATAAAAAGTCCAGGGCAGAATTCATAACCCCCTCTAGTGTTTGAAAGTTATTGCCAGTTGTCCAAAGGACCAGATCATCTGCATATAACAAAACCTGAACATCAGAGCAGGTCTTCGAGATGTTGCATATGAGATCATTAATCATCAAGTTGAACAAACCAGGACTTAAAACAGAATCCTGAGGGAGACCCTGAGCTTTTAAACAATTTAAACTTGTATATATCTACAAGAATTTGCATAAGCATGTGATCCTTGTTTTTTGTTGTTGCAATGTCAATTTTAAGCAGTGTGAAGCACTATTTTTTAATTAAGAAATTAACAAATATGCTATACTGGATAAAGAATAATGTCAGTTGTCCAAATTATAATAAATTTGCTTATGTTAATGTGCAAAATATGCTTATGTTAATGTGCAAAAATAATCAAGCTCTGAATCAATATTTAAACATGTTAAGCTTATTTTAATACACTAGGCTTCCTAAATAAACTAGGATTCCTTACACAATTAATTAATATTCATTTCACTTTACATATTGTGTATCAAATCAATTTAAATAAATATTTGATACTTTTCTTAGTTATTTTAATATATATATATATATATATATATATATATATATATATATATTATATATATATATATATATATATATATATTCAGGGAAAAATAATATTTTATGCAAAGATATGTGTATCTTTGCATAAAATAAAAAATAAAAATAATCATATATAATATGAAGATGCTTAATGCTTTGTGTGTGTGTGTGCTAACTGAAAATCTTCAAATATTTATCAGCACACTTTCCTGATGACATAAAAATCTAAGATTCTTTTTAGAATTCTGAAAATTTTATGTGTGTTGCAATTCTGTGTGGCACGAATAAACAGCGGTAACAATATATATCTATATATATGTTTAAAATATTTTCCCTTGAAAATATATAAGCAATTTTATATGTAAAAAAAAAAAAGACTACTACATCCAACTATAGTAGACTACTGAATATCAATAGTATGCATTAAAAGATGCGTTGATTCAAAAGCAAATTTTAAAGTATAAGTTAATGTAATGATATAGAAAGGGAAAGGAACTATTTAATTAATATAATTTTTATACGATGACATATGAGCTATAAATATAGAAGTTAACAAACATAATAAATTCTTACTTCATAAAGATAACATGATCCGTATCATATGCTCCAACAACAATATCTAAGGAATAAAATTTTGTGATTATTTCTCTTAAGATGGCATAAAAATATCAGCAGATTTTCTAACAATAGTAAATTATTAATTTACCTGGATATTCATTAGAATCCATATCTTTTGCACCAGATATAGCAAAACCTAAAGTTTTCAGTTCAGTGCCATAGAAATCATCAGGAGTTATCATCTGAATGTTTTGAAAATACTCTTTATATTACTTATATATTAAAGATTACAATAATAATCTTTAAATTCATCACAGCATGAAGAAAATGTATACATATATAAATAAATGGAAGCAAAATATTCATAGAGGAAAGTAATTTTTATTAATTTCCTTTATGAATATTTATTTAAAATTGTTTAAGATATTTTACCTGTGATGGTTTGTCTCTAATTCCTGTGGAGCTTCCATGGTAAATATAAATTATACCTCTTCCATCTTTACCAGCGTATGGTGCACCAACAGCGAAGTCTATGTAGAAGCAATTAGTTTTACACTAGAAAAGCTATCTAGAAATTATATTGCACAAGAAAAATACAGAGCAATAATAACTATTTACCACCAAATCCATCTCTGTTGATATCTTTTAAGGATGCTACAGTTAAACCAAATCGACCTTTGACAAATTCGCCATCCAATGTACTATTATCTTCATTGCTGAATTGGTGCTATATCAAAAGTATAAAATATTTTTGATAACTATTTAGTCGGGTGCAAAAATATATAATGCCAGTAACTTAGTTTTCAAAATACCCAAAACTAAGAGAGTTGTATGAAAGTAAAAAAAAAAAAAAAAAAAAAACTACTATAAAAACAAGAATTTTTTTTTAAAATAAAATATATAAAATATTAATCATTTTAAATAGGGTTTCAAATTAAGTTTAAGAATTTGATGTTGTTGTTTAGATGTGTGGGCGCATGGTGGTGATGTGCTCAAGATCTACATCCATCATTTGCTTGTGCAAATTTCTCAAACCCACTGCATGCATTTATGTTGGATACCCTCTTATGTTGATATCCATGGAAATGAGAGGAAGATGTACTGGCTATCAGAGGAGCTATTGGTCCATCTCCAACTGATGCTTCTCTCTCTGACATTGAGTTGCATTCTAATCGAAAAAGAAGTGTCTGGGTTACCTGGATCATTCCATCTGCTCATGATTGGTATTCTGATAGTGGTCCTGGTGATTCCATTGCTTTCAAGGTTTGCTAGTGGCCATTTTGGTGGCCTTAAATTTGATGGCAAACGTAAGTAATATAGTGAGAGCTGTTGTAAATGCGGTGTCAACCAGGCTTCCAACCGAAAGGGAGAGGTTCGATTCCCAAAGCCACTTAAGACTCAATGAATACATGCAATATACATGCTCATTAAATCTGTGGAATTGAAAGTCCTGTGGTCGATCACTGAGCAGTTATCAAGGGATGTAATGGTCTGGAGAAATTTTCCTCCCTCTCTAAATCAATATCAAAATTGAGGGAGTGGTTCTTCTGGTGGTGCCATCTATCAGAGAAGTGTTAGAGCAAAGTCATACTTTCACCTGTATGGTTCCCTGATTAAACAAAAGACGGACCCTACTGACTTAAATTCACATAGCCAACAGTATAGCAAGCTTGGCTTGTCCAAGTGTCATAAGTAATAACAGTAACAATTAATCGAAGATAATATGTATTCTAAATTTTCTATTTAATAACATTTATGTTTAACATATTTAACAACTTGTATTAAATTTAATATATATTTTTGCTTATAATATTTTTAATTACTTTTCAAATTATATATTTCTTCTGGTGAATTATCAGAAAATTTGCTTAAGTCCAATTCTAAATGTTGAAGTTAGAGCTTCATTTAAATCTCAATGAAAATGCGTATTTTGTTTCTGTTACAACGAATACCAGATTTAATCCCATAATGTCAACCAAAGGATGACTTTATTGCAAAACCACCTTAAACTGCATTATTTTTTAAAAAATGAAAAGTGATTTTTTTAAATTTGGAAAACTAAATCATACAAGATAAACGAAGTGTGTGTTATATTTCTATTATAAATTTCATAATAAGTGTCATAACAGCAACACACATTTGTTCAGGATTGGTTTGGAAGTAATTAATATGCCATAGGTCTAATAAATATCATGATACTTAATGAATATTTAGACTTAAAATACAATAAAAAGCTATGAAAAAAGCTGAAAATGAATTTTTGTTAATTTAAATTATATTGTTCCTTATAAAATAGGAAACTCAGTTTTTAAAATTACTAATTAACAATTAGTATGAAAGTTCAATATTATACTTTCAAACAATTTCAGTTTTTAGCTGCAATATTTAACTTGCAATATAAAATTTAGTGTTCTTTTAAATAATTTATTTTTTAAAAGTGAAAACTTTACCATATTCATATTAATAAGTTTACTGAACACAAATGAAAATGGTTTAAATCATTAATGTAAATAAAAAGATTTTATTGATAATTATTATTGCTAAAGTACCTTAGCATTTTGATAATGAATATAAACTCTTCCTTCTTCATATCTTCTTTCTTTCGAATGCAAATCTGTAAAGAAAGGAGCTCCTACAACTATATCATCTAAGCTGGAAATAAAGGCAAAAATTACTAAATAATGTTTAAAACTTATAGAATTAAAAAAAATAATAAATAAATAAAAATGTTTATGTTCAGTACTTATTCAGTTTTTAAGTAAATCTTAAAACCTAAATTATACGAAATATACATTTGCATTCTAGAAATTAATTTATCATACAAGAAAAAATTTATATTCAACAATATTTATAGTATATTAATAACATTGTTGTATTAGTGTACACATGAGAGAACTCTTATTATATATTAGCTCTTCCTATGATTAGGTCATCACATGTATTTATTATTCCCTTATTATTTATTCTTTATTTATCATCTTTTCGATCATCTCATGTATTTTAAAATTGTATTCAATATTTATTGCTTTTCAACTACTCACTCATTCAATTTATAACATAAATAATGCGTCAGTTTTATCAACACTAGATGAGTAACCTTAAAGTCATGTATATTTTTCACTATTTTATTAATCTCAGTATTTTTAATTGCAATTTTTTAGCCTATTTGTAGCATTGAAGATGAAATTATCCTAGTGATTATACAATGGGAATGAAAGAAAAGGTTTTTATTTTATGTTATTATTGTTATTCTGTTTCCTGTGTCATAGAAAACTAATTTTGAAATAATAGTTATTTTAACAAATGAATAATTTCTGATATACATTAAAATAGAATTCTATATTTAAATATAAGAGTGATTATAATAAAACTTAATTGTAAAACTTACCCATCACCATTTACATCAGACACACAGACTGAATATCCATAATATGAGCCCATTTGTTCACCACTAATATTTTGTAGATTATGAAGTTTCGAATTGAAAAGTACTACCTACATATATAAAAAAGATTTAAAACACTTTATAATTCATAAAATAATTCCGGTTAATTTTAAAATTAATTTGACGAAATATTTGCATAACAAGCAATTTTAAATTTCTTATAATTTATAAAATGCAACTTTATTTATAAAAATTTTTAAAACTAGACAAGTACTGTGATGTAATTTAAATAGTTTTAAATTAATGAATAATTTTTAGAATGATTTTGAATTATTTTATACTTTATAATTACATAGAATGATTGTATAATTTTTTATTTTATATAAAATTTATATATAAAATATTTTGCTATTTGCAATTAAAATTCAACATTCATTTTTTAATTGAAATTGTTTTGAATTAATTAAAAATCTCATGGCTTTTAAAAATATATAGAAATTTTGCAAGCAAAATTTTCCGAATTAAGAATAACATTGTTTAAATGAAAACTTTTAAATGCAATCATTCAAGAAATATTTAATCATATTTTAATAAAAAGTTAAGATTAATTCAATATACACAATGTAAGTGATTATTTGCTGACTAACTATGCTTACCAATAAAGCTATATTTATTCACATATTATAATTACATATAAAATTCAGTTTTCCATGAAAATGTAATGCATAAAAAGCAAACAAAAAGAATACAACTCAATAAGCTTAGTTAGAATATTAAAAAAATGCAAAAAATATTTAATTTAATACAAATTAGTTGTCCTGAATGTAATATTAGATATTAAAATTATCTCTCTTCATATTATTTATATTTCATGTAATTAAATTATTATGCCACAGAAATTTATGTTTATGTTTTCATTTAACATGATTAGGTAGTAAAAATATATCTTTCATATAATTTTTTTTATGTTTATATTGTTTTACATACTTATAAGCAATATAAAAATCATTCAATTTGTAATTTCATGCAGAATTTCCTATTTTTATATAACAATATACATTTTTAACTTAGTTAACAAATAGGGAATTATTTTAAATTTTATATTAATAACCTAATTAAGAAACATAGGAAGTTTTTTATTTTCAAATAACAGTTCATCATCAGAAAATAATTACTAATGTTTTATTTGTGTGTACATTATCTGCAAATGCCATTTTATTATTGGAAACAATATCAATAAATATTGCTTCATTCATAATTATCCATAAATAGAAACTTCATGCTCAAATAATATTTTATAACTAATGAACATTTCAGGATATTTAAAATATTTTTTTTTTTCCTATGTCAGAAATTGGCCGTATCGGCCATTTTCCTTCTAGCAGCCCAATACAAAGTAGCCTTCATATGATAGTTATCAAGCAAAAGATAATTAACGTTGTCCAGAGATGGGCAACAGTCAAATGACTAAAATTCATTGCCTCTCCTGTGAAACACAGGGGGCAGTCAGGGGAGTTAAAAATGCCAATAGGACAAAGGTAGTCATGTCCACTCTGAATTCTAAAATTTGCACTAAAAATTTGTCATGGGAGGTTCATAGGAATAGGAGTGTGTATCAGTTTAGACCACACTTTTTCTATAGCATCTGCGTTTTGGCATTTTATTACACAGGAATTTGCTGTTTTGGTAATTTCAGATGAATTTCAGTTGTATGAGAGAGGAAAAGATTGTTGTGGGAGAAAGCATCCCTATTTTGCCAGTCCATCCAGTCTCTCATTGTCAGGTATATTGCAATGGCTGGTATCCACTGAAAGAAAGGTTTTCAAAATATAAGGAAATGAAAAAAAGCATTTGAATTACTTTTCCAGTCAAGTTACTCCCTCGAGGCATGCCCACAACAACATCCATTTCGGAATCTCCCGTAAATTCACCAGCAGCTGATGAATATCCTATAACAAGAATTCTTAGTCCAATATATATATAAATGAAATTAACTATACATTGTTAAATTCCTTTTATTAAATGTTTTTCTTTTAATTTTCCAAATTAATACATTTAAATTCTCTTATGAAAAAGAAATAACAGTGAGTTATACAAATCGTTGGAGATTTTAAGCATTAGCATAAAAAAAAATCCACTGAAGTTTAGATAAACAGAATCAGCCTTTCAATTTATTCAATTAATCAATAGCATATTAATGTAATTTGCAAAACAAAGCTGCTTAGTTATTGACATTTCTTAAAATATAAGGAATCTAAAATTCTTTTAAATATTATTATTTAGAACACTGAGAAACACAAGTAATGAAAACAGAATTAAATATTTCAGTTAAAAAGATTACTTAAATATATAAAAATATATTGCTTTGTTTTCAGTGATTCATGTATTTGAGAAATTCTTAAAAATCAAGATATAAATCCACTTTTTATTTCAAATTTCAATTTGCATTAACTAAATAATGGAAAGCAAAATAAAATAAGTAAAAGCAGGAATTGCACACAGTTCATTGAACATATTAAAAAGGATCACTATTATTATTTTGAAGATAATGATCAATGGTTTTGTTTCTGTAACATAATTTAGATTTAATCTTCTCATATTAATTATTAAAAAAATATTCTAATTCTTGGCTTTCTTTCTATTCTATCATTACAAAATATATTTCCTCCTGTTTGTTTAAATGGTTTTCGAATTAAATATAAAAAATAAAATATACACGATAGAAAAATTTTTTTTCTTTCTTATGAAGGAAACAAATAATTCCAACAAATAAATAAGTTTTAATATTAAACTTATACAATGCAACAAAAGAATTAATATACATTTCAAGTATCAAATAATTTTAGGAAGGAATGCTTTGTATGAAATACATGTAAATCTAAATCAATCTATAATGTAATCAGCTATACAAGATGCAAATTTTCTATTTAAAATATTTTTTCTTATTTAAATGATGATATTGATTACCAAGAAAGCTGTCATCATCTGAGGCAGGTGACTCTCTAGTTTTTCTTTCACCACTTGTAATTAAATCTTTTGAGAATACTTGACCTAAAATTAAATTTATATATGCAATCATAAAAATATAAATTGTTAACTTTTTATATTAGATTGAACAAATAATTACTTTAACTGATTAAAAATGAAACTATCTATAAATTTTATGATATTTCTCCTTTTTTAATTTCTTGTTTTTTTATTTTATACATTTATAATCATACATGCATTAATTAGCATTACTTTGGCAGTAAAATCTTCATCAATACAAGATATTAAATGATTTACGAAATATGAATCAATTAATTTAAATAATTACTATAGCTATTTAAAAGTAAAGCAATCTGTAAACTTAAAAAGTTAGTTCTATTTTTAATATATATAGTAATAAATTCATATATTGCCATAAATTTCTCAGTAAATTCTTCACCAGAGCAAGATATCAAACACTTTTGTGATATATGAATCAATTAAACATTTAAGTAATTATTTTAGCTATTAAAAAAGTTTTTTTATGTTTTTCGCGTCTTTATTCAATATATATTTTTTTATTCAATACATCAATATATATTTTTTTATTCAATACATCAATATATATTTTTTTATTCAATACATCAATATATATTTTTTTTATTCATGCATTAATTTAGCAGTAAAATCTTTATCAATGAACATTTTTTAATCATGACTCAATAAAAGTTTAATTACTTTAACTGTTTAAAAATATGACATTCTGTAAATATTAATTAATATTTTTTTCGTTTTTTGTACATCTTTTACCCCTATAATTTTATACACAATACATGATTGATGAGATAATACATGAATTAATTGGTATTATTCTGTCAGTAATATATTCACAAATGCAAGCCATTAAGTACTTTTTTTCAAATAAAAATTCACTAAACATTTAAATAATTACTTTAACTATTTAAATATTTTAAAATATTCCCTCTTTTTTATGGTTTTTATACATAAATAATTTTACATGAATCAATCGAGATTATCTTGACATAAAATCTTCATATATGTTTAATATATGAATTGTTTAAGAATTTAAGAAACTAATTTGCCAACTTAAAAAATAATTTAAAAAATATTCTCTTTTAATTTTATGAATAATCATACATATATTAACTAAATATTACTTTACCATAAAATGCTTCACCAGTAAAAGATGTTATAATTTTTTAAACGACTAAGCACTTTAGAAAACTATTTCAATGATATAAGAAATAAATTATTTTTTAAAAATTTTCTCATTAATGAATGATTTTATCTATTAGTATTTAGTGAGCATTTTATCTATTAGTATTATAAGCATTTAGTGAGCATTACCTTGCCAATAAAAGCTTCCAGGAGCTCCTACATAAAGTCTATTGCCATCCTATTAATAAAGTCGAATACATTAATATATATTTAAAAAAAATATTTGAAAAATTATCAAAGTCAAAGGTGAAAACAGTGAAAAATTAATTCTTTTACTTCTGTTAAAGCTGCTGACATTCCAGCTTGACAATAACCATTTTTGTGAAAACCCCATGATGCTGAAAAATAAATTAAAATTTGAATCAAAATATGTTGCTTGAATATTTTTAAGATAGGAGAATATTTCGCTAAAAATTACTTTTTTACAAGTTTTCAAGGTAGTTAGATTTGGATGTTATTAGCAAACAATATGGCTAAATTATTAGTTTAGATATATTTTAAATATCTTACAAATTATTTCGAAATACATTTGATATTTTAAATAAATGATGTTGACAACTTTTTATATAATGTTTCTGTTTTTAAATATGAATCTTTATTATAATTGTCATAGATACTTTTCTAGCATATCCCGGTACGATAAATGTCGTAATAGTGAAGAAAAAAATCGTAAATTGATTCCCTTTGCATCTGTATTGATTAAGAAGGTTTACATTTTTACAAACTACTAAAAAATAATGCAAGCATTTTGTATTTGCGTTTTATAAACTAAATAATTATCACTTATCGACGAAAATTATTTAAACGCCAATGCTTATTTCTGGCGGAAATAGTTTAGCTATTGCATTGATTATCGATTGCATAAGGATAACGTAATAGTACTTATTTTCAATGAAATAAAACTTTTGTCCTTATTTGGCTGCTTTTTGCTCTTGGTGATTTATATAACCGTAAATTAAATTATCACCTACCCTTATTGCACCAACTAGCTTTATATTTGTTTATCACTTTTAAATCAATTTTTGCACAAAAAAAAAAAGTCGATTTGAATATACTTGATTTATAATGTTTAGAGCCATTAAAATCATCGTATCTATGTAATATTAATTTCACTTTTCCGTAAAAAAATTTTTATTTCTTTAGGGTCATAAGCGGGAGTATAACGGATTTAAGTGCCTTTTATAATACTTAAAAAATTAATGCATCACAAACTTGTGAATATCATGCAGTAAAATGTTATTACTCTATGCCACCAATAATAATTCATCATTTTTTAAACCTAAAGACTTATTTCTTTAAACGCCATGAAACGTTTTTCTTTGAAAACAAATTTATTGTGAAGACAATATTGAAACTTGTCTTACTTGATTAGATTTACGTGTGAATCTTATATATGTCTAGTACATACATATATAACCTAAAATTAATTATAAATATTTCCGATTAAAGAGTGAATAATTGATATAATAGTTATTTGGTTGCTTGGGAGCTGTTCTGAGACTTAGCTGCTCCGGTTTCATAATTTTTTATTTGATATTGGCATTCGGCATTTTGATATTATCCGACGTAGACACCAAAGTTAAATTTTTCCGGGCTTAAGAGGCTTGTGTTGTGCGACAGAACTGCCATGCTTACATCAGCCTTTTGATATTAATTCCAATGAAAAATCATTGAATTTGGGAGTTTCCTATTGAACTACAGAAACCACAACAATATATATATATATATATATATATATATATATATATATATATATATATATATATATATATATATATATATATATATATATATTAAAAAAAAACCAATATAAACTTTATTATGTTCATTCAGCACACATCATTATTTTTTCAAACATTTAGATGAATCATAAAACTGTTTTTATTGGAATATACCGAAAAATTTGGATTGAAGACTATTTGATAGTAGTGATCGCTTTATTAAAGAAAGAAATTTTAACAAAAGGAAAGCTTATATATATAAGTTATTTTAAAGCAGGTTTCTATTACTATTGAAATTCATCTTCCCTGGTCAGTTACTAAAAATTTCGTTTTCACACTTAGCATTTCTTGTTTCTACTAATATTTTTTCATTTGCAATACATTTATTTATGCGGCTGCCTGTTTCTTCTGAGTGAAATGCTGGTAAATATAGTCAGTCGCCTTATAATTTTGGAGGATAGTCTAGTGATGTAGTCAACACCTGAGCTGCGGCACCTTTTTTCATACCACACCAGAGGAAGGGCTATGCAACTACGTTGTTTAACTAGTCGCATTCGCTATAAATGAGTACGATGGATCTTCACCTACGTCAGATATTGAATTCGTTACCTCCGATCACGAGAACTACCCTTCCCACCACCAGGACTTGCGTGGGTGATAGGTGGTTTTACGATGTATGTGACATAAAAGCTATTGTGGTGAACTATATAATTAATACTTTTGCGCCTCACAAGATGGCAGTACCTCGTTGCAAGCTGGATTTCTCTTATGAGCTTGGAGGCTGCGCATGCGTGAAGGCAGTTTTTTTGTTCCCCCTGACAGTGCGAAGAGAGAAGTAAAAATGCACTCCAGTAAGTCACATGTTGTTGAAGTCACGGCTGGAAAACAAAACTTGTTGTTTTGTACCTGAGTCCATCATAATTTTGGAGGTTACACAACCACACCAAACTATTATTAGAAGTGGATTTTGCAGCACCCCAAGTATATATACCCGAAGTGGGACCTAAACCCACGATCTCTTGAGCTGAAGACTAGAACGTTGACTTTTCATTCATCAGACGGACATAATTTTGTCTTTCTACAAGCACTTTATGCAGCTTATTAGATCGGAACCTACAGCTTATGCTGCGTAAATCACTAAAATATCTACATCCCGTTATGAGAGATTTAAATTCGTGATCTGTTGAGCTGAAAAACAGTAGCTTTTATCATGTAATTCCTTACTTGTTATCATTTTGGGACTTTTCGGATACTTTTTGCAGGCAACAGCTAATTAGATAGACCCGTAAGGATTAAAAAGGTATCACCATAAATAGGCATCACCGAGATGAGAATCAAATTCATGAACAGTTGAGTTAAAAGCCACAGTCCTTATCATCTAACTGCTTACTCGGTATTATTTTGACGTTATGAACGATTTATTGTGTGTATGTGTGTGCACAAGAGCTAATTAGACTAGGACAACGGTTTAAAGTGGATACCGTAGCATCACAAATATCTACACTCAATTTAGGAGTCAAACCCATAAACTGGTTGTCTAAAGTCAGCGCTTATCAGTTAGCTGCCAACTCGGCATAATTTTGTCATTGTACAGACACTTTTTGTACACCTCGAGAGGTATAGTTTAAAATGGATTCCCCATTGCTATTAACACTTATAACTGAAGTGAAAATCGAACGCGTGAATCTTTTAATGGAAAAATGAAGCTCTAAACATTCCTCTGCCAGCTTGGCGTATGTTATATAAATGGAAATACACTTTATATCAAATCATTTGCATTTAATAATTTGTTTGGCATGATTAATTAAAAAATTGCAATTTAACATTTTTATAAAATTAACACATTATGTAATTTTATATTTTAAAATTTAAGTCTTAATAGTCACATCCAAAAACAGTATAACAAAAACTTTGCATAAACATCTAAAAATTTTAAGAAAGCCAGCATATTCATTCCACTATTAAATTAGAAGAATTTAGTCATGATTAATTCATAGTAACTTTTTCCTGTCCTTAATCATTCATATGATTCTTGAAACACACGACAATTACACCCCTTTGGAAGATTTTGGCACCATCGCATGAATTCGGAGCCAAAGGCTACAGGTAAAAGGGTCCATGGCCGATTTGGCAGCCTTTGGCTTCTATTTTGGTGTCGGAAGGTCTGAAGCCTTGGTTGTTTTTCACTTCCATTGACACTTGACAAGGAAATAAACATAGAAGCAAGGATGATGTGTAACTCTTTCCACAACTTCATGAAATCACAGCTTCATAAATTGATTCAAACATGAATGATTTCATGTTCCGTATGTTTGGTTTTTATTTTTTCACGCTAATCGAAATACTCTTAGCTTTATAATATTTTCTTAATATTTAAACGCCTTTCCCTTTTTTTTTCCTATGCACAAATTTATTTTTATTTCTTTTAATATAAATTTTTCTCCTTCGATTGTTTCTGTGAAATTATAATATTATTATTATTATTTCCTAAGACTATCTGTGAAACTGATTTAATTATGCATTTTAAATATTCCATAAGGACCACTATCTCTCTATTCATGTGTTGCTATATGGAGTGGATGACAGCTCCGTTGTCGACATTGTCACTCGACTATGTTTCAAAACTACTTAACAGTCTACCGCTTCCGTCGGCAAAAATATCCTACCGTAATTAAAGGCACAACGGCTTGGTCGTTCATTCTCCTTATCAGAAAGTAGTGTGTTCGAATCTCTACCCAACCGAAGAACCATCATATTCGCAAATGGTTGTTGTGGATTGTTAAGGTACATTAAATAGGTCGTGGTCGAATGTCCTCCATATGAAATGATATCTCTGGGATGGCAAGTCAAGTCTGGATGTCTTCTGCTTCTAAACTAGGAAAAACCACCTACTTCTCGGGGTCGCATGTGGTATACTCACTACGCTAAGTGTCATCACTTTCACCCACTTTAGTGCTAAAAAGATGGATAAAGGATTCCAGCACCCGATTATCATAATATTTTAACGCATCACAGTAACATACCCTCACTAATCTACCATTATCTCGCTCATGAAGAGCAGCACGTTTGATACCCGACACAATCGAAGAGCTTCGTGATCACAGAAGCGTTTGTACTTTAAAGGTAAACACAGGGTTTAATGACCACCCGATGGCTTAAAAGTTATAGAAAAGGGGATGTAAAAAAATTCAAATCTTAAATCAAACATCGTTTTTTACAAATTAAATTGAAATTAGCAACTTTGATCGTAAAAAATATACAGTCAAAAACCCAATTATCGATTCTAACCAAAATACTTAATCTAAGAAACAAATCACTAGAGTAATTTTTAATAATACATAACTTGTGATTAAATATTGTGCATTAAAATACGAATATGCTAATTTTTATGATAAATATTTTAACAAATATAATTTACACAATTTTTTTTTATTAAACTAGATTTTTATAGCAAATGAATATTTTCTTATAACCTCGAAATTCATTTTTTTTTTTTTGTTACAAATAATGAATTTTGAGGGCTTAAAAGCAATTTTTTTGTTACAATAAATATTTATAACAAAAATATTTCAATCTCTTATTTTGTAAATAACTGTGCGTATCAAGGCATGCCCGTGAACTTTTCATAATAACTACACGATTTGCAATAATCGTATACTTTATTTTGCAAATTATAATATTCATTAGTTATTTTTAAATTTTTCGTCTTTAATAAGGTGAATTTTTTTTTATTTCTTAAAATAATCTTATGTAATGCTTAAGAAAACCTTCCACATTCTATCGAATCAGAGATAAGTTAGTGAGTGAAAATGTTACGATTAAATTGTTCATTTTAATAACATGCAGTGCCCTACATTGAAAATACTACACCGAAAAAGAGTGGCCATAAAATTATGCAAATTTCAGTGTTACAGAGTGTTGCAAATGATCTGAAATGCGCAACTCTCCAGCGCATGTAGGATAAGATATAAGGTGAGGAATCGGCAGAGTGGCTAATATTCGAGCAGTAATTGCTGCTTGGAAAATAATCGTTGAAAGTTTGTTCTTGTCGCAAAGGATGCCTGTTAATTGTAGTAAATGCCAGGCCATCCTGGAAGGAGTTAGTTCTAGCAGATAAACAAGTTTACGAAGGGCATCCTGATCGGACTCAGAAGGGTAGGTTGGTTTTTACTGCAAATCGCAGCTGACAGACACCTGGACACGTCCACAGTGCACCGGCTATGGCGAAGATGGTTGGAACAAGGAACTGTGAAACGTTTGCGGGGTGCCGTTGCAGCCAGAATGACGTCAGCACGTGTGGATCAATGCGTCCGAAGGGAGGCAGTGGCGATCCTGCAAACTACTTCTACCAAAATTCTGCAGCGTGTGCAAGACATTTTGGAAGCTCTCATACTGAGCATAACCATTTGCCGTCAATTGGTTGCTAGTGGCCTGCGTTCATGGCTCCGTTAAGAAAACTGCCACTGACCCCAAAGCATAGACACTAAAATTTAAAATGGTGCTGGATTAGAGCGATGTGGACGATGGAGTGACGTTGGATCGTCTTCTCAGATGAGTCACGCTTGTTTCTTCAGTGATAGTCGCGCCACCTACGAAGCGGCGTTGTCATGGAGACGGATTTAATCCTGCAGTGATTGTGGAACGCCCCGCAGTGCGGCAACAGGGCATCATGGTTTGGAGAGCCATTGCATACGATTCCAGGTCACCTCTCGTTCGTATTCATGATACTGTGACAGCCCAACGTTGCATGGATGGTGTGCTTTGGTCGGTGACACTACCTTACTTATAGGGAGTGCCCAGTACCCTTTATCAGCAGAATAACGCCCGACCACACGTTACTCGCATCAGTCAACATGCCCTACAAGCTTCCCTGGCCACCGTGCTCGCCAGATCTCTTACCAATCGAACACGTTTGGGATATGATTGGACGCCATTTTCAGATCCTGTTATTACCTCCTTCAGAAGACGCCCTTTAGTTAAAAAGGAATGGAGAGCCATTCCTCAAGAAGCCATCCATACTCTTATTGACTTTGTGCCTAGACGTGTTGCTTCGTGCATCGACGTACTTCTCTTATAATTATATCTCATTATTTTACTTTGCCAGTTTATAATTATACTTTTATTTAATTCTGTATATATAACATATGGTCTTCATAATAGAATAGTTATTTTAATAATTAAATTTAATATATTTTCAAGTAATATGATACATTAATGTTTCGTCAATTCATGTTAATTGTTATTAATTTAAGATTGTATAACTCCTTATTTACTTTCCGGTAATTACTTCTACTTTTTCTTAATATTCACTTTTCTTAATATTATACTTTCACTTAAGTTTGTAGCTAGTTTCAATCAAATGAACTGAACTGTGATGCAGACACCTACTGTGTCTGCAGGCTTGCAAGCCCCACCAATGGGAATATAATTTTAAATAAACTAAAGACTAGGTCGTAAGTGGGCCCCCGTAAATATTACGGAAGGCTCTCGAAGATGGTGGGGGCATAAACCGATAACCAGTTGGTAAAGTCTGGGGCCCTGCCACTTCGCTATGTAAACCAACTGACCCAACCCTGTTCTCACTCTATATTACGCATATCATTTCGAAATACAGATCACTTATTGTTCTTTGCTGTTTTTCTCTGTTTACCAAGTTTCTCTTCACTTTTTCGCAACTTTTTCTAAGTGTTGCCTTTTCAATGTCGAGCTGTGCAGGTTTCTTATTTTTATTACTTCTGCTTTTCATTTTTATTCCAAATTACACAAAAAAGAAATTCGAAACTTTAAAAGGCATAACAAGGTTATAAAAATTTGCACCTTATAGGATTGGATTGATTTATTATTTAATTCTACTGATATGTAGCCATACTAGCTACTGAACGGCTAGCTGTCTTACCTCCAATTCAATAGTGCACAGGTTCGATTCCCATGTCAAGCATGAATGTTTGCGGTTGCTTGGAATTTACTTTAAAGTATCCTCGAATCAATCTCTTGGCCATAAGAATAGCTTCAACCAAACAGTTTGGTAAGTGTCTGTTGCTATAGTAACAAGAACTGTCCATTTCCAATAGGTATCATGAATTAGTAATATTTAGGATTGTGCCCAATGTAAAGAATTGAATAAACCCCAGTTATGTGTGTGGTGTCTTTCTTCTCCTAACGAAAATATTACATGTCTTGTTTCCACGATAGCTGACAAATTGACAGGACCTATTCTCGTAGCAGACAGTCAGAACCCCACGGGTGCAAGAAGTGACTGGAAAGCGACAAACAAACCAAACTAATCCATTGGAAATTGTTATAATTTCTGATGGATTGGTTTGACTCAAAATAAATTTCATGGACTTCTAAAGTTAGTTACTCACTTTACTGTGAAGTACTATAATAGAGATCTAAATTTACCCGGACCGATGACTCAAGAAAAATACGTTCGAGATGTTTATCGCCTCATGTGGATTTTGTGCGCAAAATAATTAATTCAATCAGAACTTATTGCCTTGAATAGGTTTCGCCTGCGCTTGCAGAAAGTTGCTATTGCTTTAATACGCAAAGTATGATTCAGTTGAAATCTATGGCTTGCACAGAATTTTTAACTTTTTTAATTACCATTTTCCTCAATGAGAATCGAACTCATACACTCCCTAGTGGTAGACAAACACTCTTCAGAGTGAAATATCTATGGGTTGATGCAAAGTCACTGTTGGAAAAGAGAAGTTGAATGTTGCGCTTCTGCCCTCTTGCATTCAATTCAGCACACCGAGAATGGTGTCTGAATCATCGACATGGTATATCATGTACACCATGTCGATCAACGACATGGTATATCCATATAACAAAACGAATGTTTGATGTTACGCGCACGCACGTGCGTTTAATTTTTTTAAATTTAGAAACGTTAATTAAAACAAAAAATAATCAATTAGAATAAAGGAATAAACTGGATTCTGAACAATTGCAAAGATTCATTCTATTCCATGTCTATTCTGGTCTCCCTAGACGGAAATCAAACCGAGAAACTTATGAATAGAATAACACACGCACACACACAAACTCACACACAAAGCCCTTCAGAAGACCTGCTGTTGGCAGCTAGGCTATAAAACATAAATAAAATGCTAAATGATTAAAATTAAAATATATTTAACCATTTAGGTATTTAACTAAAACTAATTCATGAATTTTATTCGATAAATAATTTTAAAACGATATTATTTGCAGCATTTATAGGGATTCCTAATTAGATACATGATACTTTATAAGGAATGAAAACTACCATAAAATGCATTCTTTGTATACAGTGGCGATAATACTGATCTCACCAACACACTTTGGAAGCTATAAATTTGTTCTGCGGCAAAGCTCTAAGGGAATCTCTTTCCTTGATGGCAAACGGGTACTCTCATAATAAAATTTTATGGTCATGTTAATGAATCTAAGTAGAATAGAGTTTTGTAAGAATAGCATGCGCAGAAAACCCTTTATTAGGATTGAACCAAGAGATGCGATTGGAAGAGGGTATTTTAAGGTGGAGTCACATAATTTCAATATTAGTATACGGTGATTTTCTTTTCTTTTAGTTTTAAATCAAATGATTTAATATCTTTGCAATCATGTACAAAAAATATAATTTTTTTAAAAAAAAATGTTGATTCTAGAAATATATTACTTTTATTTTAGTTTTCCATGGTAAATAGAGAAAAATTATTCCTTATTTTAACATCAAATGACAATGGGGTCGCTACTGTACTTCGACATTAGAGTAGTGAAGATAATTCGACGCAAATTTCATTTATTAAATGTTTGTTTAACCCAAAATAATCTATAAAAAAACTTAAACCGGGGGGAAGAGAAAATGGATTTTCTCTATTCCTATAAATCAACGTACACCTTGAATGTATCCTATAACTAATTTCTTGTAATATAGCGCAAGCAATTAATGCTGCCATTCTTAATTATCGATGAAAATCAACACTCAAACAGCTGTTGACAAGTCACAACGACAAAAAGAGCGTGCTCGTGCCTATCAGCAAGTGCAGAATACGAAATATTGATAATCGATCGCTGCGCCGTTTATAGGGCTATAAAGAAACTTCAAATGACTATCGCATCGACAAGGGGGAATACGCGTCCTGGTCAGTAAACGAGTTATAGTAGAATTCTAAAGTTATCAAGATAAATACTCAAATCATTGGTTGAGAATGGAATTGTTTGGTGGTGCTTCATGCCCCCGAGGTCAGCAGCGCTAGACCAGGTCCATGAGCGCGTACATCTTCAAAAAGTCCAGCACCATAAGTGGATTCTCCATCAGATCTCTCCCGAAGAGATCAAGACATTGAATAATATGTTCATAAGAGGCCTGTTCATTTAAGCACTTGGAGCAACTCCTCCTTTGCGCGCTCCAGTCTTATCAACTAACGGAGGCTGCAACCCTTCCCCATTCATGAATAGTTCAATTGTTTGGTGAAGAAGAGTGCTGTTAAAAAGTTTTCAAGTTAAATGTTTAATCCATCGACCCTGGTTGAGAACTAAGAGACGTCCATATTTAGCAGAAATAAGCGGTCTGAAACGTATTGCAATAACTTAATCTTATTTAAGTCGATTAAATGAAAATTGAATACTATTATCCCCCATTGTTTGCAATATTGAATCAAGAAATAATCATTTATCTTTATTGATACTGCTGTGTAAATATGAATTCCCTCTCTATCGTTGGCTAATTTTATTCATAGACTAAACTTAAAAAAATAAATCACTCCATGCTATCAGCACTTATGACTTCCAAATTCTACTTTTAGCTCTAATGCAACGCTATGATAATTCGTCCCCTCATTTGTAATAACACAGTCACAGTATTTACGTCACGGGAAAAAAAAGTAACCACCACCAACCAGTAGTATTCCTTTTTTTCTCTTAAGAGACGTAAAAAAAGTGGAGATAGACGTAAAAAAATAGAAAGGAAATGTCACCAACAGGCGACGGAGATGGTGGAAAGGATCTAAACTTAGAAACCCACATTTCTCTTTAGCCTTTTTTTCGAACGTTCTGAAACTCGATCTTCCTTAAATCCGAGTTCCACCTTCGCTTCCTGCTAGACGCCAAGGTGAGATGTTGAGCAGATAAGGGTATTTCGTGCGGATGAGTGATGAGAGTTGCGCTCTCTGTCTGCAATATAACATCACCATTGTGAAGCCGAAGCTTCTTTGACACCGAGGAGCGAGAACACTCACTCCTAACTTACGCGCGCAAGCGTTTCAAATAATTAAACCTTGTTTATACGAGTTGAATTAAAATCGTATAAATTAGCCGGAGAAATCGTTTCTTTCTGGGTGTAATGGGTTAAAATCACCGTTGATCTAGAAAGTTGGCGCCCATCCGCCAAACTAGCATCAAATCGTTTCATACTATTACTCAGGGAATTTTTAAAGAGCATACGATTATTTGTGACATTGCTTACGTGGAAGAAAAACTAAACATGAAAGTTCAATAAATTCATTTTAACAACAATCAAAAAAAAGCTTCTTAAATGAATGTCCAACAAAAATATAACATTTTACTAGAGACCAGTTGTATTTAGTAAATAAATTTTTATTTTTGGCGAAAAAACGTGTTTGATAGCACTTTTTTTGTGCTCGGTGGGATTTTATACATACACTCTTTTCTGTGAAGGGCAATAACGAGTGAACAGTTTCTAAAATATTTTTGTGCAAATCAAGATAGATTATGGCGATTTGTTTGCAGTTGGATATATCTCTACCGAATAAAAATTTTGACCATACCCAAATTGTTGTTGCAACAGCATACAACCTGTACGTAACCCTGAGTTGGGCTCTACCCATTAGGTAGAAACATTCAGGAACGAATAGTCTTCGTATTTTAGAAGTAGAGACAAAGCAGAAAATCGCCATTACTTCACCTTCGTACCTCAGAGATATCAGTTCACTGGGAGAACATTGCGAACCACGACTTACTTAATGTGCATCAGCCACCTTTAGTGAATATGACAGATCATCGGATTAATTGGGTACCGAACGAGCCTTCCGATAAAAAAAACGAAGCAATTGTGCTACTGCGGCTTCAGTGTAGCTAAGTATTTCGATATTAAAATCCAAGACTAAATAAAAGCACATTTGAGACAATTGTGAAGTTAGTGGTAATCGCAATATCCTCCTATTGAAATGATATCACTGGGGTTTCTGCTTGGTTCTAAATTACGAAGATTACTCAGTCAGATAGTTCCTACCCAAATGCCAAAACCCTATTCTGGGCTCCGTGACGGGTGGGTGGGTTGATGACTTGTCACAACTTGTATATGTGCTAACTCGTATATTTAAGGGTCAATTTAGGAAATTAAATTGGAGATCTCCTGTGTTCAATCGATATAATAGGCATTTTGAATTGTTTTTGGAAAGAAGAGTGATACAATAATCTTTGTCTCATTATTACGCTAAGCCTTCGCTGAAACAACAAATTTCTAAAATGAAATTTTAAAAAGTTAAACTTTTTTTATCCGAAATTTTAACCCTAACGTATCATTAATGTTATCCACACAAATAAGAACTTTCCAACTCCTACTGGGCTGTGTATTGTTTGATATTATCACAGCCTTTAAAAAATAAAATAAAAAAGTGATTTCCAGTGACTGAAATTATTTGTATTTTCTGCTCTTGAATAATAATTTGTGTTAAAAGATCGTAGGCAGATTACTGAACTGATGTTGATAGTGAAGCAAGCTGGTATTCCTCCGCAATCGAATCAAATATTGCAACAATAAATAAAAGTGCATCTCATTATCTGCCCCCTTTTTTATTAACTATCTATTTCTAAAGCTTGCTAATGCATGTCCTCGCAAATTGCTAAGGAATCGCCCACTTCTTACGTAACCACCCAAAAAATATCTACCCTGACAATAAAAGCACAAAATAAAGAGCACATGTTAGTACCATTAAGGTATTGGATAGACTGATGCAAATACACCACTGGCCATTAAAATTGCTACACCAGGAAGAAATGCAGATAACAAAATGATATTTATTGGACAAATATATTATACTAGAAATAACAAGTGATTAAATTTTCAAATAAATTGGCTGGATATATAGATCCTGAGAAATCAGTACCCAGAACAACCACCTCTGACAATAATAACAGCAGTTATACGCCTGGGCATTGAGTCAAACGGAGATTGGCTTGCATGTGCAGGTACAGATGCCCATGCAGCTTCAACACGATGCCACAGTTCATCAACCGTAGTGACTGGCGTTTGGTGACGAGCCAGTCGCTAGCAGCAATACTGCGATAAGATAAACCGCAATCCCGGTACTCTACAATTCAACCTTTATCAAAGTCAGAAACGTGCTGGTACGCATTTCTCCTTCTTACACGAGGCATCACAACAACTTTTCACCAGGCAACAACGTTCAAATGTAATTTGTGTATGAGGAACCGGCTGAACAATTTCCTCATTTAAACACAATGTAGGTGTCGCTTCTGGCGCCTGCTTTATCTGAATGCGCTGAAAAGCTAATCATTTGCATATCACAGCACCTTCTTCCTTTCGTATAAATTTCACGTTTGTAGTATGTCGCCTTCTTGGTGTAGCAATTTTAATGGCCAGTAGTGTATTAATGTAAATTAAATCGACTTTTTACTGTCAGTAAATTTTAATTATAACATATATTTTATAAAAATTCTTGATGAATTCATTATCCTTCTTCTTGGAATTTTTGCTTTGCAAATTAATTTGGCTTCTTTTTAAAATTTTTCGAAATAATTTTTTCAGGCTGCAAACTTTAGAGGAGGACCAAAGCTTTACTTTATGCATAACGTACAGATTTTTTATTCTGTATTTTAATGATTTTGATTTTAGTGTTTTTATCTCTTCATAATTAAAGAAATTTAAAGAAGTAATAAATTAGAATGTTTTAAGAAAAGTTATATATTTGGTTTGATGTTTTACCTGTCCGTATTTCCAGCAAAGAATTTTCTATAAGAATACTTCATTATGCTATTTAGAGATAAACTAGAAATCACTAAAAATCATGGACCACGTTTTATTTGTTCACATGGAAAGAAAATAATGCACTGTTTAAGATTTCACTGAAAAAGAACAGACCACACTTTTTTTAAGCGCATGTGAAAATCACATAGAAATTTCAATAAAAAAAAGCATGTGAAAATTTCGCTAACAGATAATAATTAGAAAATTAAAAACTATAGAATTCCGCAGTAATTATCGAAAAAATATTATAATTAATAATAGGTGTGTGAACATTTTTCTCATAATTTTAAAATAAATATTTTTTTAAAGGAAAATTCAGAATTTTAAAGTTTTGCTGTTCGTCCTAATAGACGTATTATTTACTTATTAAAATTGTAGTAATAATGTTCATTATACAAATATTAACTAGTATTTTGTATTTTATATGAGTTAAAATACTGTATTTTGTGATAAATATTTTCTTAATAGATGCTGTGTTCCTTGTTGGCATAATTGAGACTATCTAAAAGCCCAAAAAGGAGTATATATCTAAAAAAAATTCACTATTTTCCTTTAAAGTAAACCTCTGGATATAAAGATTTCCACAAAGATATTCTATAACTGTTATTTAATTATTTGTTATTATTTTAAATAATCACACGTTTATTAAGTAAATGCTGTATATAATATTATTGAAATTATATTTCCTTAATAGATGTTATGTCCTTGTTTGCCTAGTTGTGACGATTTAAAAGCCCAAAATGGAATATCTAAAAAGAGATTCATATTATTTTCTCTAAAGTAAACTTCTGTATATAAGAAAGATTACTGGCTTTTTAATTGTTATCATTATTTTTATATATTGTTTATATATAGAGTAACTGTTATATAAAAAATTATTAAAGTTGCAAAAAAAATAAATGCTGTTTTAAATTTATTTCTATTCCATTTGTTTATGGTCATGGTCAACAGTCTATTTGACGAAGCTTACATAATAATCACTCAGCAATAACAATCTATTTATCCAAAGTACTTAAGAATTAAAAACTGGACTGGTTCTGCATCTAAATTGTTGGTTAATAAAGTCCTTCTTTTCGAATGCCAGTCAACTTCAAACGGCGTCACGAAGAGTTTTGTCACAACAAAGACCGCCTCCATTCAAACTCTTTATTATTTTTCTTTTTTAACTACTCCACTCTACGACAGGCGAAAATAAACAAATAAATAAATGAATGGAACGAAGGACAAGTAAAAAAAATTGTAATAACCAAGAATTACGACATGCCCTTTTTCAGCTCTTAACTTTAACCGTGCGACCGTCCGAACAAAGTGTTACTAACAGCGTTGAAATACGACCATCGTATTCAATTAAGAAGATAAATGAGTGGACAATAAATACGGGTCGCCCTTTAGCCACCAACAAATGCGCGACATCAATCTGCGCATGGCTAGAAATTCGGTTTCGAACAAGTTATCAATGCTGACATGAGCGTGGATTATTATTTTTTTTTTTCTCGTTTTCTTTTTTCTTCCGACATTTTGGACAAACAAGTATTGGATTCACCCAAAGGTTGGGCCGCAATTAACGACGTGCAGTTTTTGGGATAAAGGCAATGAAACATGTTTCCAGTAAGTTTTTAAATAGCAAAGGGAATTTATAGTTTGTTCGAACAACCGCCATTTTTTTTCGGCTACACAAGGGACAGCTTGTATCGTTGCCATCACGATCGCACAAAAAATTAAGTATCTCGGCAGGATGCGTGAAAATTTTATCGAAACTTTTCCGTTTCGGGAAGACCTTAAAACAATAGCCAACAGTATCGCCCCTGAATTTAAAAGAAATCGCCACTCTTAGAATGCTAAATTTTCGCGACATTTAGTGGAAAAACATTCCTTGGTAAACGGAATTCTTTTTTCCCGACGGAGTGTGGCTGTTTGAAATTTCTTTGGTTCTTGATTGTTGATATTGATTTTTGACTACATATCACACTTCGTATTTGCCATTTCTTGTAGGCTTGTCATAGATTTTGGTATTTAGAAATTGCAAAAGGCTGCAGTAGTTATTTTCCAAATAAGATTATACTCTATGAATAAAACTGATACTACATTATTTATTTTTTGCTTGGTGATTTGGAGAAAAGGATTTTGCCAACGACCACGCACAGAAAAGAAAAGTACCATTTCATCAGAATGAACATTGACATGAAAAAGTAAAATACATTTCTATATTGTGTGTGTGATTTTGCATTTAATAATTAATAATTCTTGTCCATTTGAGATCATAAAACAAATTCATCAAGGAATAGTCAGTTAAAAAATTTACTAAAATATTTAATTATTACATATGATGTTGTATAATGTCCGGAAATATTATGATTTCCTCCTTTCAGTTCTACATGGCGCAGAAGTGACGGCATCTTATATAGTGGGTCACCTAGTAGGTGTGCCATCTGAGTTTCGAAAGTGAGTCTTCGTAATTTATAAGCAGAAGACCAAACACTTAGCCTGCCACTTCCAGAATACCATTTTACGTGGAGGACATTGTGACCACGCCTTATTTAACGTGAACTAGCCGCAAACAAAACGAATGTTCGATTGGTTCGGGATTCGGACTTCTACCTTCCTAAAACGAGAACGAACGTCCTAACCAATCAAGTCCCACTGCTACCTTATCATTACATCATATATATTTAGGAAAATTATAAATTACGGGTATTATGTTTGTTCACACTCAAAATAACTTATAAGGAATTTTTGAGACCACTGAGTGAATAGTCAAACACCCTATGGTTTTTCCCCCAAATGCCCGCCAGACTCTTAAAATATACCCATTCAGCACTACAAGGGGCGAAGGTGATAGCATCTTATTTTATGGGGCACCCAGTCGGTGCGCCATCTTCACCCCGATAGCGATAGGATAGAGACACATGACGAAAGGTACATCCATGTCTGAACCGGTTTCGAATCCAAGACCTATTGATTTGAAGTTAGTGTCGCTAACCACTCAACTCTCGATCGGAAAACAGCTTAAATTTGCAACAGGAAATGTTAATACCGACACCATAAATTGCCTTCCGAGAAAACTATTCGTAGATATCGGCCCTTATTCATGATTCACGTGAGAAAAAAAACCTGAAAATTTCCCAAACATCTGTCTTGTTAAAAGTGCCCACAGATATAACAGAAGATAAATATCTATCTTCCGTTATAAACAGTGGCTGGAATCGAGTTCCTGAATTTTTATTCTAATATCTCTAGGTCAATGTGAACTTGTTATTAGCAATGTAAAGTGACATAACATATCAGGTTTTGCTTGATAAGGAAAAGTGCCATTCTTATTCAGAAGGTAGTGGATTCGAAGGTATCTCGCCATGCTGAAAGTAATTATAAATTTAATTGTTAACTTCAGATAGTTATGATTCTTTTAATATAAATTTTAGAGAAACTTTTGAAGATTCAAAATATCTTATAACTGATGATGTGCGGAATTTTTGAAGGGAGGACGTCAGCTTAGGTATCGCTCTCGTCACTTAACCGTTGTTCAAAATTAGCAGAGTTTGACTGTGCTTATCGGCAGACAGAAATAGGCAACTGGAAATGGATGCAATAAAACAGCGTCGTTAATATGAAAAAAGAATATTGCTATTTTTTCGGAAAGGGAATCTATAATTAACTTTGAAATCAAATTCATCCACTAAATAAGTTTGATAAACATACAAGAAGCCAGTTTAATTAGGCCTCTGTTACTACAATTCCAGTAGTCAGTCTCCTTTACAATCTGAGGGCTGACTGATTTGCATTTATTCGCGTATTAGCATTCATTAGCAGGTGGTGGTTCCGGCGGTCAGACATAGAAAAGAAAATATGCAATGCATAAACGATGAACAAAATGTATTAATTAACTGGTAACTTATTGTTGATTTGATGCGTTAATGATAGATAAATACATTTTAATGAATACTTAAATGTTTTGTTTAAATGTTAGTTAAAAATTCGCTTTAATTTGTGATTTTTTGCGCTATATGTTTATTAAACGCATTTTAGACAGCTGATAGATGCTTTACTATCCAATTATTTGTGAAAGATGCACTTAATCTATCGTTAGTTAGCAGTTTCAATGTCAATCGACGGACCCTGCACTAGCATACCTCCCTGTACCTAGTCCAGTGTTGAGTTCTAGCAATTTGCTGGAATCAGCCGGGTGAGAACATTCATCATTTAGAAGAAGGGATCAAGCAGAAGATTCTCTAATACTTGATGTGTCCCTCCTAATCTCTCTTGGAAGACACGGCGGATCTTTGGTTAAGCCGGAAATCGGACTCACTGCATTCTGACAAATAAAACGACACCCTGATCAACAAGGCACTGCAGTAACAAAAGCGAGTGTGTTCGAATAATAATATTGTGCAGTTAAAATGTAATTTTAATCCAAAATGCTTTTGCTATCACCTTTCCTTGCAAGAAGTTTAAGAAACAAATTTATTTTGCTGCTCCATAGATTCCATTTGCCACTGTCGTGCGATTAACATGCATTTCAAGAACTAAGATAATTTGAGTTAGTGTAACTATTTATGTTTGTTTGATATTGTTAGTTGTTATCATTATTTATGACACTTGGATAAGCCAAGCTCGCTATGCCGTGGGCTTACGAATTTAAGTCAGTAGGGTGCGTCTTTCGTTTAACCAGAGCACCATGAAGGTGAAAGTATGACTTTGCTCTAAACTCCTTCGATAGATGGCACCACCAGAGGATACACTCCCTCAATTTTGACTTTGACCTGGAGGGGGAAGAAATTCACTCCAGACCATTACATCCATGGTAACTACTCAGTGACCGACGATAGGACTTTCGATTCCTCTAAGCTAACGAGCACGTATATCGCAAGTACTCGGCGGGTCTTTAGCGGCATTGGGAATCGAATCCCGCCCTTCTGAACGGAAGGACGATACCTTAACCACTAGGCGATATTTTGTAATTGAAATGTGTATTAAAAAAATCGACCGATGTAGCGAAAATTGCACGAATCTTCTTTATTAGTGTCGCTAAGGGCTTGGAAAGGGTTCTGGTCTTTTCAGGACCAGGCCCTTCTATTTTTAGCCATAATCTTACAATTGATCCCTTTTAAAATGGCAAAATCATTTTCAAAGCAGCAACTAGTCTTAAGTTGGGTGGCTCTTAAGTTCTTGTTTTAGAGTGCCTGGTCAAGAATATTTTCTATGTGTTGAGCGTTCTTTGTTCATTCTAATTGCCCAACCAGCCGATTTATAGCTTTGGATTTTTATATATTTGATGATGTCAGGTTCTCTGAAGGCTGTGTTAATATAGCGCCAAAAACTATTGATGGCGTTCTTTTAATGGAAAAGTACCTTATAGTCTTTTGAAATAGGTGGTTGCTGCCTTGTCACAGGCTAACGTGTAATAATGGTGAACACTGCTGGGTGACAATCACCAATCACCAAGCAGTGTTCACCACTATGTCATTCTTCCTTTGAAGTCAATTTTATTCAAATGTTGTGTATTGCATTTGCACACTGAGTTAGTGTCATAAAGAGCGAAATTTCAAGACACAAAGTGAAATTTCAGACAATTAACATAATTTTTATCTCAATATTTTAACTCGAATCGACGAAACTAGGAAGTAGAATACTCTGCATCAAAAACAGATAACTTTAAATTAGTTTGAAGGCAATTCCGATTAGTAAGTCTGATAATGAGGGATGGTAAAGTATATGGAACAAATCTTACATGTCCGGCAAGGTGAATATTCTTGAAAAGTAGCCAAGGAATTTCTTGCAATCCAGCACGTGCCGACAGGCTCTCGCCTCTGGTTGTTCACTGAGAAATACACATATCGAGGGGCACAAGCCTAAAAAACAAACAACAATTTATTGAACGAAATGACCATCAATAAAGAATTATTCACGAACTTATAAATAACAATATTACAATTCTTAACTAGATTTGAGTTAATTTACACAATGTTTCGATTAATTAAAGTAATAGACTTGAATGATGATGGATATTCAAAGATGTCATTATATGTAGCAAATCATCAGTCAAAAATAGTTTTTGTGTTTGATTAATAATTTTGCAATAAATAAGAATATAAATACTCGATATATTTGATTGGAATATTTCTATTTATTAAAAGTTACAAGTCCCTTTTTTGCCCTGAATTAAGTTGCTACTAAAATATCATTGATATCCAAATCAATTTTGAATCATGAAATATTACCGTGAATTTTCGGATTGAAAAAAAATAAAATTCTAATAATTTAATAGTAAATATTTTTATTAAAATTTTACTTTTGTTCATGAAAATGCAAACACATAATTTTTTTTTTCACCTGAGATATTAGAAATTGGAAAGAAAAAAAATATATTCGCAAATTATCTTTTCGCTAAGTAAAAGGGGATTGCTCGGTAAGATATATAACCTGCTTGTAAAAGATTATCGCTCATGTTTCCGACCTGCTCAGGTATTTACATCGTCTCTCAGCTGTTATTTGAAATTGTGGGGGCGAGTGGCTTATTTGAAATTTTAATTTGTAGAAACAGACCGGCTGAAACGTTTTGCAACAACCTAGTTAATAAAGGAAATTGCGTTAGATAGATGGGAAAATGCATGATTTTTGCCAAGCAAGGATATCTAGTTCGATACTACTGTTATTGAAGATTATTAAATAAGGAAGTGTATCTAAATATTAAGTTATGTGGGTTCTCAATATCCCTAAATTAGCATGCTGTGGAAATTTGGTCAAGAAAATATCGATGATCACACGATTTGATTGAGGCTTAAAATTAAAATTATTTGACAGAGTCAGCAGGGAGCGTAGGCAATAAAATAAAGAAACATTTATTATTAAGTACATATAATACAATTATCATAATTATATTTATCTTTTCTTAAAAATCGCAGAAAATTATGATACTTTTAAATACCCTATAATCTTTCATGATAAGATATTCAATTTCTGTTGCTTCATCCAACAAATTCTTTTGCAGAAAAGAGTTACTACTGTAGCATGAAAAAATCACACACACACACAAAAAAAACATCGCCATTGTGTTGCCAATTAGAAAAGAGGAATTTTGATGACAGAGTCAAGAGTTAGCAAAACACAAGATAAATGGATTCATCACAATCACTCCATCGTCTATTCATCAAAAACATAAAAAAAGTGTTTTTTTTTTTTTTTTTTTTTTTTTAATTTTCGCGGGATACTTGTTAGAACAAGGCCTGCCCCTCTCCCGTCTAAGCACACCTAAAGGCGTGGGCGTACAGCTTCGAGAACATCATCTCCATTTTATTACTACTTTTTTGTCGGGCTTCTCGGCTTATCTCCCGACCGACAGGAAAAAAATAATGCGAATAACAAATGACATGCTTTGCAGTTGAAATAAGAATGGATTAGTTCAGACACCAAAATGGAATTGGGCTGGGTTCGATAAGCAGGGCTCTTAAAGGGCATGATCATTACTGCTTTTTCTTTTGTGCTAAGTGCTTGTTGCCACTTCTTGGAAGTAAATATACATCGTTATTGTTGCTAGGAGAACACTTGTATGAAAGCAATCGATTCTTAACCAGTTGAGGATACCTTACATGGCAAATAAGACAACTTAGTGGGCTAAAATATGGTCTTGAATGGATATAATGAAGGAGTTGTCCATAATATTGCCACCGAGTCCACAAACACTATTTATTTATTTTGTTTTCTTTATAAAAGCATAAATGCTTGTTTGTCCACCTAATATTTCAAATCAGTCTAATACATTCTTGAATTAATATTTATGTGCAGAAATTTTACTGAAGAACTTTTTCACTCAAATTATTTTATTAAAATGATTTTCCTTAATAGTAAATATCGTACATTAACCTAGCTTATTTAGCTTTCTGTTTCTTATGCAGGACTTACATTTTCATTCTAATTATTTTACTAGAATAATTCACCATTTTAATAAAATAATATAGACTATTACCCATCTCACTTAGATTTCTGTATTTCTAAGACTTACTTACACTACAATTACTTTAATTCTAGTAAAATAGTATCAAATAACAAAACTCTTTTTAGCTTTCTGTTTCCTAGGACATTTACTTTTTCATTCCAATAACTGCACTAGAATAATTAAACGGTGCTCAATCAGAATCCAATCTTAAAGAGTGCAACCTTTATCAACATTTATACAGTTACACTAGGAATGACCTCTAGAAATCGAGGAATAATTCCTGAAATACCATTGATATATACATGCAGAAAACAGAACAGAAACGTCTCTTTCACGTTGTTTAACACTGCTTGGGATCGAACTCGGAATCTTCTCTTCTTATCAACACCGTTCCACAACTATGTTACGGTAAATCTTCATAACCAGAGCTCGCATTTTACTCACCTCGCCACCTCAGAGGAGGATATTAGATTGTGCAGAATTTTAACACATATAAGCTATTTTAGGAAGTTAGCCTTCGTCAGGCTCGGGTATCGAAGTCTCTACCTTTCGGATCCGAGAGTGCTGCTTTTATTCATCACATAAATGTCAATTTCCCATACAGATTAAAGCAAAATAATACTTATTCCAACTGAAGAGTATCGCACTAAGAGAGCGTTAAAAGTCCCGCATGTACTTACACGGCCTAAGAGGGTCATGAAATTCTAAGACAAAAATTTCTGCCTAAATGTCAGTCATCATAAACTTTGGACGGTTAATGCAGAAAGGGCTCATGAGAGACCCCAGATCTAATATCTTTCAGCTGGTAGGAAGTAGGGCCCAGAGAGGAAGGTGAGAGCTTTAAATCTATTTCTTTACCTAAATTAATTTATTCAGTTTTTCTCCCCTCATAAATATCTTATTTAATGCCATACTAAATATACAATCTTACTCTCCACTTCAGATCAATACCAAAATTGAAGGAATGCATCATCTAGTGGTGCCATCTATCAGAGCAGTTTAGAACAAAGTCATAATTTTCCTCTCTTACTGCTCTACTTAAGTGAAAGTCTCTCCTTACAGACTTAAATTCGCATAGCCAACGGCTTAGCAAGCTTTACTTATTCATGTCATAAGTAATCATAACAACGCAACAAAATTTTACTTTATTTGACATCAAGGATTTCAACAGAACTAATGTATTTTTCTCAGAGGAATTTTTCAATATTTGTGTTTAACACTATATAATAAGGTATTTTAAAACCCACAGAATTGTTCTTTGTCACTTACTATGAAGAAAAGTAAAGTAAAGAGACTGAAAATTATATATACTAAAACGACTGAGTAAACTTCTGATGAAATGGAAATTCCGGTAGCCTGAACTAATAAGTAAGTGGTAAGACATTAGTTATGTGTGTTTACCGTAGGTGGCTCCTCGTTAAAAAAGAAACTCCCGCGGTTAATCAGTGCTTAAAACAGATGCGAGTACCGCCGGAATGCATCCTCGAGAGACCGGTACCTCATGAATATTATGAGAAATAATGTTATAAAGGATGTATCACACTGCTTTGTGGGAGAGTATACTGGCGGGGGGGGGGAGAGAGAGTTGATTCCTGACATCCTAATCATGAAATCTGAAAGGAGATTTGCTTCGGCGATAGAGTAAGATTGTCTGCTGGAGGTTTTTCCTACAGCAATTCAAAATGAGAAAACTTGTTCTACAATTAGAAGAAAGGTGAATGAGAAGCATTTGTGTACAATTTCTTTTTTAATTTACAAGTATTTCAAATGAATTAAAAAGAAACACTAGAAATACTTATGAATTTTTAAGTAATTCTTAATACTATTAAAAAAAATTCTCGCAAAAAAATTATTTAGAAATATTTAACAGAGATAACTTTATTGAAACTTGTAATTTTAAAATAAAAGAATGTGGAAATTTATATTTAAAAAAATAGTAACATTAGTAATGTAATCATAATTTGCTTAATAATAATTTGTCTTGTTTTTTGTTTTAAAATAAATTATTACTTGTTTTTTATGTGCCTTATTATCTAATATATAACTAATTAACTATATTAGATAATAATATGAACATAGATTAAACATAATCTTGATGTAGAATATTAATTATTAAGAATATAGTTTGTAGAATCTGCCAGTTCAACAGGATTTCAAAGCGTTTGATTTTATGCTCTATAATCACTTTTTATATATGATGACTAACTCGACACCGATCTATATTCTCAAAGTGAACTCTTATGAACATCTAAACAGGAGACAGGAATCGAACCAAAAACCAGACTTTTAACCATTCAGCGCAAATGAGGCTTTGCTTAGCTAGTGTCATAATGAAGATTAAGACATCACTTTGTGTACTAAATAGCAACAAATATATTGATAAATTGTATCACTCTCATTTAGATTTAAGGATGTTAAATTTACAAAGCCTTATATTTCCTAGTTATTATTGTATTATATCAGCTCAAGAAGCACGGTCACGCTTTGCTCTCCTAAGTCACAGGTCCGGGATTTGATCCTCGAGCTAGGCAAAGTCAACTTCCCTCCCTTCTGTTGATAAAATTGAACAACGAGCATGCTTGGGAGTTAAGCGCTAAGGGTTTCGCGTTATGCTGACCTCCTTTATTGATAATTGTAAAATTGTAAGTAATTAGCTAACCAGGGACATTTGCTTCGCATTCCAGGACCATCGGTCAAAAAATAGATATGGGCTCTTTGAGCCTTGGCCTTCATGTTGTGCCACTGGCTATAGTTTAGTTAATATTAGATACCAACTTGCTGGTTTAAAATTACGTTGTATGCCTTCTAGTTATGCGTTGAAATTTAAACCAGATTAATGCTACTTGGGTAATGATATCTTAGATGGAAATTTTGAAAAGAGATTTCAGTATTTCAGGGGTATATTGAAAATCTTGATGGTAGTTTCTTGTGTTTGAAAATTAATAATGATATTATTTAATGTTTTAGAGATTAAATAAATAAATAATGTTCTAACACTGTGTAGGGAACATTTATCATCCTCCAAATAAACTGTCCAAATAAACTGCCCAAATAAATAACTTTTGATGAATAGTCGGACATGTTTACGTGTCACAAGGGAGAAAACTTGAAAAACTCATGAAAAATCACTTCGACAGACATGCATATAGAAGTCAGATGCGCAACATCTATCTCCCGTTGTTTAGCAGTGGTTGGAATCGAACCCGGGACCCTATACTTCTAAAATGCTGTCCTACCATTAGGTTAAGGTGACCCTGCAACGCTGTCTTAAAAAATACTGATTTCATACCATGGCGTTATCACCCATCCAAAACCGAGGATCATATGACACTTTTGTTTGCGTCGAATGGCCTCTCGTTTTTTAACTTGCGGTAGAGCCACTAGTTCTGAAAAATAAACGAGAACATCTGATGCAACAAATCAGAAGGAGTTTTGTTTTTAGAATTCTTTTGAAGCTAAATGATTTTTGGCTGATAAACAGCCAAAAATCAGGGAAATCTCCCTTTCTCCGCGTAACTGCGTCTCGCTCTGCATCACCCCACTCGTTTTGTAATCTGTGCTTTTTAAAATCTTGTTTTTATTCAAGAAATTAAAAAAAAAATAACCACTTTTTTTCAATTTATGTTAATCTTTCTATTATTATTAGTCAAATTGTTGTCTCTTGTGTTCCATGCTGTTGCTATTACTTATAACAATTAAACTAACCAAGCTTGCTATGCCTTTGCGATGCGAATATAAGTCAGTAGGGGGGGGGTCTTTCATATTAATATTCTAAACAGAACACCATGAAGATGATAGTACGTTTTTACTCTAAGACTCCTCCGATAGATGGCCCCACCCGAGGATCCCCTCCCTCCATTTGACTTTGATCTGGAGGGGAGGAAATTTTCTCCACACTATTAAATCCAGGGTAACTGCTCAACGACTGACCACATGATTTTCGATTCCATAGATTTAATGAGCACGCATATAGCACAAGTACTCTTCGGCGACATTGGGAATAGAACCCCGCCCTTCCAAACGGAAAGCTTATCTCCTAATCACTAGGTTACCACAACCTGTGTTTTATGTTCAGTAATTTATAATTATGTTGTACATTATAGTAAAAAGTGTGCAAAAAAGTCTTTATAAAGTAAATTATTTTTTATAAGAAATCTACGGCCAAAAATGTTTGAGAACCTTTATCATTCAAGATAGAGCATAAATTTACCACAGATTTGAAAAATAATTAATTTTAGACAAAGAGGAAAACTTCAATAGCAAAAAAGAGTTGTATATTATATTTCAATTTTACTTAAAAAAAAAAAAAAAAAAAAAAAAAAACACTAAAATTTCAACACAAGAAAATATTTGAATTTTGACTGATTGATGGATTGATAAGTCTGCTATCTGAAAAAATCTAATTATATTATTAATATTGTGTGTGCTTTTGACATAAAACAGTATAATAAATTTATACTGTATTTTATATCAAAAGCAGTATTGAAAACAATTTTTTGAGAATAAGGTGAAAAAACTAAACTGTTTATTTGTTACAATTTTAAATGCATCGAACATGAGAGAGTTTCATGTAACCGTGTTTGGATATAGAACAGATCTTTCAAAATTTTTTTTTTTAATCCGTGTAATTATAATTTATATTAAAATAACTATGCAACTTTTTTTCATTCAAAATAACTTAAATATATCTCTAACTCTAGTAAAATATATTTTAATAAATTTTGCAGTGAATTTTTTATTCGTTTTATTAAATTTTAAAAACTAGAAAAAAGCTTTCTAAATATAATTTTTAATTTATCTTATTAATAAGATAAAGGGAAATAAAATAACAGAATTATAGCTGTTTAATTTTATTCATGGATTTAATGTTTTTATTTTCAGTATTTTTAATATTGTTGTATCATTTACAAAAAATAATTTTTAAAATCAAATTGATTTTCTTTTTTTTTTTACATGAAGTATCTTTGTTTGGAAGATATTTGAAATTTCAGAGAAACATCTCCGAGATATAAGAAAATAATTAAAAGCCATATTTTACGTTCCCTAAAAAATCAATTTTCTCTAAAATTGCTGAGAAAATGAGATCACCAGCTTAGTTGTAATAATGGTGTTTTATTTTAAATTTATACTGTGTTTCAAGCGTTGGCAAAATGTGGCACACAAGTTTTTAGATACCTGGCCTGGTCTAAAAGATTGACTATTTTTAATTATGTATAATTAATATTTAAATGCATATTTGTAAAAGAAACTCGATTAATGTATAAATAATGGCGTGCGAATTCAAGCGTCCGCTGCAAAATTAAGTATTTCTAATGATATACAATTAATATTCTAATAAATGTCCTTACGTAAAGCCCACTGAATGCATATTAAACTATTATATCTGTATTTACGTATAGTGCCACAATAATAGTATTGTTTCAAATATTTAATCCTTTGAAGCATTTTAAATCACATCAATTATTAATTTCAGGAAGCAAAAGCAACAAGTTTATCAAACAATGCTGTATATATACTAATTTTATCGTGAATTATATATCAGTGAAAAGAAAATTGCCCAGTAATTTCTTGTTATATAATGAAGAATTTATAATTTAAAAAAATAACTCTTTTCATTACATCTGAAACATATTCAGAATATATCAAATGTGTGTATAATAGCATTTTTTTGAATAAGTATATATTTATTTCAAAATACACAATAAAATACATTATATATATTTTTGAATGTACCCGCAAATAAACGTATATTTGAGAAAAACGCTTAGTTGAAATCATACTTTTCGGAACATTGCCAGCCATTAGATGGCATCATTTTGAGCGATTTAGAAAAAATTCTGCGCATATATATATATATATATATATATATATATATATTTGTGTGTGTGTGTGTGTGTGTGTGTGTGTGTGTGTGTGTGTGTGTGGTTTTTTGTGATGTTCATAAATGTATTAAAAAATTTGTTGTTATACCAAAATTTTACATTGTTAAAAAAAGTTGCCCCCCCCAGTTTTATTCATAAAATTGTTCTAATTTCATATGTGTTTATTCCTTTAAAACTTAAACATTTTTACAAAAAGAGGCGAAAATGTCTGTATAAAGATTAAATAAGTACAAAATCCAACGTCTCTTTTGCAATAATATATAAAATTTATTATTGTATGAAAACAGAAGTATAAAATTTGTCAAGTCTAAGTTTTACAAAAATTTACACTAAGCTTACTTTTTAGTTTTATTTAGGTGATTATTCTACTTAACTACACTGCCTTATATTTTTGTGTATTCTTTCCACTAAATATTATCACTCCTATAAAAATGGCACAGAAAAGAAGAAAAAGGGGAAGTACACAAAATCCAAGGTAGTTTTCTTCTGAAATTATAACTGTATATATTTTCAAGGCTCTCACTATAATAGGACTCATTACAGCGAAATACGTGGGAACTGTTTCCCACAAATCAAAGAAAAAGTCGCTTTAAATCATAATTTTAATGACAACTTGGATATACGGTTGGGAAGAGGAAATGCTCTTAGTTGGGACGTAATGGAGTGGGCGGTAGAGGTGACAGACTCGGTTATTTACTATTGGCGGATGTCGGCGGAACTTCTTATCAAAATGGAGGTGGGCTACCGAGTTATGGGCTACCCAAGGGGAATTTTACGACAGCAGCCGCAATGTGTCTCAGTGAGCAGCATAGGCAAACAAGCTGTGGGCATCGGATACCTTACCATATAAGCTCAAGCCCTTCGTTGGTCAATTAAGGCAGATGATGGCTGGAATAACATTTTAAAGTACGTGTAACGAAATCTAAGGGAAAATACAGTGCTCCGTATTCTCCCAATTGCAACTCTTTCGAAATTATAACTAATAGTATTATTTCTTGTCAAATGGAGGAAGAAATATTTGTTGGTCTAGTCACAAAATACAAAATAAAAATAGCTTTTCTGGTATTTGGCGTGAAATAGGAACAGCTAATACTTAAGTAAGCTGAGCTCGTGTGAATGGAAGTTTAATTTTTCGATAATATCTTAGGATAGAATAGGTGCAGATGTCATACAGTCCTTTTGGCGTGAATTTATGTTTGGTAGCTTCTTCTATTCATCTGGCAACTGGAACTTAAATGATTGGAATTGGCCTTTGAATGAATGAGAACTTCAAAATAAAATTTAATTTTCCGACAATATCTTAGGAGGTAGAATAGGTACAGATGTCACACAGCCCTTTTGGCTTGACTTTGTGTTTGGGGAATTGTTTGGCAGCTTTTTCCGTTCACCTGCAAATTGGAACTTCTAACTGTCTTTGAATGATCAGGAATTTCTAAATGAAATTCCTTTAGTTTATTTATTGCTTTTCTTTTTATTATAATTAAATCTACTCAAATATTATAATAAGCATAAATGTATATTTTGCATTGAAAGATTTATTAGTCATATGAATTTATTATTCATAATTAATTCATATTATATGAATTGAAATTAATCTTCCCTGTTTTTGTTTTCTTTATTAATCTTAATTAATATTTTATAGCTTTGTCTATATTTTCATAAACAATCAAGGCTAGTTTTTTTGGTGAACTTTATAGCTTTAAGAAATAGATAGTGCTATTACATATGCCTTAGTCGTCAACGAAATTCTATAAAAGCATTTTATCCACACCATGTCTTGGAATATTTGTGACAGAAACAAAATACAACTGATTTTGCTTATTTTAATGTAAAAACTCTTTATCTTGTAGATATTAAAGAGGTAATAAAAGTGACTACTTGTGTGCATGTGCTTTTGTGTATGTGTACATGCGTGTGTATATTGCCAAGCTAAAAGAAACAAATCAAAAAATTTCTTTATTTTCACAGTTTTTACTGTTTGATATTAACATGTTTGAAATTAAAAGTTCAGTGAAAATAAAAAAGTTGTCAATAAAATTAATTAGACATATTTTGCTTTGAACACACATTTTCACTCTAACTTAATACAGATTTTTAATCAAGAGGATATATACATTGAGATAGAAATGAATTCAATTTAAAAATTTAGATTTGATTTATTGCTTAATGGTCATTTTTTGTACACAAGGGAGAATTACATTACCTTCAAGATTTTAAAGTGAATTCCGAACAGTTAATATTTTATGCCTCAAACGGGATTCGAACCCACAAGCTGTTGAACTTAATGCCAGAGCGGTAAACATTCGAATGGTAGCGCCCTTCATAGCATTGAGTTTTTATACTTATTAAGAGTACGATCCTATATATCGGTATGACTTTAACTATGTGCATATTTTCATTAATTATGTTAAACTGCTGAAGGTTCCAGACTCGATTTCAGCCACTGTTGAACAACGGAAGCTGAATGTTGAGCTTCTGCCCTCTACACGGCGGTCTTTTGGGGTGGGTAAATGGGGTTTTCCTGGTTTTTCCATTGCAATACATGAATATGGTCTACGAAAAATCCTCCCGGAAAACAACTTACGCTGAGCACACTGATAACAACTTAACAAATTTAGGCCATTAGGCTATCTATTTCACAGTAGCATGATCATATTAAATTATTTATACACCTGAGGATAAATATTAGTGACTACATCCAAGAATTATAATTGTTCGAGTGATTTTATCAATCACATATGCGTGTAAATAGTTGCTCTATATTAAAAATGTTACTCATAAATTAATCAAGAATTTAAAGTATTAAATTCACAATATTATCGTTTTTTTTTTTTTTTTTTTTTTTAAGTACATATAATAAGATCTCAAAAATCTAATAAGCTGGTTGGTTTGCTTGACGCTTAACGGTCATTTTTTGCACACGAGGGCTACTTAGACCGGGACCTACGGTTTAACGTGGATTCCGAACCACTACAAACATCCATGCCCAAGGTGGGATTCAAACCCACCAACTGTTGAACAGAAGGCAAGAGCGCTAACCATTCGGCTGCCAGCTCGGCAAATCGGATAAACAACGATCCTACAGTTAGTGACTTAAAATCATAACAAGATTGTTGAACGAACAATTTTATATGACTAGGTTTTTGATCATAATATCAAAATCGAAACAAAATAATTTATGTTTCATTAAAAAAATAAATAAACAAATAAATAAAAAATTGTATTCAAAATTGAATTTCTAGAACTAAGTAATACTTTACAACAAAAATAAAGTGTGAAGGTCTTAGCTTGATTTTTTAAAAAAAAAACTTATTTTCATAAGTTAGGCCTTTTAAGATTTGAGCCTAATTCTTCGACGGTATTGCGACTATTATTGCTTAACCCCATTAATACTTTTTTTATCCTTTTAATAATGAATTTTTTCTACAATTTTATTACAATACATATTTTGTTGTTTTATTTTATAAAGCTATTAGTATAACATAAAAGAAAATACTATAATATTTATACTATCGTTAAATAAGTATCATTTAAAAACAATTAACCGACAGAAATTATCTAAACGAATCTGAATTTAAAAACAATTGTTAAATTTGCTTAAAAAAATTCAAAATCAGACGATGATATTTTTGTCCCTTCGATGGACGACTAGCTTAAAAGTTAAACAATTAATATTAAGATGTTATAATTAGATTTTGTTTCATTAAGGTAAGAAAGTAATTCAAATGTAATTAATTTCAGATCAAAAATTAATATAACATTAGAATCAATATAATAAAATGTATAGAATTCAATATGATAATCAGAAATCATTAAAATAATCAGAAATTTTACTTTCGAAATTTAATTATAAATTTTAGTAACGAATAGACTGCAAATGATATCTAACTTCACAAACAAAATGGAGAAATTTCAATTGTTTTTTCAACTCTTGTTGTTTCTTATCTTAGAATTCACGTTATACAGAATAAACACTTCAATCCAATACAGATTAATAACGTGCGATTGTCTTTAATTGAATATTATTAATCTATTTTCATACTGACTAGTTTAAAATATTAGTGTTAGTTTGCTGGAACTAAATTTTTGACGGAATAAAAATTTATTAATAAATCTCTTAGTTTCTATGAATGGAAGTTCTTCATGTATGATATCATTTTCAATCACCTTTAGGAATTAATAAATAAATACCAGGGAAACATTAAACCAGTGAAAAACTGTTCACTGCCCCAGAGTTCTAATCGTATCGTTGAAATTCAGTTCAAGTCACACACAAAAAGCAACCTTAGTTAGTTAACAAATAATTATTTTTGAATAAAATTTCTTGTTTGATTTTTAGTTTAAAGAAAAAAAATGACGAATTTACAAAACAGTCATGGCCTAATCATTTATAAAAGTTTATCTCATTATGTATGTATCTCATTTATATATTTATAAGTCTAAAGCAAACGATATGTTTTGAAAATAATTCTGGTAAATTTTTTTACTAGCACTCCAGTGCGATTCTAAACAACTAACAACTACCCACAGAAATTCAACGAAGCAGACTTGCAGATACGATCTCGACATGCATGAAAAATATTCGATCTCATTAAGATCGGAAAAGGTTACATTATTTAATAGATTACTAGGTGATGCCATCTATCAGGATTTGTCTTTAGAATTGCAGAAAGATACCCTGTCTTTGCACATTTTCTATCAAGATTTCCTGACAGAAAGATAGGAAGCAGACGTGGAAGAATGCGATTTTACCGCACCAAGCGAGTATTTTTGACGCCAATACGTCTTTTTCATCCGCGAAAAATCTGTAAAAAGAGCAGTTCCTAAATCTTGGATGATAGAAGACTTGGATGGAAAAATCGGTATTTGTTTTGAGTTAGAAATGGATCACACATGTTTCATTTTATAGTAACTCAAAAAGGAGGAAAATATGGAAAAAAATATATATAATATAAATTACTTAAAAAAAAAAACACACAAAAACTCTATAATTACTATACTTCGCAAAAGAACTATTGATATCTTTATAATATATGTTTGACATAGAATAATATATTGTAGAAACTACAAAATTTCTTTAAATTTATGGTACCTATTATACCTATCTCTTCAAACAGGCATCCATTTGACACATAAACGAAAACATCTATTTAAAGGGAAGGAAAAAATTTAATGACGGCGTGACCAAGATTTAAAAATATGGCAATTATTAATTTCGTCATGGATATTTCAAACCAATGAGCATTGTAATAAAATTAATAAAAAATCCAATTCAAAGTAATATAATGAAACACTACAGGCTAAAAAATAAAAATATGCAATACATATTTTTGTAGATTCAAATAATATTTTTTTACATTATATTTCAATAGTCCACATTCATTCGGAACATTTTTTTACAAAAATGCTGACTCTAACTGCAATTCATATTCTGCGTTGGAACCAGTAGGGTAAATCATCCCCCCCCCCCATTGTCAAACTTGTGTAACTTTTTTCATCGCCTAGAAATGCTAACGTTGTTGCCACTTACAAAACCATATATATGACACAAATATGACGTAAAACACTGGAAAAACCAAACCTGACAAAAAGAAAAAAATTCAAATTGGCAACAGCAAAGTGAAAACTAGAAACACTATAATCAAAAGAAAGGACGGTAGATTTGGCAAAAATTCTCTTGGGGAGGGATATACCATATGTATACCTCTGCCGTTGCCTTCTTTCCACTGTTGCTGATCGGGCTTATTTCATTGGCGATGACGGCACCGGCCATCTCGTGCACTAATATTGTTGCCATTTTAGCATGTGTAAAACTAATTGACTAAAAATTTTATGACGATCGTGTCCAACGGTCGCCTATCCGTAGAGATAATTATACCACACAGAAAACCACATGTATTCCTTAGTTATCGGCTAAGTTAGATAGTTATACTACACATATTTGTACTGATTAACTGATAAAAGTCAGGACAACAAATAATATAAAATTGCGATCGGTTTCTGCCTTTTTTTAAAAAATGAAATTTGTCAATTTGTCGCGTCCTGTAAACTTTGTGATACATAGTTGAGTTTTATTCAGTCTGTCCTCTCCTACTCTACTAAGTTCAAATAAATGGAATTCAAATATATTTATTTGAATTCTTATTACAGTAAATTAAATTTCATTTTGCTAAAATAAGGAACTTTTTAAATTATTTAAAAAAGTTATTTATTTACCCCATATCGTTTATTAAGGAGTGTATATTTATAATAGGATAAATATATTGGTGCTTTAAATAACAATATATACTCACCGAGTAGTAGAAAATTTAACCACTGAAGGCTTCTGTAAGGCCTTTGGCATCCCATAGCCTTAGTTATTTGCTACTCAATTGCAAAAAAAAAAAAAAAAAAAAAAAATGCTGCAAACTTTTTTTAAGTTTGATACACAATAGTGTAGAAAAGTAGAAAATGCATAAATTTATGAAACAATGTAATAGAAATAAAAATTAAGATGAAAATAAAATTTTTTAATTTTTATAAGATTACTGCAATTAACGTAAGGTGGCGTTATATTCGAATTCAATGAAAAAAATAAACTAAGTGTCAAAATAAACAAAGAAAAAAAATTAATAGATTATGTGACCTCATTTGCATACAAAATTTATGTCTATTTGAGCTCCAGTGTCATTTTTGTGCACACGAGGTATAACTGGATTGCATTTACAGCTTAAAGTAGGTTCCGTAACCCAGCGAATATCCATACCCGATATAAATTCGTTTCAACCAAAGGCCAGAGCCTTAACCATTCGGTTGCCCCAATTTGACATACGAAAAATTAGAACGGTTGATTTCAGCATGATCAACCGTTCCAGAGAGGACATGATTCCATTTCTTTTTGTAGAGCAGTTTTTAAATTTGTGAGAGTAACTGAAGATGATAAACATTGGTACTCAACCTGGATAAGAGCTTTCCAAAATTTGTTAAGTGGGATTAAAGTAAAATGTGTTCATTTGGTAATTTATACTGGGTATTCCTACATTCTCCAAGGCATACAAGTATCGACGATTAAGAGCATTAAAAAAAAATTTTAATGCCATTCTTGCAAAATTAGTTTATTTAATAATCCATGCTAGGAATTCGGCACAGATACCGAATAATACAGGATGCCAAATTCTGAATTTTCTTGGCGACGAAGAAATATTGCCAAGATGATGTACTGTGACGTTTGCGAAAACGTAAATACAATGATTGCCAAAATAGTATTTTCTGCACAATTCTTATAGGTTTCCCTGTCTATGACGTAATAGAAACCAGGTGCCAGATACATAAGAAAATCTGCCAACAAAATCGCCAAATTCAGAATTTGGCATCCTGGATTATACGGCAGGTATGCCAAATTTAAATCGTCCTTGTTGATTTAAACTAACAATAAAGTGGATGTTTTATCGTGCCTTTTCATTTTGCATTTTTTGCTGTTCTATTGTTCATGGGTTAATGGCTTGAATCAGTGGAAGACGGTTTTTCAAACCGATCTTTTGTTCCTTACATAAGAAATCGTTTTATTAACAAAATGAACTTCGACACTATCTTCAGACATTTGATGATGTACTTCGCCTGGTTTGCTGCCTCTCGAAAAAATGTGATTGGAAGGCAGACAGCAAATGCGTCGACAAATCAGATTTACAACGCCGTTTCAATACGACGTGACGTGGATGAAACCCTCTCGGACGTCATAGAAAATCAATGAGAATCGTAATATGGCATACTCAAGATCTCAATTGTAACAAAAAAAAATAACCCCTTCATGGTTTAAAAAAAAGTCTGTTCTTATCCACAAGAGAAACAACACATACACATTCATATGCATGGCACAGCCAAATTCCAAGTTTGACGATATTTTTGGTGGATTTTCTCATGAATCAGGTAACCTGGTTTTTATTACGTTATTGATATGGAGACCTATCAGAATTATGCAGAAAGTTCTACTTTGATAACCCTAGTATTTACTTCATCTTGCACGCCACAATGCATCATGTTGGCAACATTTCTTCATTTTTAAAAAACTCAGAATTCAGCATCCTGGATTATACGGCATCTGTGTGTATGTGTATACACACACACATATACACACACATACACATACACATACACACACATACACATACACATACACACACATACACACACACATACACACACACATACACACACACACTTATATATATATATATATATATATATATATATAATGTTGAAAATGTATTTTTTATATATTTCCTATTTCTTAAAATTTTTAACTAAACACATAATAAATTAGATTGAATTCTTAAGTTATTTGATAGTTAGATGTTAAAATGACAGAAAACATTAAGCACAACATAAAACACCAAAATAGCTCATTATCAGAATGAATAGTATTAAAAATGTTTTAGTTATAGATTTATGTATAAACAAGTGTGCAAGTCTACAAAGCCGCAGTGATGATGATTCAATCTTCGAGGGGATGATTTATTTCGGCCACTTCGGAGAAAGAGACTCGACACTGTTGCTTCTTGAAATGCAATTTAATTATTTGCAACAGTGTTGCTTGCATTGGATCTTTCAGTTCGTCAAGAAATATTGCAGATAATTTATTTTGCTAGAACCAGCGGGTGGTTTTTTTCAATTGAGTATGCGGGTAATTGATTCCGAATACAGTATGATATAATCGAACACAACTGCTCCAAACAGGATGAAAGTGTATAAATAAAAGGAAAAGGTGATGGTAACGGAATTTATTGAATAATGGACCTTTCCACAATTACTTTGCAAATACAAATAAAATTTTTGATATTATGATTACTTAAATTACATTACTTTTTTAATACCAAGACAAAATCAGCTTTCTGCTCTTTTAGATAACTGATTTTTTTCCTTCTAATTTTGACATCGCATGATAGTGGCCGAATGCCTCTTTAATATCCACTCTGTGCTACTCACTTCATGAAATGTGCTTCCTTAGATATGGAACTGCATTCACATGTCATAAATGATAGAACCTTCCCTCACCCTGAGAGTTGTGGATGCAGAAAGGGAAAACGCAATACATTTCTTCAAACAGCAGCTGGTATCGAACTCGGTGCTTTCCACAACGGAGAATGTGGTCCCATCATTAGATCATCTTTTACAACTTTGCAGCATACCAATCAGTATAAACCCCCTTTTTAAGCTTTTTACACTGATTATGCGGCATGTTTCTTTCTATAAGTTTTCCAACTCTAAAATAAAAACAGTAGACGATCGATGGCTGAGTGGTTAGCGCTCCTGACTCCTGAGCTGTGGGATCTGGGTTCACATCCCGGTTGGATGTATCTTTCTTTCTTCTGCGATGATATAGGAAAGTGGCCCACCCTATAAACGGGTTTGTGGTGGTATGGCACGGGCAACGCTACTCGCCTCCGTGACTTGGTTCACAGGTGCCCGCTGGGTAACAACAAATGAGTAGCAGTTTCTGGCCATGTTGTTGCATAGAGTTCGTCAGCCAAGTGCTCACTGTTGGAGAAAAAAAATTCCAACTAACTGCAAAGTAACCCAATTGTTAAAGGGGAATTTACAAGCAACTATTCCAACTGATATCTCATCGAAATAAGGACATATGTGATCACAAGTGATTTAGTGAAAACGACACATGGATTATAGTGGACATGGTGGGATACACACTCACATGTCTTGTCATTATTATGAATAGACGTATCACTATGTTTATTGTAATGAAAATTTCTTTCTATTCGTAAATAGTTATTGATTCTTTTATGTGGTGCAATTTTTTCACTATTGACAGTGAAAGTAAAATAACTATTCCCATAAAAAATTTATGATTTAATTATACAAAAAAATTATTTAAATAATTTTGAAATATTATAGGTAATGAGAACATAAAAACATGAGGTTGTATGCAGATAAAAATATAATACAATAAACGATATTATTTATTAAAAGTATGCAGAAAAATATTTAAGATATTTCGTTGAAGAAGAGAAATCGTTTTAGATTAAGGCTACTTTCGAGACCAACTGAAGGTTATTAATTTTTAAAATAAGCTGCAACATACAAAGAAAAATTAAAAACTTTGAAATACATACTTTTAAAGATTGCACTTAACTATAATTCTTTTAAATTCAAATAAAAAAAAAAGTAATGTGCATTTCATTCATTAATAAATACAAATAAAAAAAAGTAATGTGCATTTCATTCATTAATAAATTAAAATAAAAAAAAAACGTTAGTTACAATTGTTTTGTTTTTCGTTCAAGTGACCTTCCCAATTGCAACCTCTGTATGAAATGTTTGCTCAAAAGTGCTTGTATGCATGAGTGCACGAAGAAGATACGCGGACACTTTTCCCTGAAATAATCAAAAACTGTAGGAAATGAAGCGGATGCCACGGACAAATAATTTGGGAAGACTTCTATAGAATTCCGGAAGAAGTTTATCTAGTCTAGACTAATGGCAGTAGTATATCTCGACTTGAATACTTTAGCTTTTTACTCCTTTTGAAAATTTTTGGTTAAGGAAGAAAATAATATTGTGTTATTAAATATCTTCATTTAGAATAATATACATTATTAGATAGATGCCAGCAGTGTATAAATAGCTAAAATTGATGTGACATTTAATTGAAGCCTATTTTAACCCGTAGAAGCTTTATTTTCCATGTTAAATTTTAAAAAATGTCAATCTATTCTTTGCAGCAGCTGTATAAAAGAAAAAAACAATAATGCGAAAAATCCTAATATATGAGTCATATATTTATTTCTAAAAATCAAAATTGATATTCCCAAATATTGCAAGATTTTTTTTTTCAGACAAACAGGCTCTTGGTAAAAATAATTAAGTGGTATGGTAGAAATAAGATAGTCGCCTATTTTAAATGTATTTTCATTTCTTGGAAAAATAAAATATACGTTAAAGAGACTTATTCCGCTGAACTTTTTTTAAAACTATCTCATTCATTAAATACAGCGGAAAACGTAAAAAGAAACTGTCACATTGTTCGAGAAATTTAGAAAGAGGATATTTATTGTTTTAGCTTGTTCAAAACAACGTTATACAATAATAACTACGCACAACTAAATGTTAAAGACAAATCAATTACAGCCAAAGTGGCAGCTCTAGCTTTCACTTCAACTCTTCGTGTGTTCGATTTCTACCTTCGCTGTGGATGTTCGGACCCCAGTACAATTATCCCTTGTGAACAAAAAGTGACAGTAGAGTGACAACCAAACCAGAAAATAAATGAAATTATACTATTCAGATAAAAAGTCCGTTGTCAAATTTGATGTTTAGGATATTTAAAGATTAAGAGATATCCATGGAAAATTAAAGTTTAGAATTAGCAATTGAAGAATAACTGAAATTAATAAATTCAATATTTCTAAAAAAAGCTATATTTTTATTTAATTTTTTTAAATTAGGATTCTTAAAATTCTTTCTTTACTTTTAGACTTAATGCTGCGTGCTTATACCAGCACTGAGAGGTTTATAACATAGGACTGTTCTTGTTGGTTTAAACCATGATTTTAATTTCAAAGTTATGATTCTTTGAAATTTTGAAATACCGACGACCAACATAAAAATTCTAATCCTATATTACAAATATTGTGCATAGTGTAATGCTTAAAGATTAAATAAGTAAAAATTGCGTAAAAGAGTATCTATTGATTATGCATTGTAGTTTGAAATATTTCTAAGAAAACGCGATTTTATTTTTATGAGTTTCAATATAGGTCTGCATTCACTATTGATAAAAAAAAACATTTTTCCCAAATTAAATAACATTCATGACAATCATAATTAGAGGAAAATTCCATTTCTATCGTTAACAATTAATTTGCAAAATTTAAGGAATTGCTCTCAAATCTCAATGTAATTCACTCTATGAAATAAATTTAAAAAATTCATTAGAAATGAATATCAGTTGCATCAAATTAATCTTAAAATTATTTAAATAATAATAGTTGGGTTTTCTTCAAAATGATATAATACCAAAAAATAACTCAAAACAAAAATTATTTCTAGGATATATCAACAGCAGAGAAATAATTTATTTGTCAAGAATTTTAGTTCTTGTGTTCTAAATCTTTTGCTGTTTCAAGAGGCAGATTTAATGGAACCTTGTATGGTGGAGCACTCCACGTAATCACCCTCGGTATTCAGAAATGGGTTCTCCTAATTGGGAAAAGGTGGAATCTTGCAAAAGACCTTATAATAGACTTAATAATCTCAGCAGAATCATTTCAGTTGAGAAATGCTTCGACTGCGAGCTATTTTATGCTCTCTATGTCAGATAATTAAATACGATGTCGTTTGTCTTGGACAAGTATCGAACTCAGAGCCTTCCTCTCTCGAGCACTGTATCCCATGTTCATTACATTGAGATTTGCCTGCTTTTTACTTCACAAAAAGAAAGGAATCAAGATCTGATACTTACGACCACCAGTCCGTTTTCGCTGGAAGTAGTAACTGTAGCTCCAAACCACTGATTAGACTTATCGTCAGTGTATTTGAGGGTGTTATTCACAATCCGTGTGTTTGAGCCTGAAAAATCATTTGAGGTCATAAAATCAATGTAATTAAATATTTAAGTGTGTTAAAAGATTTCAACACTGAAAGTAAAATGAAAGAATTTAATAAGAAAATATATCGGACAAGCGAAAATATAAATGCAAAAAATAACAGAATATGTTAGATATATTAATTTTAAAGATTTTTTTCCTTTCTGTGTGTTATTTCTATGAGTGATAAGATAGTTTTACAATATGTACTATGGAATTAACATTAGATTTATTTCCTGCTCAAAAGTAATTCTATTTTAGAACTTGCTTTCATGTTTCCAAATTATATTAAAAAAATATTAAAAAAAAAATTGTTCAGATTAATTTTTTTAAAAAAATGTTAAGAAAAAATTAAAAAGATATTTAAAAAACAATTTTTACAACAATTCTGTTTCGCAAGAAAAATAATTATTGAAAAATCGTTTAAAAGTTATTTCTTAAGTTGTTTTCTTATAAACATACATGCATGTCTGTATTTACACATTTATGTGTGAACACACAGATATGTCAATAAGATTGAGAAACTTTGATTACTGATTGGTTGAAAGCACTGGCATGAGATGACATCATCAGTAGAGATAAATTTTTTTTAAAATATTTAATAATAATTAATAATAATTGTAATCACTACTTTTAATAGGATACAATGATAATCATTATTCAGGAGTGATATATCCAACATATTCACTAAAGGAGTTTATACACCACACACACACACACATATCTATATATATGTATGTATGTATGTACGTAGATGAGCCTTGCATTGTAACTTAAGTCTTAATGTTTGAATACTCGCCTATCGCCACAAGCCTCGTAATTTTGATCCACGATCAGCACTCAGCGGAAGGACATTGGACATCACAAATTAATGTGGACACGTTCTCAATTCTTGGAGCTCGAGCAATCCAGTGGGGGAGAATATGGCCACTGCAAATGACTCATAGCTGCAGGTGATGCTTCACTTTGTTGGTTTAGCGGGAAGATAATTAGTCGCTGGAATTACATGTATGACACCGCAGAGAAAAATTTTCTAAAATCATTCTCTGAATTGGAAAGACTGTAATTAGAGCTGCAGATGGAATGGATGTCTAACGATGAAGAGATAAAGGAAAATTTTTTAGGCATATTACGTAATTATTAATCCCGATTTATAGTATGGAGAAGTACGCAGAATGGCCATTCTTTATGTGATGGGCCGGGTAACAAGAGATCCACATAAATACATATAAAAGGGGCTGAGGGTTTTGATACGGATTCTTTTTCAAGAAAAAAGTTAACAATTGTCAACTAACCAAACAGTTGTCAGAAAACCCGAGTTCAATTCCCCAACAAGCATTGAGGTTAATGCTGCGGATTGATATTTTGCTGTGGCAGACCAGATCCGAACATCTGTAGCTGCACGCACTTCACAGTTGGTAGGCCGCATCTAATTGATGGAAGGTCGAGATTGGTCCTGCAACTGGATGACAAACGTATACGAGTCAAGGCAGGCACAATTTAACCCAGGTCATGGTCCATCAGTACATATTCTGCGGTTGTTATACCTTGGTCCAGGATGGTATTTAGGAGAAATATCTTAACAAATTACACATTCATGATGGTTGATCGGTATAATGCTTTACTACTAGATTTCACTATACATCTCTATAGAGTTCTAGAGGCTCAGTAGCTTCATGCCGCTTCCTGTCAAAATCAGCTAAGTGAAGCATCACTTGCCGCGGGCAGTGTGTGGGAGGGTGACCACGTACCCTCCCTCACCGGGTTGATGGAGCTCATTGGGTTGGGAAAACGTATGCACTTTAATATGTGACGTCAAAATCCTTCCATTGATGTCAGCATGACTGTGGAGAGGAGGGTACCAGCTCTAGTATGACCTCGTCACCTAACCGTGGCTCGAAATAATGAGGCATTTGGTGATGGGAGAGTATGCCAAACCTATTAACGTAAAGATACAGTCTGGGGTTTGCCTGCACTACTGTGTATGTATATATAGTTCTATAATAACTTGGCTTCTATTGGTCCAATAGAAGGTTAACTGAATTTTATAGCCGAAAATGTCACCAAATGATGCAAGTCGTCAAAAATATCACTAGATGTTAAACTTTTCTAAGCCTTATTAATTCATTTCTGAGTTCTGAAAACCACTATTTTCTCACAGAATGACAATTATTAAGATGATATTTGTATTTTCACTATATAATCAATTGATCATATACACAAAAAATCATTAGTTAAAAAGAAATATAGGACATTTACACAAATATTTACATTATTTGCATTCTTTGTGACTACAATCGGTCTGAAACAACGTGAATTAATTATTTTCCCTGGTATAAGCATTACTAGCCGATTAATAAGTAATCTTTTCAATTCAAAAGTTCGTTGGAAAAAAATGTTAGTAATCACTCGGCATCCATTTTAAACTGTACGGTCCAATCAAATTAACTAACGCAAATTTAAAAAGAGGACCATATAATAGTAAAAAATTAAAAATTCCCTACTAAATGAAAACATTCCTTTTGGTGGAAATAATTTTTTCGCCAATAGGAAAGAAGAATATTAATTTATTCAATAATTATAAACTTTTAAACTATTCGGAAAATTGATAATTGATAATTTATTTTAAAAAATCAAAATTTTCTCCTTTTCATCGAATGTTTCAATAAATTATATATATATATATATATATATATATATATATATGTGTGTGTGTGTGTGTGTGTGTGTGTGTGTTTTTCATTACTTTATTTTTTGGAATGACGTTTTTCCAAGTGTCATTATTCCTTTGAAATTTAATTAGTTGTCACCTTTTTGTTTTCATTTTATGAGTAATAGATTTGTTAGGAGCTTCCTTTTCCGATTCGTAAGATTTCTATTTCCTAACAAAAGCAAGATAATAAACTATTTATCAAACTTTCAATTCGCTGTTTCATGAATGACTAAATATATTTCATAAATAACTTTAAAAAAATTTTATAAATGCCGCAAATTTTTTATGGAATGGAAACTAATTGACAAACTAGTTTAAAAAAGAACATTTATGTTTAAAAGCTGGGAAACTATTGAGATAAAAAAAGTTAGATAATTATTCATTTAACATTTAATTTATACATATTTATTAATAAAATACAAAAGCTTGCAAATAAATATGCATATATGTATAAATAAATATGCATACTATGTATAACAATTGTATTTCAAAAATATTTGAAATTGAAGATTATATCTTCAATTTTTATAAGAAAAATCAGTGTTGCAAACTTATTTTGTTAAATGAATTGCCCCCAAAAAATAAATTGCCGTTATTACCCCAATGACCAATATTTTTCCTGAGTATTGAACTCTGCTATAACGGCGAAGAAAATAGCGACATTCGGCAGGAGGACCATCCAGCAGTAAAATGCAATTAAATCTGCAGATGAAGACAGTTCCCGACACGATTTGAAGACGCTCCCATAAATATTGCACCTTCGATTTTGCTTTTCTTTCTTACCTGTCAAAGATTTTTGTTGCAGAGCATTAGAAAAAAGTCCCACCTGTCATGTCAAACGGGACGATAGCGCAGTTGCCTGTGGACTCAGGTCCGCATCTGTAGACCGCGCCCCCTGCAATCACATTGGGTTGGGAGGTCTGCGCGCGGGGCGCACCCACCAGAATCCTGAAACAAAAAAGAGGCATTTTTAAATATATTGAGGAACAAAGCGGCTGGTGGCAACAATGAGAAATAAAAAGTTCGAACTCTGGCATAAATATAAGAGCAGCTTCGACCTAGTGAAAGAATGGGCACATTTTAGATCATTATCTGTGAAAAAGAATCGGGGCTCTTCGCAGGGGATGCTGGTTCACGCAGAGACGGATTTCAACATAGAAATACAAGAAAATACATTACGAATAATGATGCAGGTCTCTAAATAACGAAAACAAGGTAAGTAAGTCATGCGCACACGATGGTTTAAATTTTTTTAAAAAAAGAATGCCGTTAATAATAAATTTAAAAAAAAAATAAGAATGAGTAATATTTTAAAAGTTGAAGCTCAATGCAGTCTAGTCATTGGATCACAGTCTCCATGAGAAGAGTCTTAGATTCGATCTCCTTCTCAGTTTAACAATGGCAACTAGGCATTTCAATTCTATTTTCTACAGGTTTTTAACCCCGTGTGTTAGACTGCCTAACGGCTTAGGGCAGTTAGAAGACCTTTTAATGACAACAGAGTAATTGCTTTCTGGCAAGACTTTTCATAGACAGTGGGCCGTATTCTCATATCTCAAGGGAGACAAAATGAGGTATCATTTGCCGCGCGTAGTGCGATGGAGGGTGACCACGTACCCTCCGTCACTGGGCTGCTGGAGCTCCGTGGGTTGGGGACGTGTCCACGCTCATGCGTAACATCCGAAATCCTTCTGTTAATGTAGCGTGAATATGGAGAGGAGGGTGCCAGTTCATGTGTGACCTTGTCACTTGACCATGTCTCAAAATGATGAGGCACTTGGTGAAGGGCAAGTATTCCGAACCCGTTAGCCTAAAGGTATAGTCTGGGGCTCGCCTGCACCGCTATCTATGCATGTATCGCAGGGGAAGAAACCTGGAAACCCAAACATCTATCCCGGAAGTCGTACTCGTAAAATGATTCAACACAACATCCTTCCCCCGTTGTTCAACCGTATTCAGATCGAACCGGAAACCTTTCGCTCTGACTAGCGGAGTCCTAACACTCGGCCATGATGAGTCAATGGAACAGAATAGACCAATAGGCTGCCCGGTATACAGTTAAAAATAAATGTTTTAATTCTTTCTGGTGTTTGATTGACATTCAATTCAAAATTGAGTTTTTCCAATATTTAACATATATTCATTAACATCTGCGCATAATTTTACAATCAAAATTTGAAAGGTCATTAAAGAAACAGAACAGGTTTTCTCTACAGTTTGAATCTTAATCAAAAAAATATTTTCTTTTGAATGCAAATAAAAATTTCCTTGCTATATTATAAGTAAAAGTGGTGTTCTGTGTGTGCATTAGCAGCAAACCTGACTGTTGCTCTGGTAAACTATATAGTTTACCTTAAAAAACAAATATTATTATTTCAAAAACAATAAGTGAAAATCAATTTCACCCAATATATTGTTGTACCAAGTAAAGTGTATTTGTAAGCAATAAGAAGCACAAATAATACTCAAATAAATATATTTTCAAAATCATTAAAACTGTAGTTATTGAAATTTTTATATAATAAAATCAAAACACTAACTTCTACATAACCAAGTTGTTGTTGTTTCATGCCCCCGAGGTCAGCAGCGCTAGACCAGGTCCATGAGCGCGTATAGGCGTGGCCTTATTATTCTCGAAGGTCACTTTATACCCTCAAAAAGTCCAGCACCATAAGTGGATTCTCCATCAGATCTCATCCGGAGAGACCAAGGCATTGAAGAATATGTTCAAGAGAGGCCCGTTCATTTTAGCAGTTGGAGTAAATTTCGAATTTCTTCGTACCCTCGACGAATTACACATAACAAACTAAGATGCATATCCGCATTAAAATTGTATATAATTTTACTTTAGTTCGCTGGAAGTTTTTAATAAACCTTATTTACATTAAATAAAAAAGCAAAGTCTTTACTGTAAAATTACGACGCGTTTCACCTTATAATTTTGGATCAAATTTGGACATATAAAATTTAATTGCTGAAGCTCTATACATTCTTCGATAAAATAAAGGAGTTCGACTGCGGCGAAAAGAATCTTATCATCGGGCGGCGGGCATTAACTATAGGAAATAAGAAAATGAAATTATTTCTCAAATATTTATATAAAAAAATGTGAAAATTTAAATTTGAGTTTAGTAATTTTTTTCGAGGTTTCCTCATTCTTCAGCCATTGTAAACATATTAACAAACACAATAATTCTTCCACTATAGTTTTATTTTAAAAATGCAAAAAAAAATGAAATAAACTTTAAAAAATAAGTCACAAATATTTTATTTCTTTTCTTGCTAGATTCTGAACCCAGTAAAGGTCGAGAAAAAGTTATGAAGATGAAATATACATTCCAAGAAAGCAGCCTTGTGTCTTCGCGCACTTATTATTTAAAAATCCCTTCTCGGTTACAAAAATAGTTTGACAGATCTTTTCAACGAGCAAGTTTTTCCTGCAATATTTCGCGAGCAAAATAATTCCTTCTTCTTTTCAACTGTAACCGTGCTTCCTCTCGTGTGTCCCGACGGAACTGACGAGTAACAGAGCTTGCGGATTGGTTTGAAAGACAAACATGTTAGTCTGTATCCGAAATGTGTTTCGAGTCTGGACAGATTTCTCTCGAACTGAGAGTGTTGACGGCGGGTGTGGTAATAGCACCGAAATTAGGAATTGGGATGCATGTTTTGACAAGATGATCTGTTTTTCCTGGCGGCTACTGCAAACATTGAGAGGGTATAATGTGCCGATAAGCGCTTCTTAACGAAGCAAAGTGAAAACTTTCCTGGAGCATAAGGGGAAGCTGGATCGGTCAGAAGTTATTGCATTTAAAATGAATAATAAAAGGAGTTGTAATTCTTAGAAAAGTGCATATTTTCTCACCAATAAATTACAGTGTCCTGAATAGCTATAATATGCTTATAAATTTAAATTCTTTGGCAATGACTTTTACTATTCTTCGGGAAAAATATATATGACGGTAATAATTCTCAAATGTTTTTTTATGAGGCACTCTTATAACGACTTCAAAATTTAACGGCACACTAAGTTTTAAGGTTGTTTACTTATCCATAATACACTGTGTAAAACAGTTTATGATAACAATTTTGAATGAAAAATGAAATAATATAATATGTATTATATCAAAAACACAGTGCTTTTATTATTTTACTCGTAATAAAAAAATCATTATAATTTTTTCTATTTACATTTTTAAAATCTGTCGGCACACTTTAATAATTTAGCGACGCACAGAAATTGAAAGACAAACACAGTGATTGGGAATCACTGCTTTAGGATGTCTTTTGGCTAAAATTAGATTTTTTTTTTCCTTAATTGTGTTTTCGTGCATATTTGAAGAAACAAGATGGTACCAAAAACAATAAGATCACCCAAAAATTACCAACGTCGCAAATAATATGGCGCCAAATCAGTAAAAAATTGGGGGGGGCACCTTAAAATATAGACTACATTACTATCCTTGTACATGATTTATATTAAAATATACAAAATCATTAATTTAATGTTTTTGGAGGGTCTACACACATACAGCACATTTGATCACATACAGCAAGAATAACATAACCTAGAAATATCTTTCAAGTCTCCTTTCTCGAATCTCAGGATGTGAAATAATAGCAAGTAAAGTGCAGTGGTCTAATCCGGATATCGCTCTTCAAAGCAAAAGGTCCCAGGTTCGATTACAGTCACTGTTGAATGATGAAGCGAGAATGGGTGAAACATTTCTGCTTTCTGCATATATATATCTGGGGTGAATGCTGAAGAGTTTTCTGGGTTTTCTCCCTTAGGACACGTGAAATGTGGCCCAATATCTATGAAAACTCCTTGAAAACAATACACAGTGGATGTCTAAATGCTTACAACTGGGTTTTGCCTTTGGGCTATTCCCTAAGCGATGTCAAAAGTACTGCAGTAAGTATAAGTTAAAGTTTTATTCTCATACTATAGCATTTCCATAATTTGAATATTTTATATATCTTAACTATCTCAGTAATTTCACATTTCAATTTTAATAAATTAACTATGCATAAATAAAAAACGAATTTGCAGCAAATTGCATAATATTGGCACTTAAGTAGCCTTTATTATGTAAAAAGTAAACATTTTTATAAAAAAAAAATACATAATTCATTATAAATTTAACCTCTTAAGGCAAGTGGTTCTCAAATTAATTTTTTAACCATGAATCAAATTCAAAAGATTCGTCTATTCATTCAAATAAATGTCACCAATACAAGTGCTGGTGGCATGCATTATATTAGTTATTCTGTACCTTTAACTGCGAATGCTGACAGTGTGACAGCCAAACTCTGTGATAAGGTATTTGCTCATGGTACCCCTTCTCCATTTCATCAACATTGGAACATATTCACACTTCGTACAGGAAAAGAAAAGTTCATAAATTGTCAATCACCCACCTGATAGATGTGCAAAAAAAAAAAAAAAAAAAAAAAAAATTAGAAATGCGATCCCATCTGTTTTTATTCAATAGTGATTAGGATCGAACCTGTAGCTTCCCATTCCGAACATTATGATCCTAACATTAGATCACAGAGTGTCAAACACTCTTTTTAATGTATCTGCAATTCACATCAAAGTGAAAATATACTTATTTTCACTTCCATCAAAGCAAAAATGTACTCATTTGCTTTCATAGTTTTCATATATATATATACAGTGGTTGATCGGTTAACGAACGTAATTTGTTATAAGACTACGTTCGCTCTCCACGAATTGTTCGTTAGCCGATCATCGATTAACCAGATTTTTTTGTGAGACCAATTCATTCACTCTGGGGACACTAAAATGAAATTTTTAAAAAAGGATGTATAATTTCTTATTAAGTTTATAAGAAAAATAATATATATACAAATATAGTCTTGCATATTAATCAGTCCTTTTTCATTTTTTGTTTTTTTCAAATGTCGATTGCTTTTTCTCTCTTTTCTAGGGTTTTTCCGAAGTAATTAATAGCATTATCATTGCAAAGTGATTAATGTTGTTGACGTCTGGAATTCATTATTCAATATTATGTATGAAACAGTGAATGAAAAAGGTGGGGGGGGGGAGGCGCTCAAAATAAAATCAGTTTCAGTTTTGAATGAAATCAAACCCGAAATTAATGTTCTACTTTGGTTATTACTTTCCATTAATTTTTTTCCAACATATCTATCTATCTATATATCTATATCTATCTATCTATCTAGTCTATATATATATATATATATATCACTTTGAAATTCAATAGGCAAGATACACAATTCAAGAGAGATGAAAAATGATTTTTGGTCTTTTGGGTTTGACAACCCTTTACATTATACTCCAAAAGCAGAGAAATGTTCGTTAAAATTCGTTATGTGAATATGTGTTCATTTCCTAAACCAAAGAATCTTTCATTAAAGTGTTCGTTGTCTAATTTGGTCGCAGTCCGAACTGTTCGCTAACCGATCACTCGCTGAATACCGTATATAAAAATATAACTGTGTATTAATAAATTACTTCATTTATTTGCAATATGTTTTCGTCTTCCTATTTCTAAACTAAACTAGATTCAGTGGCATGACAGACCCCATGGAGCCAAAGCATACAATGCGCATGTCTATTTTCTTGACCGAGGGCCCAGGGGAGGGGAGATGAAGCATATATTCCTGTTAGGTGGTCAGTTTAACGCGACACCCCCAGTGACACCAAGGGGTGAAAGGATGAGCCAACCTTGCTCAATCTGAGGATAGAACACAGAACCTAATGCAACAATTACAACAATTATAGATTCTTCGATTAATTAGCATCTGTAACATGGCAGTCCTGTTGCGGCGATCAAACTTTGAATCAGAGTTGCCTTATTTAACAATTTATCGCCCTATTTGGTGACATTAATGACGAATTAAAATTAACAGTTGATTGCTTAAAACATCACCAGTATGAACGTTAAGGATTTTAAGTATAGTCCATTGCTTATTAATATATTTTGCTTGGGGTAATAATTGATTTTAAAATGTGACTTTCTTAATACAGAAAGCGATTTTCTATAAATTGTTAAGCAATCTACTATCTTAAGCCCGCAACACACGATAAGATTTTTCCTATGGATTTGTTGAAGGGGGTAGAAAGTAATTAAGCACACACTTCCCTCAAATTCCGCTGACCACAGTAGGGGAGGCACATCTGGAGTGGGAAGTTATTTTTAAGGGTGCCATTTTTCAACATTTATTGCTTTTGGCTTAAAATGTGTGCCTTGTAAATAGAAATCGAAAATCGCCAAAAAATTTCAATCATTTAAGAGTTTTTCAGTCACTTTTATGACTTGACGTATTTACGTGTCTTTTTAGTGTTTATTGTTGCACTCATTTGTCGGCTTGTAACGTCTGCCATTAAATGTTATCATAGTCAGTTAAGTAACATGAGTAAATTAGGCACAGAAGTGTTATTGGCTGTTGCTTTGGACTGTGATGAGGGTGAAAAGAAAACAAACAACAAAAATAATAAAAAAAATGGGCAAAAAATTGGTTGCTTTAGCGTGAAACTATTTCACATCGAAATTTGATTACAGAAATACAGTCGGATGAATGAAAGATTGTATGCAACGTTGTTGGATAAGGCAATACCTTACATGATAAGAAAAGATACAACCATGCTCTCATCTTTAAGTTCTCATGAACCATTAAGTGCAACTCAGCGCTTTCTGACAAGTGGAATTAATTAAAGAGTCACATTAGTTCATCAAAAAGTTTATCTATCGAGTATTAATTATTATTTATTAGTAGATATAGAATCAATTATTAATTTGTTATCTATTATCCAAGTATTCTTAGATTTTATAATATTTTCTTAAATGATTTTTAAATAAAAGGGAAACAAATTAACATTTACCAAATGATAAATAATAACTGAAAGTGCATTTAATTTCAATTTCGCTTAAAGATAAATAATTTCCTTTTGTTATTATTAATCAATTAATTATTTTAATTATCTAATTTTATTATTGTTTAATTGTATAAAGAATGTATATATTTAAAGAAAACAACAGAATAATCTCAACTAACACCTTTATATTATTGCTTAAACTTAATTCACATTTAAAAGTATAGAAATTAAAATTTTAAAATGTTTATTTTAAAGAGTTTTAAGTTTTCTGAAATAAAAAAATAAATTGTTTTCTAATAAACCTTATCATAAAATTTCGAAGCTAAATTTTACGTTAAATGTGTAATTATATATATTCATTCAGATAAAAAATACTTTTACAAAATAAATTAATGTAACTTATTTCATCACCATTCTCAACAAAACTTGTGTCCAAATTCATGGAAGATAGTTCAGCAGGTGGAATTGCAATTTCGTCCCGAAATAATAAATATTCAAAGTACCATAAAGTCGGCACACATATGCATCCTCCGTGCTTACACCACTTTTTTTCATCTATCTTTTTATATATTTTTAATAAGTTTTCGTAAGTTAACTTTCTTTTTATTTTATATGTGTAATCGACACTTATTATTTGCCACCAACAAGGCTCATCTTTATAGACTTCAATAAATTCCTGCAATATTTGCTTCATGGTCCTTTTTAAAAAAGAGATCTAATATTCGTGACGTGTTGTAAAACGTGAATCTAAGTTTCAGTAAATGAGAAATTTTAAATATTAATTTTCTCAAGTGTCGCCAAGAAATAATTTGCAACCCTGTGGGAGAGACACGCGACAACCGGAAGCAATTGCTTGTGTTGGAAGAAAAATCAGAGCTTGTTAGAATTTTCTTGAACCTGTCCAACTTCCTCACACACGGTACAACTTTTCCTTAGCAAAAATCCTATCGTGTGTGGCGGGCTTTAGAACACAAATACAGGCATCTCTAAGAAAAGTGGCTTTCTGCTAAGCTTAACTATAGAGCCTATATTTTCTAAACATCTGAACAACTTTCCTCACCAAGCTATAATATAGTAATAAACATCCTAAGAGGCTGCCTCTTACGGAATATTTGAAATAAATAAAAATTTAATAAAAAACATTGGTCAAAAAATTAAGGCTGTTTAAAATTAATGTTGAATTGAAGAAACAATTAAAAAAAAAAAAAACCTTGCTTCAAATGTATTACTGGACATTAAGGAAATAATATTGAATAACTCACTTAAGAGAAGTAATTAAGTCAGTAAGAATCTCTTTTAAATTAGTGTAAGCAAAAAATACTAAATGTAAGCGTCTCAAATTAGAATCAAATAGCGTTTCACATTTAAACTAAGCGTATTCCCATACAAAGGATTAGTTACCACGTGATCAGAAGTTCTGTTATTTGAAACCAACGAATCAAGTGCACGGAGAGAAAAAAAAAAGAATTGGCTTCTAGTCTAATGTCATCCGTGAATATAATTTATTTAATGACATGAAAGTTCCATCATGGAATCACAAATAAATTAATTTCACATTTAATTTTCCATAAAATAAATTAATAAATTACAAATAAATTCTTTTCGGAAAGAAGTATATTCAGTAGTTATCTAAAAAGAAGGAACGTCATTAGAATGCGTCAAATGGGATGTGCAAGTCTCTGGAATATATGAGTTCGATGCCTGATTCAGAAGATGATCATCCGTTATGCTGTGAGGGTCTATGTAAGTGAAACACTGAACATAATTTCGCACTGAAGTTCGGCGGCCTAAGAAATTTCGCAAAACATTTTGGAGAAGAGAGTTTCAATCTCTTTGACAGAGAATATGGCTCAAAATGAAGGGGAGGTGAAACTTATATTTATTAAGTAATGCAGTCAGAAATGGGCCTTCGGAACACCTCCTATAAACGCAATTTTATAGCTCAAATGATGTACTTGAAGATTTTGTGGGGGAAGAAAGTGTTTTAGCTCTGGTGTTGACCTCGTTACTTGACCATTGTTCAAAATTATGAGGTAACTAATTGTGGGAGTCAGCCCATTATACAAGAGCATTCTTCAGAAATAGGCAGTCTGAAAGATTATTCAAGAGCAAACAATGCTGCAGCAGATTCATGTCGTCAATTAAAATTTAATATTCTAAAATAATTTCATATATATATATATGGAAAAGATTCAACATGATGCAACAAATTTTATCTAAAAAATATTTTTAGATAAAATTTGTTGCATCATGTTGAATCTTTCCAAAAGTAAATAAATAAAGATTTTAAAATTATATTTTATTCATTAATAAATAAATTTCAATTTCTTTATTTATAACTCTGATCATATTTAAAAGTGCAGATTTGTTTTGACTTACAACACTCATTGAAATTTTACCAATAGATACATTCTTTATTGATATTGTATAATAATTTATAATTATACCTGAAATATATTAATCTCTAAACTTAAATAAGTTTACCGCCTGTTTTCTCATGCGTAAAAGTTGTAAAGTAAAAAATAGTTAGATATTTGCAAATGACGTCACCGAACCCTCGCGGATGAAGAGAAGGAAAGTTAAAACAAACACGAGGTACGATTCATCATGTGAAATGTTTTAAAGTAATTATTGGCACACAGAAACGACACGTCCGTTCTTTTGAAATTTTATTGCTTGACTGACAAAAAACGATTATTGAGTTAGCGCCATCTGGTGCGCAGAGAAATTAAATTTATACATTGAGTATACAGGCTGGAACATGCTGCCCACCTTGAAATATTATTTCAAAGAAACAGAATATGTAACATACAAAAAAATTAAATATACAAATATACTTTTACAAATAAAGATTAGATATACAAATAAATGAACATAAATGAAAAAATATAAACAAACACATAAAATAAAAAGTTTTATATGTTAAATGCAATGAAGTATAAAATTGTACATATATAAGAAATAAAATTTTATTTAAATTTAACCATGAATTTGGCATTACACAGGAAGTTGGCATAATTTTGTTATGTTTCTTTTGTATACACCATCTGATGTTTTAAGAGTAACTACCTTAACATTATTGTCAAGTCCAGGGTGCAATTGAATTATTCTACCCATTTTCCATTTTGTTGGGGGTAAATTGTCCTCTTTAAAAGACATAGATCATTAATTTGATAATTTTTAGTCGGCAGTAGCCATTTTGGCCTTTGCTGCAACCGTGTGAGATATTCCTTATGCCAACGTTTCCAAAACTGTTGCACCATTTTTTGAATATGCTGCCATTTTGAAAGAAAAGAAATGTTTGTATCAACGTAATTTGGTTCAGGAAGGCTTGTTAATGCCCTACCAATAATAAATGGCCAGGTGTTAAGGCTGACAAGTCATTTGGATCGGTAGATAATGCAGTTAAAGGTCTAGAATTAAGACAAGCCTCTACTTGAGTTAACAATGTTTCAAATTCTTCATAAGTTAGTTTTGTCTCCCTATAACGCGTTTTAAATGAAATTTGGTAGACTTTATGCCAGCTTCCCATAGTCCACCCATGTGAGGTGCACCTGGAACATTTAAATGCCAATTAATACCATTTTCAGACATAAAATTGTTTACATTTTGATTATAATTTTTGGAGTTTCTAAGTTTCTCAATTTCCATGAGTTTGCGCTTTGCACCAATAAAGTTGGTACCACAATCACTGTATATATCACTACATTTACTCTCTGCGTGAAATAAATCTCTTAAGAGATGCAATGAACGCATCTGCAGATAAGTCGGTAACTAATTCTAGGTGTATAGCTCTTGTAGTAAAGCAAACAAAAAGTGCTATATACCCTTTGTATGATTTGGAGCCTCTACCTTTACATGCTTTAATTTGAAAAGGACCAGCATAATCCACTCCACATCGCAAGAATGCAGGAGCAGGAGAAATGCGAGAAGATGGTAAATCGCTCATCATCTGATTGGTTACAGAAGCTCGTATTCTAAGCAACATTTTACACATTTTCTGATTAAATCCCTAATTACATTTCTAACACCTATAATCCAATACTGTTCTGCAATACATGATTGAACAAGTTGTGAACCAGCATGCAAAAGATTTTCATGAAAATGTTTTAACAATGAGATCAGTTAATCTATGCCTTGTTGGCAACAAAATAGATGTTTCTGATTGTATACTATATTTGCATGTCTCAAACGACCACCTACTCTTAGAATGCCTGAATTATCAAGAAATGGATTTAGAGATAAAATTTTACTATTACACGATATTGTTTTTATTTTTCTGTAATGCATTGATCTCATTATTAAACCTCATTAGTTTCAACTATTTTTATTAACACATGCATCGCATTAGTTAATTGACAAGTTTGCAAAAATCCTGTTAATTTGTTCATAGGATTTCTGCAATTGTTCATAAACCTTAAACACAAAGCTGTTATACGTTTAAGTTTAGAAAAGGATGAATATTTAAAAAAATATCAAAGCTGTACAGTGGGGTTTGTTTTCAGTGGTTGATTGTAAAGTACAATACCTTTCTTCTGGAACAGGATCACTAACTGGTAGTTCACGCTGCTTTATCTGAAAAGAAAGTGAATTATAAAGAAATTTTGGACCATTTAACCATAATGAAGAAAGTAGTTCAGAAGATGATGTGCCACGAGTAGCAAGATCAGCAGGATTAATGTTTCCACTAACATGATGCCACTGGATAGGGAAGAAAGAGTTTGTATTTTGCCACTCTATTGGCTACAAAGCATTTCCATCGGCTGGCAGAAGAACCAATCCAGGATAGAACGATGGTAGAATCAGTATAAAATTGAGCTTGGGAAATGGATGTGTTCATAGCCTTGCAAGTGAAGTCCATCAATTTAGTTAACAGCAGAGCACCACATAGTTCCAATCTCGGAAGTGAAACAGTTTTAAGTGGAGCAACTTTTGTCTTAGCAATTACTAGATGAACTTTTAATTTCACCAGTACTTGAGACTGAGCGACAGTAAATTGCTGCTGCATATGCCTTTTCCGAGGCATCACTGAAGCCATGTAACTGAAATTTGTTATTTGAATCCCAAAATAAGAATCTGGGAATTTGAACGTCTTTCACGAACAAGGGTTTTTCTGAAAGCTGCTCCATTCATATGCTATGGTTGAAGGAATAGTATCGTCCCACTGCAATTGATTTTTCCAGAGTTTTTGAATTATTAATTTGTAATGAATGGTAATTGGAGATAACCATCCAAGAGGATCAAATATTTTTGAAATTGTTGATAGTAATGTTCGCTTAGTTAAGTTATCTACAAGAAATGATTGATTAGTTTTGAAAAAGAATACATCCAACTCGGGTTACAAAGTAGTCCCAATGTTTCCACAGTTTCATCATTGTCTAAGCTTAAAGAAGTGTTTGATAACCGTAAATTTGGATCAATTGAGTTCAAAATCTTTTTAGAATTTGAAGCCCATTTTCTCAAAGGAAATTTGGCACTTGACAACATTTGCATTAATTGTTGGTGCAGTTCCATGGCTTGGGAAATTGAATTTGCTCCAGACATGAGATCATCAACATAAAAGTCTTCGAGAACTGCCTTTAGAAGCCAATGGATATTTCTCTGCTTCTTCTTCTGCTAATTTTGTAGACATTTTACAGCCAGGTATGGTGCTGAGGCAGTGCCATAAGCCAGTCTTATTAATCTGTAATCCTTCACTGCATCATATTTGATTTGCGCCAGACGATTCTTTTGGAAATCTGGATCTTGTAAAGTTATTTGTCTATACATTTTTTCAATGTCTGCAGCAACCGCTATTTTATGCATCCTAAATTTAATAAGCAATGTAGTTAAATCAGTTTGTATTTGCGGGTCCCACCATGAGTATATCATTAAGAGAAACACCATTAGATGATTTAGCAGATCCATCAAACACTACTCCTGAACTTGTCACCACTTTTGTTGGGAACTGGATGGTGTGGAAGGTAAAAGCTAGATTTGGCTGGAATATTAACTTCACTTTCAGGAACTAATTCCATGTGCCCCAGTTTTATGTATTCGTCCATGAATTTATGATATTGTTCAAGTAGAGATTGATTTTTAGAAAAGCGACGTTCAATTTGTTGAAGATTTATGGCAATGCAATGTCTCTAGATGATCCAAGTTCATTGTGTGAGTCATTGAATGGAAATTTGACATTGAATCTGCCAGTAGAATCACGAAAGAATGTTTTTTCGAAGTGATTTTCACATGCAATTTCCTCCTTTGAATAAGGTTTAGTTTCAGAAACTTCTTCTAGTTGCCAAAATTTATCAAGTTGATACTGATTGCGGTACAACTAGCGTGATTTGTAATTATTGTTTTTGAGATATTGTTTGTTTTGCCTAAAACAACTCCATCCGAAAATTGTTTCTAGTGCAGTTAACGAATGTCCAGGACTAGTAATGTTTTTATGGAGCACTATTTCTCCAAACACATCTGCACCTAAGAGAATGTCTATAGGACCAGGCTGCAAGCAAGTAACATCGGCCAGTTGTATATTTTTGAATGAAGTTAATGCTGAAGCATCAATTTTGAATTGAGGAAGGTCACAAGTGATTTTGGGTATAATTAATGCATCTACAGTGATATGTGTGTTTTTATAAAATAGAGATGATATTTGCAATGATACCGAACCTGAGAGCTTACTCTACATTTCGAGAACTAAGCCCATCAACATTTATGTTAATTCTATTACGTTTAAGTTGCAATAAATTTACACAACTTTCTCTAATAAATGAGCCTTGGCTTGCTGAATCGATAAGAATTCTGCATTTATGTAATGTACCATTAATGTCCTTAACATTAACAATTGCTGTTGGCAATAAAACTGTTTTTGTTACAGGTACAACTACATTATTACTACTAATAGTAGAATGTTCATCTGTTGTTTGTGTTTCGATTTTTGTATCATGTGTATTTTTCGAACACAATCATGTATTATGCAATTTGAACATAATTTACACATGCCTGAGCGACATTTAGAAATAGGATGAGTTTTATTATCTTTTAAACAATTAGCGCATAAATGATGTTTTTAATTACATTCCATTTTTCCTTTACTGGAAGATCTAAGAAACTATCACAACTATGTAATCGCGAATGAGAATCATTTCGACAATAAATGCATAAATTAGAAACAATCGGAGATGAAAAAGAATATTTGTTTTGTTTTGATTTGCAACCGTTTTCCCATCAAATTGACTCCATTTTCTTCTTTTTGGCACTTCGCCAAAGACGAAAGCGCACACGATCTATTCAGCATGAATGTTTTGAATTCCGCGAAAGAAGAAGCTTTTTTGTTCGATTGCTCTAACGCCCACACTCTCAGTGTTTCGTTATCAAGCTTACTCCTTTAAAAGAAAATAATAATGGTATCCCAATGCTCAACAGGCTGTTTTCAAAATTTTTAATGTATCAAGACATTGTTGTGTTGTATCAATTAATTTCCTCAAACCCGCTGCTGATTCATGTTTAAGAATAGGCTGAGAAATTAATTTATTTAATGCTGCATTTATGATTTCTGTTTCGTTTTCAAAGCGCTTCAGTACATATCCCAAGCTAATTTGAAATTCTCATCTGTAATTTGAATAGACTGTAATAATGTATATGTTTCTCCTTAACAGAAAGTTTAAGATATTGCAATTTTTGACTATTACTTAAACTATCATTATTACCAACACTGATAAAATAATAAATCACGAAAAGAAATCCAGTCTATGTAATTAGAAGTGAAAACTGGTAATTCTATTCTAGGAAGTTTAACATTGTTGACATTAGTTACTTCTTTGTGACAATCATTTTTGAAAGTTTTCTTTGATTCGTCTTTAAGAATGATTTTTAAATTGCTTATTTTAGAAAAACAGTTCATGTATTTCACTTTCAAATGTATCGAATTCTGAATCAGAACATGCATAAAGAATATCATTATTTAGTTTGTTTATTTCATTGTCTAAAGAATTTACATGTTATTTTCATACACTTCAATAATAGAAAGAGAATTTGCTTGATTTTGTGTTTATTGACTTGCGAAATTAAACGAGTTAGCTTACTCCTTTATTATCCTTTGGTTTTAAGAAGGGTATCCATTTTGGTTTTGTGACCTTCACTCAATCACTGGTTTTGTTGTTGTTTTTTGATTCAACAGTCGTTGGCCGCTTTATGCATCACCAAATAATTTTTTGCTAGTTTCGTGCTCCGGCTCGACGGACCATAATATTGGCACACAGAAACGACACGTCCGTTCTTTTGAAATTTTATTGCTTGACTGACAAAAAACGATTATTGAGTTAGCGCCATCTGGTGCGCAGAGAAATTAAATTTATACATTGAGTATACAGGGTCGGAACAGTAATATTTAATGAATTATAGTATTCATCATTTGCATACTATAAGGAAGAGAAAAAGAAATTAGAGAGTGTATAGACCGGAGATAAAATTGTCAATGTAGACTTGTGTGATTTCTGTTTATGCATTCAATTTTCATGGGTCTCAAATGGTCTTCCGGAACGAACAAAAAACATTATATACATTGAAAATTAAAATAAAATTTTTTTAATGAAATACGTGTTTTAAATGTTTTGGGGTAACACATTTGTGTGAAAATACTAAAAACCTATATATGCTCTTCGAAAAGCCATTTTAGAAAATATCTAAGCATTTTTTTTTACTTTTTGCGCCACTATTATTTTCTTTTCCTTTTGATGTAATTTTCAAAAAATCTCCAAATAGCTATAATATCTACCATAACTAAGCCAATTAAGAAATCACTACTAACATCTTGAAAAAACCTTCAAAGTGAGTACAAGAAGTTCAGCTTTGCTCCTTTAAAAAAAATATTTGCTCTATGTCATAATTTTATGCAATCACTTTTTCTCTTTATGATATATAATAAACTTCAGATTTATTATTACTATAGAAGTATTGTTTTTCATTTCATAAACTATTTCTAACGCATTATTACGAGTTATTTTAGAATATTCTATAACATCATTTGTGAGTTATTCATAAAAAGCTGCCGAAGACCACCCCCACGTTTCTTTCGCATTGCGAGGGTCTTCGTTTTTCAAGGAATAGAATTACAGGCAACAAAGGTCGAAACACCGAGTATCGCTTACGTAAACCATTAACCTCGGTCGTTGCTTTTTTTTTCTTTTGGCTGATAATGTGTTGGTATTCTTCGTAAAAAAAGATGTCGTTGAACGAATTTGCAAGCGCATATCCACAAACCACCACAGCGGAAAAAAAAGGAATAACTTCAATATCAACAGTATCGCAGCTGACAAAATAACCGGTACTTCAAATCATAGGTATACAATGCTCAATTAGGTCATGCCATTCTATCCAAATAGTGCTATCTTCATAACATTTGCTATCTTCTACTGAATGTAAACACTCAAATGACTTATAAAGCACACTGGTCAAGTGCAAAAATCAATAAAAGTTTTAGATCTAGGTTTCTAAATCTTAAGTACTCACAAACGAGGAAAAATAAAAGTTCAGGTAGCACTATACATTGTAGATTATTTGCAATAAAAATATTTAACAAGTTGAATTCGTTATTTCTGGGAAATAGTTTTATATTTCTAAAATCTCCATATTGCTTACATTAGAGCAATCGTTTTTCTCTTATTCATTGACCAACTAACATATTGTACACAGCTTTTCCTCTAAAATTATCAACGTTTTCTATTTATTCAAATGTAAAAATTTTTGTCGATTTGCAAATTGAATTTATTGCTTATGAGAACTTTTTCTGCATTTTTTAAATTTATTGCTTACATTTAGAATTGTTTATCTCTTTTTCAATGACCAATTGGCAACTACATTAGCGGGACAAGCAAAGATAGACAATCCATGCTATATAAGTGAGCAAAATATATAATTTCCCTTGAAATATATATATATATATATATATATATATATATATATATAACAGACAATCATTTTATCTCTTTTATATGGTAATAAGTTTATAAGTTTACAAGTATCATTTAATCTGTCTAATGATAAGATAGTACTCTGAAGAGTACTAGGTCCTTGGTTCAAGCCCAACCACAGTTGAATAATGGAGGATTTATGCTTCATGTCTGCCTTCTGCATGCACATCTATAACCCGATGGATGTGTATGAAAAGCACCCCTTCTGAAAGTAAAATTCATCACCAAAAGCGGCAACCTCATTTTATTTTAGCAAAAAATCGGACCATAGATCTTTTAGAATTTCGAGGATTTAAGGAACAATTTTTTAAGTAATATTCTTTTTTTATTCTCAACATTAGACCCCTTGTAGTGGACAGCCTAACGGCCATTTGCTGGTGTAATGCATTTTAATATTCGCCTCGTAAATATCCTTACTAGAGGGCTTTCTATAGATAGTGGGCCATATTTACGAGTCATAAGGTGGAAACCTGGAATAGTTTCAAGTGCCTATACGTACAGGAAAAAAATAAAAACGCAGTGGTCATTTTTGTCGTTCAACTTTGGCTGGATTCGAACCCGAGACTTTTCTCGCGGAAGAGCTCTATTATTGTCATTACGCCAAGATGAATCCCTGTTTGTTGATATTTTGTTCGAAATCTTAAGTAAGTCCTGTCAGAGAGGGAAGAAACATGCAAGACAGCCTCCCGATTTCAAAGCATTGCCTGTAAACTGGCCAACCTTATATTTTCGTCAAATTCCATATTAATAGAACCCAGCCATCATAAAAATTTATATGTTAAACTAAAATTTGTGGCAAGACATCCCCATGAGGGGAATGGCCTACAGCACCCATCTCTGCTTTCCAGACCGAGAGGCCCTGGGGTGCGAAGAATATGTCTCGATTTGGTGGTCATCCTAATGCAAAATCCCCAGTGATTAGTTCCCAAGCACGCTCGGTACTCAGTTTATCGGTTCATCGATCCACTAAAGGGATTATATATATATACACACACATGAGGTCCAGAAATTAGATTTCGCCTAAGGCACTCACACATCCCATAGCTATGTTCCTGTAATTTGCCAATACCTCCAATTTCAACATTACTATGCACTTTCTTATAGATCCATTTTTCTAAAAATATAAAAAAAATTAACTTAAGGGATAAGTCCTTTGCTCTAATAATAAGTTGTAAGTGAAATTATTTTTACCGAGTTGCGTCTAAAAACAGCACCCTCTTAAAAGCGAACAGTCCCCGAAAGTCATCAGCAGCGGAATAGACCCACTCTTCCTCATTTGCCACGGTAGCGGAAAGGGTCGATAGCATGGGAGGCTCTCACAAGTCATGAAAAAAAAATATTCTATTGGGCTTTCAGCATGTCATAAACACTCCCTCGTTTGCTAAGTCGGGGATTGTACAAAAATATGAATACGCTTCCACTGGAAGGTGCAGTCTTTTATAGCAGGAGGTTATTAGAGTGCCGGCTTTAAAAAATATTCACATGCTATAGAAGTAATGATACTAATATGGGCAGAAATAGCGTTAATTTGCTAAGAACATGCCTTGATTGGAGATGTATTCCTTCATATTTTGTAGCTGAAGTATTCTTGAGCTTGCTCTCATAATCGGAAGGTAGTGGGTTTGATACCCATTCCAGCCGAAGACCATCATGCTGAATAAATCTTTGAATAGTTCTATAAGGTCCAGTGTTCATTCACGTGTTTTAGTTTTTCTAGAGAGGACATTATGCGTACATCTTCCTAGGCTGCAGTGGGCTGCTTGGTTAAGACATTCGTTCCAGATATCGGAAAGTAGTGAGTTCGAATCCAGACCCAACCAATGATCGATCATGTATGCTGATAATGATTGAGGTATGTTGAATAAGTCGTGGTCACTATGTCCTCTATAAGAAAGGATACCTATGGCGGTGGTAGACCAAGTATTGGTGTATCTTCTCTTGATCCCTGATTCTAAATTACAAAGTCTCTAACCCGGCAGCTTCTAGCCTGTATAGCCCAGCTCAGGGTTAGGAACAGGTTAGTTGGTGCAACAACAACATACATCTTCCTCTTCACGCCGCTCCTTCCTCACCTCGTCTTTTGACCGTTCCTCCACATGGTTCCATGACAGTGGTTTAATATGAAATTATTTACTGAAATCGAGATAAATAGGCAATCTTATATAATAGCCTCATATTTTTTTATTTTACCACCCTAAAAAGGTTAAAGCGTTGTTCTCATGTTTAGAAGATAGTAAGTTCGATACTTGACTCAGTGAGATATTGTTGAACTAGAAGGATCAAAGAATGCCAGTCTTCTATAGCGTTTAATTTCTCTCTGTTGGTGCTGCGTGGAAATTAAAAGAAAATCTGTCAGTTTTGTCTGTATGAATCATCAGTTTTTCGTCACTTAATCGAAATCTGTTAAAAAAATTATAAAGCAGTTGTAACTTGAATGCAATAAAAAAAATATCGATACAAATTGTGAGTCTTATCGTTAAATTACAACATTTGATGACATGGTTTTTCGCAGAAATGATAGAAATGGATCATTTTTAAACACTAAAATACATTATGGCTTCTATTACAACTGAACTTGTCCAATTATTTTTTTGAAAAATTACTTGACTTCTTAATTATCTTTAGGATATTTTTAAATAAAGTTGGTAAAAATACTTAGCAAAATATAAATGATTAAATGACAATTACTCAATGGACTTAACAAGTCCTCAACATGTTGAAAAGTTCCTCAAAATAATACCAAAAAATAATTCACTTTGTTTCTAACAAAAATGGGAACAATCTGAAATTTATATTAAATTTTTTCATATTTTATTATTGTTATAATTTTTGATCACACACACACACACTTCATACATTAAACTTTAATTATCTTATAATGAGCACTAATTTCTCAAAAAGGATATATATATATAAAGCTATGTGCTTTTTTTAAAAATTAGATGATCATTTAAAACATACTTAATATTAATATACAAATTAAATAATAAAAACAGTTGTTTAATCACTCTATGTAAAAGAATCGGAAAACCTTCAAATTGTTTTTTACGATGATGATGCCAATAAAAAACTGAAGAAAAGGCATACTTGTGTAATTTTATGCTATAAGAACCCCAAACTCATCGCCAACTGTTATATGCATCTAAAATTACCCTTTTTTGCCCCGTAACTTTTTATAATAGATTCGATAACCATAAATATTTCAAAGATAAATTCATGTTATCGCGTCAAACTGAAAATTTTTGCGATGTTTGAATCTCGCCCAAGTAACAAAATAGATGATACCAAATTTATGTCTTCTACCTGGTCTTTATCACAATTTATAAATTTCAAAATAATATCATCAAACACAAAAATTAAAATTTTTCTGCTGAAGCCATTTAATTTTTCTGCATGGTTATTTAGTATGCAGGGCAATAAACATGTTTCACATTTTGTGATTGCCCCCTTGCAACAGTTCCTTATCAGTTTATCCCCTCTTTTACCTTAAACAGAACAGGACAGTAGGGGTCTAAGCTTCAGGGGGAGGAAGTAGAAAGGGGGACAGGGATTTTCCGAAGAATTCATTGAGGGTGGATGTCAGAGAGAAGCGGGAAATGTCAGCTTTAACACCCCCAAGTGGGTGGGGGAGGGATGACAAGAAATGTTTGGAAGAAATCCGATACCCTTGTTTCTAGGGATTCAAAGGAAGAGACCATCTTTTGTCGTTCCCAGAAAAAATACAGCTAAGCAAATATTTGAATGAGACATTGGAAAATTTGAATGTCTGAATGGTTAGATTTGTTGATCGCATTATAAGCACGCGATGCCCATTCAGATAAAATATTCTTTCAATTTAATAAAGTTGGTTAAAAATCCTTATAGATTTTCTCCAATTCACAGATAAATTTTTAAGATGCTTTCACATTAATGTATGTGTGTACAGAATAGCGTACCATTATATTTATAATAGTAATTGTGTAACGTTAATTATTTTGTGAGGCTATTTTATATTACATATTTTAATTCTAATGATATTAATAGACATTTTTATTAGAGTTTTAAACAATTATTATTTATTTTCATCGCTCATTTTACTCATCTAAAATATTCTCTTCTCACTCATTGAATAAGAAATAAAATTTATATGCTTTTTGATAATAAATATCAAAATTATATTACATTAAACTTTGAACCACTGCAGTGTTGAAGCTCAAGGATGCTGTAAGGCTTTTTTAAACACCAGTTGTATGAGTTAGGAAAATTTCCAAGCACTTACATAAACGTCTGCAAAGTCAGAAAAGCAAGTTATTTCCAGTTCAAAATTAGATCAATATTTGAAAATTTCAATGCAAATGTCCGATTTTACTACCGCATCAAGGAACGGCAATAAGATTTCAAACTACACAGTTAATAACACGCGGTAAGATTATAGGAAGAATAAACCTGGAAAGAAAAGATAATTACACTAGTCCTTTTAAGATAAATTAATCCTCGTTGATTTTAATTCCGTTCAATTCAATCCTAACAGAAAAAAGCAAACGCTTTTAGCTGAATAAATTGTTTTTCAAATTCCTCTTTCCATTTGCTTATAACCTCCTGTTTGTGCGTTCGATTCTCTCTGTATTGATTACTCGAAATCCAATTTAAGCAATAATGTCATCTGAATCTTAAGAAAAAACTATTGAGAATGCCCATTAGTATTCCCAATCAATCTGAATTCAAATTGCAAAAATAATTTTGAACATTGTTTGGGTGCTTAAACAAGAATTCAGACAGATAAGAGGTAAAATCTTCTGAGTGAAAGATAACAAGTTCGATTATAGCTATTGCATGGGTGCCACTTCCACTTTATCTTATCTGCAAAGATAAAATAAACATATATATATATGACTCTGATTTCAATAATTTCTCAGTATGCAAAACTTTCTTCAGGTAATCAATCGTCAATCAATTCTCAGCACAATATTTTATTTTTTAAACAAATAATTCAACATAAAATTGTCAAAAAATAAAAGGCTCCAGTTTTGATTCAGTCTACTGTAACAACAAAGAAGCAAATTCGATACATCTTGAAAAGCATTTGAGCGCCCGTCTCATTTTTAACTTTTGGAAGAATTTTTTTAGAGATAATAGGCCGCATTGCATTACGTATTGGTTGCGTGATTTTATTTATTAATAAGTCCTACTGCGTTTAATATTTTATTTTAACAATAACAAATAACAATTTTCCTGATTATATTCCATAAAAATAATGATTTCCACATCAAAATAACCTGGTGCCAATACTGTCTTCATACGACCGCATCCAAACAGCAACTGGGCCCCATCGGATAGGGAAGATGCGCTTCTCATTTCCCTTTAGGGATTTACTATAACTGAGTTGCCACAGGCCGTATTCAATTGTAGCAAGGGAGAAAACCCAAAAAATTCCCAAACCATCACCATGTCCCATAATCATGGTGGGTACTTGGGAATTTTGAGCACCCACCAAACGAATGAGCATGCACAATTTCGTAATATCCATCTCTTGTTGCTCAAAAACTGTTGGTATCGAATTTAAAAGCATAAAATACGAATTTAAATAGAGGTCATACCTCATGCTATGATGAACCAAAAGTAAAATATAACTTACGGATCGAACGATTTAATTCTGTTATAAGGAATATTAATAATCACAATGTAAGCTGTCTTCCGGTATGATTATTCATATAGATATATAGCAAAAGCCTTATTAAAGTATCACAAAAGAAGAAACGGTAAACTTCCAAGCACGCACCCTGACAGACATCAGCAGCATCTGAGATCGAACCTATGATTCCGAAGAGCGAGGCCACGGTGAAACCCAGAACACTGCATTTCTGCAATCAGCATACGCATGTATTGAAGTGAGTTTTCCGGATTCACTCCCTGAAGAATCTTTTCGGAAAGTAAGGACAGATGTCTCTTTAGGCACTTTGTAACGGAGTTATCAGGCGTGAATTCATTCATAAAGTTACATGAATGACAGAGAACCCCTAAAAATTTTGATTTAAACAGACTCTCTATGCTTGATTATGCAATTTATCTGAATATAAACAGGTGACAATTGGAAAATTTAGATTATACATGTTAAGAACGAATTGTTTTTCGCAAAAAACGTTGATATATGTAAATATTGAACCAGTCATTATAAAGATTTATTTTGGTATAAAATCAGGGAATTCATTAAAACGTATAAAAATATGTCTATTATAGAAATGGTACAGGAGGAATGCTATACTTTCAAAAGGGTCCTACATTTTGTATTTATTTTTCTTTGCATTGCAGTGGTGAATAGTGTTTTTAATTTTTAGATAAATTTCGGAGCTTGAAAATCTTTTATATTTAACATACAATTAAAGATTTCAACCTGTTTTCACGTCATTGTATTTCGATTTTATTAATCATTTAGGGAAAGTCTAACTTAACACCATTTAATAAATTCAAAACTTCAAATTGTTGCCAATATCTGTTAAATATCAAGATCTTTCAGCTCGTTGTCGATGAAAAATAGGAAGAAATAAATGAAATTAAAAAATGTTTTTTAAACTAAAGTGATTTTTGCACAAATGTAGCTTTTTCACCTTCCCCAGCGGAAACTACAAAACGGAGGGAATGGTAGCAATTCTGAAAGTGTCCCCATCCTGGTAAGAAATATCCGGTATGTGTGGCCCCCATCTGGTACTTATTTCGCCCTCACGAACAGGAGAAAGGGATGACAACGGAAGTATTTCGAAAGCGGGGGAGGACAGGTTTGAAACACGAGTTTACAAAGTGCCCGTCAAGAAGGGTCTTTCAACTTGAGCGATGCGTTTCTGGTTCCAGTTGCTGACCTTGAACCGAAATCGATGTGCATGCATGTAAAAAATATCACTGGCATATTAATTATTTTTGCCTTTACATATGTAGATAAATATCGATGTCTAAAGTGACTATATATTCTAACTATGTTTATCACAAATAAAAAATGTCTCAGAATCTTGATTCCATTTATAATAAGCGATTCATTTTGATTCAAACACGTGCATATAAGCATAAGGTTTAGTACCTGAAAATATGGTTCATGATGTTCTTAAACTCCTTAGGATTATCACTTTTATAAACTCTATCAGTACAACGGTATTTTAATAAGATCAAGAATCGAACCCAAGGCCTTTTAAACGCAAAAATAATTATTTACCTAACTAATATGAAGAAACAAAAACAAGGTAGTTTATAGTGAAGATTTTTGAAGATCTATTCTAAGGTGCTTGTAGTACATACTGAAGAAAGTGAGAAGATTTCCTTAATTTAGAAGCAGGGACCAAGCAGAAAACTTTACTCGGCACACCCTAAGAGGTATGATCATTTCACATGGACGGCACTGTGTCCATGACCTATTTAGAGCCTCCCAGCTGCCACTAACGAAGACGGCGGATTTCAGACTGAATCGGGATTCGAACTTACTACCTTCCCATAACGAGAACGAATGCTCTACCAGCCAAGCCCCAGTGGACTAAAAAGAAAATAAATAAATAATAATTAAGAAAATGAAACTAAGCGATAAGGTTTTTGCAATAAGTTCATGGCTGCTAATTTCTTACTACTGAGAAAATGTTAATTATAACTGATTAGTCACGTAGTTTTGAACTACGATAAAGTGACGAAGTAGACACACCCGCTACCACCATTTCCTTTCAATTACATGAAAGACTCTACATAACTATTACCGCTTACAGGTCTTTTCACTTCGACTGTTTCGTAGGTGTTCCGACCCTGTATACTCAATGTATAAATTTAATTTCTCTGCGCACCAGATGGCGCTAACTCAATAATCGTTTTTTGTCAGTCAAGCAATAAAATTTCAAAAGAACGGACGTGTCGTTTCTGTGTGCCAATATTATGGTCCGTCGAGCCGGAGCACGAAACTAGCAAAAAATTATTTGGTGATGCATAGAAGCGGCCAACGACTGTTGAATCAAAAACAACAACAAAACCAGTGATTGAGTGAAGGTCACAAAACCAAAATGGATACCCTTCTTAAAACCAAAAAGATAATAAAGGGTAAGCTAACTCGTTTAATTTCGCAAGTCAATAGCTTACAAAATCAAGCAAATTCTCTTTCTATTATTGAAGTGTATGAAAATAACGTAAATTCTTTAGACAATGAAATAAACAAACTAAATAATGATATTCTTTATGCATGTTCTGATTCAGAATTCGATACATTTGAAAGTGAAATACATGAACTGTTTTCTAAAAATAAGTAATTTAAAAATCATTCTTAAAGACGAATCAAGAAAACTTTCAAAAATGATTGTCATAAAGAAGTAACTAATGTCAACAATGTTAAACTTCCTAGAATAGAATTACCAGTTTTCACTTCTAATTACATAGATTGGATTTCTTTTCGTGATTTATTTTTATCGAGTGTTGGTAATAATGATAGTTTAAGTAATAGTCAAAAATTGCAAAATATCTTAAACTTTCTGTTAAGGGAGAAGCATATACATTATTACAGTCTATTCAAATTACAGATGAGAATTTCAAATTAGCTTGGGATATGCTTACTGAGCGCTTTGAAAACGAAACAGAAATCATAAATGCAGCATTAAATAAATTAATTTCTCAGCCTATTCTTAAACATGAATCAGCAGCGGGTTTGAGGAAATTAATTGATACAACACAGCAATGTCTTGATACATTAAAATTTTTGAAACAGCCTGTTGAGCATTGGGATACCATTATTATTTTTCTTTCAAAGGGTAAGCTTGATAACGAAACACTGAGAGTGTGGGCGTTAGAGCAATCGAACAAAAGCTTCTTCTTTCGCGGAATTCAAAACATTCATGCTGAATAGATCGTGTGCGCTTTCGTCTTTAGCGAAGTGCCAAAAAGAGAAAGTAGGTCAATTTGATGGGAAAACGGTTGCAAATCAAAAACAAAACAAATATTCTTTTTCATCTCAGATTGTTTCTAATTTATGCATTTATTGTCGAAATGATTCTCATTCGCGATTACATAGTTGTGATAGTTTCTTAGATCTTCCAGTAAAGGAAAAATGGAATGTAATTAAAAAACATCATTTATGCGCTAATTGTTTAAAAGATAATAAAACTCATCCTATTTCTAAATGTCGCTCAGGCATGTGTAAATTATGTTCAAAATTGCATAATACATTATTGTGTTCGAAAAATACACATGATACAAAAAATCGAAACACAAACAACAGATGAACATTCTACTATTAGTAGTAATAATGTAGTTGTACCTGTAACAAAAACAGTTTTATTGCCAACAGCAATTGTTAATGTTAAGGACATTAATGGTACATTACATAAATGCAGAATTCTTATCGATTCAGCAAGCCAAGGCTCATTTATTAGAGAAAGTTGTGTAAATTTATTGCAACTTAAACGTAATAGAATTAACATAAATGTTGAGGGGCTTAGTTCTCGAAATGTAGGTAAGCTCTCAGGTTCGGTATCATTGCAAATATCATCTCTATTTTATAAAAACACACATATCACTGTAGATGCATTAATTATACCCAAAATCACTTGTGACCTTCCTCAATTCAAAATTGATGCTTCAGCATTAAATTCATTCAAAAATATACAACTGGCCGATGTTACTTGCTTCTGCAGCCTGGTCCTATAGACATTCTCTTCTTAGGTGCAGATGTGTTTGGAGAAATAGTGTCTCATAAAAACATTACTAGTCCTGGACATTCGTTAACTGCACTAGAAACAATTTCGGATGGGTTGTTTAGGCAAAACAAAACAATATCTCAAAACAATAATTACAAATCACGCTAGTTGTACCGCAATCGAGTATCAACTTGATAAATTTTGGCAACTAGAAGAAGTTTCTGAAACTAAACCTTATTCAAAGGGAGGAAATTGCATGTGAAAATCACTTCGAAAACATTCTTTCGTGATTCTACTGGCAGATTCAATGTTAAATTTCCATTCAATGACTCACACAATGAACTTGGATCATCTAGAGACATTGCATTGCGCCGTCTTCAACAAATTGAACGTCGCTTTTCTAAAAATCAATCTCTACTTGAACAATATCATAAATTCATGGACGAATACATAAAACTGGGGCACATGGAATTAGTTCCTGAAAGTGAAGTTAATATTCCAGCCAAATCTAGCTTTTACCTTCCACACCATCCAGTTCCCAACAAAAGTGGTGACAAGTTCCGGGTAGTGTTTGATGGATCTGCTAAATCATCTAATGGTGTTTCTCTTAATGATATACTCATGGTGGGACCACAAATACAGACTGATTTAACTACATTGCTTATTAAATTTAGGATGCATAAAATAGCGGTTGCTGCAGACATTGAAAAAATGTATAGACAAATAACTTTACAAGATCCAGATTTCCAAAGAATCGTCTGGCGCAAATCAAAATATGATGCAGTGAAGGATTACAGATTACTAAGACTGGCTTATGGCACTGCCTCAGCACCATACCTGGCTGTAAAATTTCTACTAAAATTAGCAGAAGAAGAAGCAGAGAAATATCCATTGGCTTCTAAGGCAGTTCTCGAAGACTTTTATGTTGATGATCTCATGTCTGGAGCGAATTCACTTCCCAAGCCATGGAACTGCACCAACAATTAATGCAAATGTTGTCATGCCAAATTTCCTTTGAGAAAATGGGCTTCAAATTCTAAAGAATTTTTGAACTCAATTGATCCAAATTTACGGTTATCAAACACTTTTGCTTAGACAATGATGAAACTGTGAAAACATTGGGACTACTTTGGCAACCCGAGTTGATATATATTCTTTTTCACAACTAATCAATCAGTTCTTGTCGATCACTTAACGACGCGGACAGTACTAGCAACACTTTCACAAATACTTGATCCTCTTGGATGTGTCTCTCCAATTACCCTACATTCCAACTTAATAATTCACACACTCTGGAAAAATCAATTGCAGTGGGACGATACTATTCCTTCAACCATAGCATATGAATGGAAGCAGCTTTCAGAAAAACCCTTGTTCGTGAAAGACGTCTCAAATTCCCAGATTCTTATTTTGGGATTCAAATAACAAATTTCAGTTACATGGTTTCAGTGATGCCTCGGAAAAGGCATATGCAGCAGCAATTTACTGTCGCTCAGTCTCAAGTACTGGTGAAATTAAAGTTCATCTAGTAATTGCTAAGACAAAAGTTGCTCCACTTAAAACTGTTTCACTCGAGATTGGAACTATGTGGTGCTCTGCTGTTAACTAAATTGATGGACTTCACTTGCAAGGCTATGAACACATCCATTTCCCAAGCTCAATTTTATACTGATTCTACCATCGTTCTATCTTGGATTGGTTCTTCTGCCAGCCGATGGAAATGCTTTGTGGCCACAGAGTGGCAAAAATACAAACTCTTTCTTCCCTACCCAGTGGCATCATGTTAGTGGAAACATTAATCCTGCTGATCTTGCTACCGTGGCACATCATCTTCTGAACTACTTTCTTCATTATGGTTAAATGGTCCAAAATTTCTTTATAATTCACTTTCTTTTCAGATAAAGCAGCCTGAACTACCAGTTAGTGATCCTGTTCCAGAAGAAAGGTATTGTACTTTACAATCAACCACTGAAAACAAACCCCACTGTACTGACTTTGATATTTTTTTAAATATTCATCCTTTTCTAAACTTAAACGTATAACAGCTTTGTGTTTAAGGTTTATGAACAATTGCAGAAATCCTATGAACAAATTAACAGGATTTTTGCAAACTTGTGAATTAACTAATGCGATGCATGTGTTAATAAAAATAGTTCAAACTAATGAGTTTAATAATGAGATCAATGCATTACAGAAAAAATAAAACAATATCGTGTAATAGTAAAATTTTATCTCTAAATCCATTTCTTGATAATTCAGGCATTCTAAGAGTAGGTGGTCGTTTGAGACATGCAAATATAGTATACAATCAGAAACATCCTATTTTGTTGCCAACAAGGCATAGATTAACTGATCTCATTGTTAAACATTTTCATGAAAATCTTTTGCATGCTGGTTCACAACTTGTTCAATCATGTATTGCAGAACAGTATTGGATTATAGGTGTTAGAAATGTAATTAGGGGATTTAATCAGAAAATGTGTAAATGTTGTAGAATACGAGCTTCTGTAACCAATCAGATGATGAGCGATTTACCATCTTCTCGCATTTCTCTTGCTCCTGCATTCTTGCGATGTGGAGTGGATTATGCTGGTCCTTTTCAAATTAAAGCATGTAAAGGTAGAGGCTCCAAATCATACAAAGGGTATATAGCACTTTTTGTTTGCTTTACTACAAGAGCTATACACCTAGAATTAGTTACTGACTTATTTGCAGATGCGTTCATTGCATCTCTTAAGAGATTTATTTCACGCAGAGGTAAATGTAGTGATATATACAGTGATTGTGGTACCAACTTTATTGGTGCAAAGCGCAAACTCATGGAAATTGAGAAACTTAGAAACTCCAAAATTTATAATCAAAATGTAAACAATTTTATGTCTGAAAATGGTATTAATTGGCATTTAAATGTTCCAGGTGCACCTCACATGGGTGGACTATGGAAGCTGGCATAAAGTCTACCAAATTTCATTTAAAACGCGTTATAGGGGAGACAAAACTAACTTATGAAGAATTTGAAACATTGTTAACTCAAATAGAGGCTTGTCTTAATTCTAGACCTTTAACTGCATTATCTACCGATCCAAATGACTTGTCAGCCTTAACACCTGGCCATTTTATTATTGGTAGGGCATTAACAAGCCTTCCTGAACCAAATTACGTTGATACAAACATTTCTTTTTCTTTCAAAATGGCAGCATATTCAAAAAATGGTGCAACAGTTTTGGAAACGTTGGCATAAGGAATATCTCACACGGTTGCAGCAAAGGCCAAAATGGCTACTGCCGACTAAAAATTATCAAATTAATGATCTATGTCTTTAAAAGAGGACAATTTACTCCCCAACAAATGGAAAATGGGTAGAATAATTCAATTGCACCTGGACTTGACAATAATGTTAGGGTAGTTACTCTTAAAACATCAGATGGTGTATACAAAAGAAACATAACAAAATTATGCCAACTTCCTGTGTAATGCCAAATTCATGGTTAAATTTAAATAAAATTTATTTCTTATATATGTACAATTTTATACTTCCATTGCATTTTAACATATAAAACTTTTTTTATTTATGTGTTTGTTTTATATTTTTTCATTTATGTTCATTTATTTGTATATCTAATCTTTATTTGTAAAGTATATTTGTATATCTAATTTTTTTTGTATGTTACATATTCTGTTTCTTTGAAATAATATTTCAAGGTGGGCGGCATGTTCCGACCCTGTATACTCAATGTATAAATTTAATTTCTCTGCGCACCAGATGGCGCTAACTCAATAATCGTTTTTTGTCAGTCAAGCAATAAAATTTCAAAAGAACGGACGTGTCGTTTCTGTGTGCCAATAGTAGGGTTAGGAATAAAACCTGCAAATTCCCAGTCACAAGGAATGGATTTATTCCCAACCAGGTTACCACGTCGTTAATTCTACCATTCGAAACTAGTAAACTCGTCGAAATTATGAATAATATTGAAATAACGTATTCGACATCTGAGTTGGTATTTTCTACTTCATACTATTTCTATTCCTTGCTATCATTTAAAGCATATTTTCAGATGCTTATTTTTACCGATCGAAACCACGAAGCACAGTCAACCATCTCATCAGTTTCAATTCTGTTTAAGTGATGGATTCGACCACCTAATTTTTTGCTTTACACCAGTAGAAGGATAATGGATTGTGTGATGCTCGAACGATCTTGTCTTTGCACAGCACAAAACACTTTGCTTGAAAACATCACATTTATTGTACACTAAACACAAACACTATTTTACATCTTTAAACTTATTTTACATCTCCAGGAGCTCAACTTCCGCAACGCCCGGTCATTAAAAACCATTCTTCTCTCGAACACGATTACCGCGACACTGTCCCCGTGTTTCCATCCCTGGCAGAGAGACTTCCTAGAACTATTCGTCGGTAGGGCTTTTTTCAACTAGAACTAATATCCAACTCACTATCCTCTGAATGCAAGAATACCAGCCTATTTATTGTGAACATTTCCTATGAAACAGTAAATTTCAAAAACACTATCTTATATAATAGTTTGTATTTACCAGATCGACGGATTTGGAAACGGAGGCAACACATTCCTTCATTCAATTGTATACAAGTGGAGCAATTATCTGCAAGAAATAAATTGATAATCTCAATCCCTAATCTCCCTGTCCAGATCTAGCATTAGAAGACAGCCTGATAATTCGCTAAAAGGAAAGAACAATATCTGAATATCAAATATCTAAAATTGCTTGTTTGTTTGTAATACATTTCCAACTGCCTATTTCTACCAATAGAAAAGAAAACACAAAGCACAGCCAATCGCTGTGTTATTCGGAACCATGATCTAGAGACGGCAATTGATCTAGCGCTCTTCTCTCCATAGCATATCAGTCGAACTACGACCTATTTTATGCTCCACAGAACTCATTAGTGAATATGACGAAAAAAACATTTAAATGAGACGAAAGATGTTGAAAATTCGAGAAATATAGACTGAAAAACTGTAAATATGCTGTTTCCTTATCATAGATTTATTTTAAATAAAATTGCAGAAACTCTAAATGGCCATCAGAATATGTCAGTTTTGTTAGAGATCCAATGAAAGACGCCCCACTCCGCAAAAAGAACATGGGCCAAGACTCTGAAAATCGACCATCCCTGCTGTTTCTCATCTCGCAACACACTCAGACGTAAGCCAGAATGTTCTAGCGGGGCGTGAAGCGATTGTTATGACGATAATCAACAGGATTTCTCGCGCTCTGAATGATGGATTGTAGGAGATAAAAATAAAGACATTCGGAGTTACAGTGAAAGCGCTGGGTTTCTGCGGTAAGCTTTTTTTTTTTTTTTTTTTTTTTTTTTTTTAAATTTATTAACAATCGTGACCGTTAAGTATCTAACCTATAAGAAACGGATCAGATGTAACCGCAATTTCGGTGCCTAAGTGAGCAGATTACAGATTTGTAAACTTGTAGGTAATTTTCTGTTACTGGGTGCAGATTCAGATTTCGCCAAATCTTGCAGTATTTGGCGGTTTCAATGTTTCAATAGATTTCTATGTTTCAATAGAAAATTTCTAATTTCTATTGAAACATAGAAAAAATCTCTAATACTTTTGATATCTTAAAGTGAAGAATCCAAGGTTGGAAGCATATTAGGAAAATCAGAAATTTTCAATAGAAATTAGACATTTAATAAAACTGAAGAATAATTTGGTCAACAAATTTATTGATGCAGAAGCATAAACTTACGGCTATAATTTAAAGTGTCTGAAAATATTTACATTTCATAAATCCTATTCTGCGGCGTAAATTTAATTAAACAGATATCTAATTAGTTACAAGAAATGCTGCACTAATGTTTTTTTTTCATTGTGCATAATCCCGGTGGTGTTGAAGGAGAAACTGTGACTTTAATTGAACTTCTTGACGAAGTTAACAAAATTTTTGGCTACAGTACTGAGCGTGCGCAGTAGAGTGCTAAGTTGCTCATTACCTACACTTTTACAGCTTAGAATTTGTATCAAATTATAAGTCAAAGCCATATAGTTGCTTATTTATAAACAATAGACATCATTCTAAAAATTGTTTTATCAAGTTTATATAAATTAATTTTTTTTTTTTTGTTACTTCAACCAAAAATGTTTTCAGGCTTGCCCATGCTTAGAAAGATTTTTCTTTCTCAGTTACGTTAAAAGCTATATGCACTTAGAATACTTATATATAAATAAATTATATTCTGCTAATATAGGCATTCATTTGAAAGAAAAATATTTTTAACGAAAGGTATACATATATTTTTAAAGAACTATCGCCAATAGAGAAACTGTGCCAAGGTACATTCCCTTTGCTAAGAACAATTTAATTAGCAAATAATGTACATTTTGTACTCGAACTACTCAATAATGAGTACTATCATTCTTGTTTAACCTGTTTCTTTTTTTAAATTTAAAGAATTTTCAGAATCACAGATTTGCTTCGGTGTATTTAAGCCCCGTTAAGCGTCATTACATTACTTATTACGTATTTAGACTAGATTTAGGTCAGTCAATCAATCAATCAATCAGATGTTAGATCAGCACCCGGATGGAAATATTCGCAATTTAGAAGCATGAAGATCCCCAGTACCCAATACTGTCTCCCCATATACATCATTTCACGTGGAGGAGATTGCGACCGTGACATTGAAAGTGCTCAAGGAAGACGATGAATCTTTAAATAGGTCGGGATTCAAACTCATTACCTACGAATGTGGACGACATCGTAAGCATTAGGCCACCGCCGCCTTCAGCGTTTATTTCACCATAAAGAATGACGCATTCGCAACACCGCAGGAAGGCGTGATTCTATCATAGTGCACAAGAAAAAACGTGGTATGATCTGTCGCAGGGTTAAGCTTCTTAATAATTGAGTGTTGTTGTAGCGCTCTTTGAAATATTGAATGCTATCCATGAGGACTTTCCATTGATACAGCATTTGACACATGCAAACAGCGGTTGTAAAGCAGCATTCACCGTATGCTTATCTCCTGAGCCCACAGTCAGCAACAAGCCCTTCAGTTGAGTAAATCACGGCTATTCATCTTGAGCATAAATATAGATTAAATTTCGAAATGTGCATTGAACTTTGTCGAAAATCAGCCATCGCTCGTAAAATGTTATTGCAAAATAATAAAAAATTGAACCTTTTTTCGTTTCCTGAGAATTTTTTATAGATAATAACACTTTTTTAGGACCAATATGGTAGGGAAATCAGGAATATCCCATAAAACTCATGCCAACAGTTCGACAAAGGCTCTCATGGGATCCGCAGCCTTCCATTTTAGAACAAGTGTTCAAACTCTAAGCCACGACATTTAATGCGATATAACATTTAAGATGGTCTTAAGGAATAATAATGAGTTGTCTCACAGTAAAGTACCGATATTCACTTCTTAAACTTCTAGATCATACCATTCATTTTTTAAAATTCCTACTCCCGGCTTCGACATCTTTGCCATTAGTTGACAACAAAATGATGATGAAGCATAAAAAGAAATAAAATTAACACTCGTAGGGTTGTATTCAAGAAACTTAGAAACACAATTGGGCATTGCTTGTTCACCATCTAGGTCTCCCTTTGTGTCTCCCATCTGCCTTTGTAAGGCAAGAAGTCGAATCTTTGACTGTAGCCAGTTGCTCCGCCAGTGGTCATGTGCGGTAAGCAAATGAAAACAAACAACTCCGACGGATCGAAGCAGGGAAATGGGGATTTTAATACTTTTGTTGAGCAAGACACTCCATCTGTCACCCACTGCTGCATCACTATACAAGGAGGCCCTATTATTTTTAATTTAATGTAAATGATTCCTTTGATGTTACTTAGAAGGAGAAGAAAGTCAGGTTGTGTCGCGAGAGATCTCGTTTTGTCAAATGCCTGCTCGTTTCCAAAAGATGTCACACTAATTGTAAAACCCACTGGAGGGCGATGCTTAAACTTCTTTGAAATTCAACAAACTTCCTTCTAGAGAAATGAGCAAATGTATTTTCCTTATACCCTGTATTTGTAAGTGCCAAAATAGCAGATTGAGAATGGATATAACGCACAATATTGAGCTCAGAACAATTTTCCAATTTATCAATCTCAATTATACGGAGGTGTTTTCAGTCGCTTGTACGTGGTGTCCCCTTCCGCTTAAACTAAACGACTCACAACTTATTGCCTTATAATTAGCCCACATTGATGAAGAAGTAAAGTGAAAGGAATTGATGATAGAGGGGGCAAATTTTTGGGGGTATTAAATTATTTGTCACGCGTTAACTAGGACAAAACACTATCTTAAATGCACAATTTTTTCAAACTTAAATGAAGTAATATCTACACATTTTTTTTATTTGTAAAATTGTTCCAATTTTATTTACTTGCAAGAATAATTTTATCCCTTTAGTGATTTATTAAAAAGTGCATTTACACTGAGAAATTACTTCCTGTTTCACCTTAAAAGTCAATTATTACCACACTACAATTTTATACAGAGAGCAACAGAATATCGCTTCTTAAAATCTTGAATATTTATATCATATAAATCATTTTTACAGCATGAACTCTAAATGATGTCCAAAAATGGCCTGAATAAAGCTGCAGTCGACTGGACATTCTTTGGCAACATTAAGATCATGCGATATGTATGTATGTCTGTTATTATCGGTAATTGTATGACAGACCACCCAGGCCACCAAGTAAAGCACCGAAAAAGAGAATTTTATGATGGCTTTTAACTTTTGTTAATATTTTTTAAAATGACCTGTTGCTGTTACCATAGGAAAAAGTAACCGAGCTCTCAATAAATTGCGATCAAATTATATGCTATTATATTTCCATTGTACTTTATAGCTTGCACATGAAAGGAAAAATATGCAGAACAATAGCAAGCAGAATACACAAAAAGGAAATAATATTTAAAGAATAAAATAACATGTAAAAGATATGATTATGCAATTATTAAGCCCTATTTAATAAAAAAAAATTAGATATCTTTCCGTAGAAATTATAAAAAGCTATTAGTTTCTCAGTTTTTTATTAGCATTCTTATTTATTTTTGCAGATTGAAGCACAACATATCGCCCATTTTGAATTACTTGTAGGAACACTTTCAAGCTATGATAACGTCGTTATTGAGCCCACTTCCTCTTTGAATAAACGAACACAACAAGGAGTGACATTAGAACCTGTAAAATATATATAGCTCCTCACAGAACGTCATTTTTAGTAGGAACCGCTGTCTTCAAAATGAATGCTTGAATCCATTATTTGCCAATATACAGCGATTTCTAAAAATAAGATACGCATGTAGAAGTGGTTAGAAATGCTTTGATAAGTCCTAACGGACAGCCTGATGGGCGATGGCTGTTGTATCTTTTTAAATGTTTTCCTCGTATTGTAGCGTTGCAGGAGGACGTTTTATAAACAGTGGGAAGTAATAACAAGGGCGGAAACTTGGAATACTTTTAAGTACTCACTTCGACAGATTGGCAGAACTGAAACATCCATTTCCTATTATTTGGCAGAAGTTGGGATCGAGCCCGGGGTCTTTCGCACCAAAGAGTACTGTCCTACCATTAGGTTATGGGGAGTTACATGATATGGATATTTTGAGACTGCGTAGGGGATAACTTAACAACCGAAGGCTAGTATGAAGCATTGAAAATTCACGGCATAAATTGCCTTTTAAAGTCTTTTGGTAGACACTGAACCATATTCACATGTCACAAAAGAAGAGGACTGCAAAATTCCCAAGCACCTACTGCAACAGACGTGCATGCAAAAGCGCAACATGTAACTCTCATTGTTCAACAATGGCTGGGATCGAACGTGGGATCTTTCGCTTTAAAATGCGCTACCCTAATTGAAAGTCACGGTTATCACGGTGAAACCTGATAGTTATGCTTTTAAATGTGTTCTCGATGTTTTGGCTAGGATCGAACTTGAGAACTTTCACTTTGATAGACATAATTTATATAGATTACTAGTTAGATTTTATTTGTCACAATCAGAGTCCATCACACTATGAGAGATGTTGTTGCACTCGCATGTTTCTCTGTACCTAGCCCTGTGTTGGGCTATACCCGTTATATAGAAGTAGTCAGGTGGAGACTTTGTAATTTTGAAGACAAGAAAAAAATCCCCAATACTTGGCCTGTTACCCTAAGATGTATCACTTCATATGGAAGACATTGCGACCACGCCTATTTTTAATATACCTCAACGACCTTTAGCGAACACGTCGAATCTTCACTGAGATTCGAACTTACTACCTTCCGATAGTGAGAACGACGCCTTAACCAACCAGGCCACCGCAGCCTCCCTATGAAATGCACGTTACTTATTTTTTGCCTATAGTGAAGTCTATACTGCATTATATAATCTATTTTCAACGCGCTAAAAAAAGAAAATGTATTACCTATGCAATTTGTAATAAATATATGAAGCAGCAATCCGCGCAATGAATGGCAAATTCTTCTGTTGCAAAGCATGCCTTGGGGAAAAAAAAATTTCATGAATCATTTCACCGCGGCTTTAGTTTGAAAAGAGCGAGATGAGTTTCGCTTTTGACACGCTTTTCCTTAAAAATAAAACATTTTATCTGGTAAGGAAGAGGAGAAATACCGAGGAAATGTTCTGATTAGTCAGGTTAACAAGTTGAAGTGTTGGCACTGATTCTAAAAACTAGTCAAGAAGAGAATCCTAAGATTTTGCTGCATGATCGCTATGATTCATAATGGCTCATGAGACACTTTCAATGACGTTAGTTGAGAGTGCGTCACTCACAGGGTGAGATCAAGGAAATATATTCCCATAAACAACTGATGTAGGCCGAGGAAAGACAAAGTTTTGGTAGCTTGAGGGTATAAAGTTCGATACTGAATCCAATAAAGCAGTTTTTTTAGGATTTATCTTTCTATTAATGCGTGTTCTTGTAAGAGAGATTTCATTTAAAAATGCAGACAATTGTTTACTGACATACTTGTAAACATTAATAAAAGGGTATTTAGAGACCTTATTTCTATTAGCTATTATTGTTGTAAGTCCGTATAATGGAACAAATGTTATAGCACCTATAGTACAAATATATTTATACAATCACTTTAAAGCAAATAATTTTATAGTGTATTTGTTTTTTACAGAGTTTTTTAAAATATTTTTTATTTTTCAAATATTAAATCAAAATGTTTCAAAAACACCGGAATTGTTTTTCCCAGTATATTTTTTTTCACTGAAAAATGGTTATTTATTTCACTTAAAGGGGAATTATTTATAAATATACTGCTGTGTAATATGTGTGTGTGTGTGTGTGGTTTTTCTCTCATATTTAAAACTAATAGAATGCTAGTAAATTACAAATAAGCTTCGCAGACGATTTTTTGTAACTTTCCTTAAGAGCGAAATATTTTTTTTTATTCTTTTTTCTCCCCATCTGCTCTCAAAATTAGTTTTCACTCGAGAGCTACTATGTTCCCCAGAAAAACCGAGATAAAAACGTGCACGACGATAAAAGGCGACGTTGGTGTACTTCTTTGTGTCTTTGAAAGTGAGTTTCTCTGCTGCTGCCAAGTGCGGCCTATCTCAACAGTAGCAGCGACACCCTCTTCTTACCCCTCCTTTTAAGTAAAGGGTGTGAGAAATGATAAGAAGGTGAAGGGTTCAGACGTACAGTGAGTAAGTACTGTTGGAATGCAACAAGTGGCCGTCTCCTTCCATAAATCCCCTGATTAAGATTTCTTTTCCTCGTTTTCATAGTGTTACGTCATGTGGTACATATTGTAACTTTTATGTTCATTTTTGTAAACCATTCAACAGTTTTTTTTTTCTTTCCCAAAGAATTGCAAGCAGTGGGTAACTGTCTGCTAGAGATCCGATAAATAATCGAACAGTTTAGGTGCATAATAGCTTGCGATCAAATAAATATTTCTTTTGCATGCATTCTTTTTTTTTTTTTTTAACTCATATTATTTCACAATAAATCCCATGCACAAAAACCGACTTTCAGGAAAGATATGATTCATAATTTTTTTTGTTATTTACAAATACAACAAAAAAAAAAAGAAAAATAAGACAAACGGGAACAAACAAAAAGGACCATGAATTATGCTTATTTCAATCATTGCAAATCTTTCTTTTCTCTCAAAATTAGATACCACAAAACAATCAATACTATTTTTCCGTTTTAATAAATATTTTGCTAAATTAGTCAAATTCAAATGAATAAAATATTTATTTATCAGATTAAAGTTTATATCGTAATTAATCCTTATAACATTTTATAAAATTAATTGCAATTGTTTTTTTATTATGAGCAAGAAATTTTGGTACTTTCAGATAAATTGGCGAGATCTGACTACATGCATTTGATTTAGCGATATCTGAATTGGGTCCCTGGAACAGAAAAGAACTTGACTGAGGAGGATGTGTAACACATGCTATTCGATTAGTGGAAGTCATTGACACATTACATTTTAACCCTATAAAAGCAGGGATGGATAGTGGTTGACTACAATAGTCTATCACTAATATTAATTAGAGATTTAGCGAAATCAAACTTATCTAATTAAAAAATTTCCGAATTTTTTTTACACTATCAAAATTTTTCTTTTTGTGTCAAAAATAAAAATTTTCTGACTAAAGTAAATTTTTCGAATTTATTTTATTCAGTCATATATAAAATAAAAATACATAAATCAGGTCATTTACAGTTCTTCCCATGGACACTACACCAACCAACTGACCAAATAAATCAGAAAAGTCTATTTTACGCATGATAAAACCTCGGAAATGGTTTATAATTAGTAATCAATGCAAAAATTACTTTTAATAATAATGCATTAAAATTTTTCTAGCTGTAATATATATATACTCTCATGCATATGTATGGAATAATTCAATATTTAGAATATAAATATTGCACATATATTCAAAAAACCTTGATGTTCTAAAAAATGAAAGTAAAAAGCAATCAGAAAGATACTTAATATTTGATTAAATACATAAAATATGCGCTTTTAAAATTCATTTTGAAACAACTAACGAAAAATATCTATCACTTTAATAAAGATAAAATTATTTTATGAAAAATAATTGTTATAAAAGAATTGTATCAAAAATCCAATGTTTGCCAGTAGTATCATAATTTCTGAAGCCAAAACATTTTCTTGAAGATCGGATTTCAGACCCTATTTTAGGCGCCTCATTTTGCACTAAAAAAAACTCCGACTTATACCCCTAATTAGAAAATATAGAATTTCGCGAAATTCAGCGACAATGTCTTCTAAAGTTAAAAACTAAAAGAAATTGTTGATTTTTTTCTTTTCCTTCTTGTTAATATATTTTGCATAAAATAGCCTATAAGCATATATAATTCGAAACAAGTTTCCGTTATTTGGTGATGAACACCTGAATTTTGCATTTTGGAGCGAATTGCGGTTTGAATGAGCACTTTGCGAGGCGTGTCGCAAGAATTAGCAAGTGTCTTATCCATAAATGGTCTGATAAACTTCATTTAAGCAAATCACCGGAGTGACCTCATTCTTTTTAAGTTCAAGATAAATTTATGAGGTGCATCCCCAAAGGTCAACATCACTAACGTTTAAATTTTGCAATCGGCGATCTTGACCGAAATTACTGGAAAACGTGTTAATAAGAAACTTTTTTTTTTTTTTTTATTTGAGTGGGAAAATGCATTGTACGATTCCTCGCACCGGATACAATGATTCACTTTTAGATACTTTTTAAAATATTGACATCTTTATGGCAGATATTTTGATCAATAAAGAATGAAATGCAGAGAGCTTTTAAATGTAAAAATTATTTCTTCCCGATAGTTTAGCTTTTAGATGAAAATATAAAAGTTAAAAAACTCCGTAAACATCTACAAAAGATGCTACAAGGATTAAAAATGAAAGAAATTTAAAAAAAAGTATCTCTATGTAAATTTTTTGTTAGAATAAATGAGATTTTACGAAAAATTAGATTTACTTTGAGCACAAAATCCAGTCTACCAAGAAATCTTGAAAATCAAAAATTTATTTTAATTAAAAATGCCTCAAAATTTTACAAAATAAAAAAAATGCTTAAAAATAAAGCGAAATTGAAAAAATTTCGAAAAAAATATTTCGAATGAATAAGCAAGTTAATTATTCATGGGTCATTTGGAATGAATATCGTTTTTATACAAAATCTAAAAGTTTTCAATTCTTGAGAAATTGGAGCAATTATCAAATTATATACAAAATTTTAATAAATATATGCTACTAACTTTTTTGTTTTGAGAGGTATTTAAAATCACATACTTTGAATTCTATCCGAATACACACGAAATCAGTATGAAATATTTCTTTCCAATGCCAAATAAAGTACAAAAATATATATTATACGTTGACAAAATATTTCTTTTATATTTTAAAATCAAACAATATTGATGTATATGGGAATGTCAGAATTGATTTCATATAATGGCGTATTGAGTATTTTTTTAATTTTATCCTAGATTTAAAATATGTTCATTTACTTAAATCTAGGTATTTTAATGCTTCAAAAACATTTAATAAAAACACTGGGAAATTAACATAATTTTAATTACTATTGAATAGTATTAATATAGAATATAACCAATATTGAATACAATGAATCTAAATAGTTTACATTTATTTTTTTTTAGTTTATTCTAATGCCTGCACAAAGAATACAAAAAATAATAATAATATCATCTCAGAAAAAGCATTTGTATTACTTATCTGCAATGAAATCATAGGTAATCCATTAAATTTTTCCATCTGATAAATCGTGGATAGAAACCAGAGAAAAAGTCATAAACATCGATCTTACTTCACTTCATTTCACCTAATTTAAAAATTGCCTTTTATTTATTGTATATATGCTTCCAAATGCGACAAATTTTTACTTAGACTAAGGGGCTGATATCCGAGTCAACACCATCACCTTTTGAATTTTCCCCAGTTCTTTCAGGTGGATATTAGGCCATTTGAGATTTTAATAAGTTGATCATGAAAGCTCTTTCTTGACGGTTGTGGGCGGGGTCAGTTATCGAACCTACTACCTTCAGAACATGAGAATGGCATCGTCTCTATTAGAATATTTTAATAAATTATCTAAATATCGTTGGGATTTCTTCTAATACGGTTGACAGCTGGAAACTGAGCATTTAATGTATACACATAGATATTGCACAGAAATACTAATAACAATTCCGTTAAAATATTATTTAATATCATAAGTATGGAGAAGACACTGTCTTCAGGTTCCATTGAGGCCGAAAATTTCAAACGCATACTCAAAAACCCAGATCTTCTTGATGACGCAGTTATGGAAATCTAAGTCAATAGTTTCCTATCTTGGTATTCGAACAAACCATTTAAAGATTTGAGCCTGAATGTAAACGCTGGATTAATCACATCACACAACCGCTTACATCAATATCTAACGGTTATTAGATCATCTAATATGTAAAACTTTAATTGTTTCACCATAACTTAATTACTTAATTCTTCATTGATTTCTTCGTAGGTATTCAATCGAAAGCAATAGGTTATAGAAAATTCTTGGCACTTCAAAGGTTTTTAAGGAACTGCAAGAAAACGGAATAGGGCACTCTTCCGCCTTTAAATTGTTTCAAGATGTTGGACGCTTCAAGACTTGCCCTGACCGTAAATAAGCTGTTGATGACAGTCTTCACGTGTTGTTCCAAAGAACGGTCCAACTCCTGCCATGAAGGGGCTCTTTCTTCTCGCGCTGACAGGAGATCAATCATACAGGAAAAAGTGGCGACCAATTCATCTCCAGGAGTAAAAATTTTTTCATTCTCTGGCTTTTGTAAAAATATTCCTCCGATTTGATTATTATTATTATTATTTTTAGAAATTCTTATTTTTAAAGAAATGAAATATTTTAAGAAGTTTTAAGCTGCACGTTATTAATAAATATATAAATTCGACAAAAAAAAATTGATATGTTTGTTGTGAAATGTGGCTATTAAATTTTATAGGAATTTAGAATTCAAAACAAAAAATTAGTAATATATTTATGAAATTTATAAAAATTGTTTGCAAAAAACATTTTATATAAACAAGAACGCATTCCTCAAAAAATAAATTTTTATCAAATTTCAAAAGTATCTTTTTTAAAAAAAAGTATTCCATAGATATTTGATTTCATAGTATTCCATAGATATTATAAAAATTCCACAGAAAAATCTTAGTGGGTCAATTCCAGTCCTTAAGTTTAAAGACATCATTTTCAAATGCAATTAAATTGATAGGAAAAAAAACTTGTATTCAAGCATCTCAATTAATAACTTTAATATTATCTTCCAAATAATAATTCTTAGAAGTATAGAGAAAGAATTGTGAAAATATGAAAATGACATTATAAATGTACTTTTGAAAAAACTGAAATATTAATTCTATAAGAAAATTCTAAGTTCATTTTGTATATATATATATAAACATCCCACAATCAGCCTTTTTTAGTATTAGTAAAGCACATTTATGGCGCGAATCTATTTAAAAATATTAAAAAGTCTTAAAAATATCAAATTTAAATAAACTAGAAAAAAAAACTAGAATTAAAATTAAATAAATGTTTTTATGAAGCAGTTAAAAAAATATTGAAGTAAGGAATTCATATTAGAAATGAAAAAATTAATTGAATTATTAAGTTTTAAGATCATCTTTTTCAAACGTAATTCAATTAATAGAAAAAATGGAAAAATTATTCAAATTTCTCAACTTCTAATTTGAATATTAGATTCTAATTACTAACGGTTTATTAAAACAGTAAATTGTTTATTACTCCCAAAAGTAAGTACCTTTAGTATTGTTCACAAAAAGAAGCTTTTTCTACAAATACAAGGCCAGAGCTTCTGGAAGTTAAAAGAGAAAATTTTAATCACTTCCAGATAACATTTGTTGACCTGTACTGAATCCCATAAGCATAGATAATCAACACTTCCGGCCACTGAAACACATGGTCAATATTTTTACAGCAAGACGAGAGCCATTACAAGCCACAGTAATTAGATTCCGATGGCAGTTGGGTCTTCACATGAGAACGTAAAAGTCAGTTAGAAAGAATCTATCCAATGTTTTAATCCCAACCAGAATATTTTTTTAAAAAAGTAAATAAATAAAAATTGTATTTGTTAAAATAGATTTTAAACCTTTTAAAAATAATGTTTTTAACCTTTGGACATTCCAGTCATAATCTTTTTAAACCTTATTTTTCCTGTTAAAACTGTTTTAATATTTATAATGTCTGCAGAAGTATCCATTTTCAAACTATAATTGGTGGCCATCGACAAACTTTGCAAAGAAATGTTTCTTAAGTAATAATCTATCATAAAAAGAATTCAATCAAGATTTAATTAAAACTGGTAGCGATTTTTTTAACTTTTGGTTTGTTACTCCATAGTTACTCTCTTTCAAAGGGAGCAACATTCATATATCTTCCCAACATCAACAAAAACCTAGCAAAAAGCTTAACCCACATGAAAGGCTATCCCAGGCAGATTGTTATGGTAGCCTTTCATGCAGAATAATAATCTGAACCTCGACGCTTCTCCAGATTATCGCCATATAAGTAATAAATTCTTTTGCAATAATTGTAAATATGGGTTTTAGAATAAGATTGGTTTTGTTAAGAACTTTCGAAAAAAATTTATAACGTAGGAAAATAATATATGTTCTCACATTTTTTCAAAGAACATAATTTTTATTTGAATATCAACAAAATTCCAGGGAATATTAATAAATAATTATCGGAAAATATTTTGGTCCCCGAATAATCAATTTTAAATTGTATTTGTACTTTAGTTTTTTTTTTTTTTCCGTACAGCAACAAAGAAGTATACAATTTGTTAATATTGTTATATTGTGAGAAGTATGTAATTTGTGAGCAATTTATTAAATATCCAGCCAAATAATTGATTTAGGAGAAGAAAAATTATAATGTATGACTAAAATGTATTTATACATTGTACGAACATAGAAATGTTAATCACAATAAAAATGTAAAACATGCTTCAAACATTTTTAGTTATTAACCAAAATATTTTGAGCTAATCAATGCATATTATACATTTCTTGACAGAAAATCTTTATATGCTGCCAACCTTTCAATTAAGGCCACAAAATAAACAATTTATAGTACTATTGCATATTTAACAGCATGCTTTAAGGAGAAAAAAGAAAAAGCTCACTTACCAGCTGTTGCTGCTATCTTTAAAAAGATCCACCGAAAACCCAAACATGGACCCAGGTACACCCCTGTGCACAACAGCGCTTTTTGTGTCTATGTTAAATCCACCGACAAAGTCGTTCACCATCAAAAGACATCCGAATACAGCAATCGCTATAGCACAAGTCCTTGTTGAACTTCTCATTACTTCCATCTTCAAGAGTGATCTTTGTTTTTCTTAGCTTCTCTTCAGACGATCACACAATAATCAGTTGTCCTCTCGGATACTGTTTACACACAGAAGACATCCCCCGATACATTCACACAAGGAATCTGTTGTTTACCGAATTCGTTAACAACCTGAAGCACCACATGGAGACGAAATATTTTACATACAACTTTCAACTAAAATAATTTTTTTTTATATTTTAGATCAGTTTCTGTAATTTTTAGAATAAGTAAAAACTGTTATTTTTTATTTACAAATCCAGATTTTTATCATGCAGTTCTTATACATCCGAGTAGACAATAAATAAGTTAAATGATTAAAAAATAAAATAAATATTATTTTGTTCTAAAAAATAAATTTTTTAAAATAAAAAATCGTTTGCTTAGAATTTATTCCAGCGCGAGAAATAAGATTAGTTTGATGAACACTGGCAAGGATATGTTGAAATAATAAAACATCAATCCATCTTGGTTTTTGGCGACGCTTGTAGAACGAAAACACCTGCTAGTGTCACCGCTTCAAAGAAGGGAAAACTTCAAATAGACGGAGTGCAAAAGAAAGGAAAAGTGGAACACTCAGCCGCGGCTAGATGATGGCTCAGAGCAAGGGATGCGAGCGGAAGTTTTCTTGGGAGGAAGAGAGAAACTGCCTTCTGAGCCATGCGAGAGCGCGCTCCCCAAATAAAGATAAGCGTGTCATGTTCTGGGTTTGGGAGGGTGCCAGTCTCGTCCGTGACGTGCCCCGTCCGAGAAGTCCCGTCTTTTCTCATCCTGCCTTGCTTGCCGGTTTTGCTTCCTACCGCCACCCCCACCTTCGCAGTTTCCGAAAGGGATGGGGGTGGAACTGAGGTGTGTGTGGGGGCGTTGCTTTCTTTTTACCGTAGTGAATTAGTGTATTTCCGTAACTGTTGTAGTGCTCGGTTTTATGAATGAAGTACACGATTAATTAAAGTAAAAGGAAGAAAATTATCATTAATATAATTGTCCATTAAAAATGTTTAAATTCTGATAGAGGTTGATGAAGTTGGTGCTTACTGCTATCAGTGTGCCTATGTTTATATATCTCAAAATGTACCATAAAAAGGCGAATTAATAGTAATAACAATAAAGAAAATACCATTTAAGGGTCCAGGATGGTGTAAGAGTATTTCAGCAATACATACAGCAATTGAAACCTTCCCTCGCAGAGAATACATTAAAAAGTGGAATAAATAAAATATGCATAAACTGTCAAAAGTTTAAATGGACTTACTTGTAAATAATATATTTATATTTGTATGTTTAAAAATAAATGTTTCTCTAAAAGGTCTTTCAATTTTAAAGTTTAATATTTCAAAAAGTAATACAAAAATAAATCGGCATTTCGACATTAATGATTAAAATACTCCTATATTTTCTTCTGCAGTGCAAGCATTTCCACACAGTTTCAGGCTATTCTATTATTACAAAATCAGAATTTGACACTGAGTTAAATAATAAGTAAAATAAAAAACGGTATAATTTTTAAGTGAAATAATTTTGAAAATGATCTTAATATCTCTCCTTTGTAGTCTTCTTGTTCTTCTATATTTTATTATTACTCACGATCAGAAATGCATGTCATACGATGAAGATTAAAATTTCATTGTTGGAATCGAATTCACATTGCTACTTACATGTCTACTAACACCGCCAGGAATACTATATTTCTGCATATTGCTAAACAAACATTTGGTATCCTGGCCGATGTACTTTGGGTCCCAGTAAAATCAATAAATCAATTTTAAAATGTTTTTAAAATTGATTTTATATATTGACGAAAAATTATTAAGTGTGACTGAAATGCAAAATAAATTAAAGGATCATTTAGGATATTTAGTTTGTCAATAATATTTCTGTACTGTACGAAAAAAGAAAACTTGGAGAAGAGTGATGGTCAGCTAATAAATAGTATTGTCTTATCTAGCCAATCATGACCCTGCACGATGTGAGCAGTTTGTCTTGGCGACATTTAAAATTAAAATCGGATTAGCTCGTGAAAATTTTTTACAAGATTAAAACCAAAAATGACTTTCTTAAAAAAAGAAGAGTCTTAGCCAATGATAAGAACATGTAAATGTTGTTTAAACGTTTATTCTTTATATCCAATGTTTCTTCTTACTTAAGTAACTTATAAATATTAGTGTGTTAAGAAATAAAATGCTTAAATTTATATGCTTTTGTTACTCTGGATTTTATTATTACACGTGGTCTCATCAGCAACCATTTATTCAGAGCATAGAGGATCAAATCCCCTTTGAAACACTCCAAATACCTACCAATACTTTGAATAGCCTCGAATCTGGGGGAGGGGGGCAGTCCAGTGACCCGGTTGGATATTTCAGAAATCTGGCAAGCCTTCCTATAAGCGCATCCGATCTTACTTTTTTCACAGTTTTCAAGAATTTCTCTTGTTATTCTCGTATATCTATTGAAAAAGCTATTTAAGACATGTGTTATATTCATCCCTAAATGTTTTTAAAAATAGCAGGTCAACTTGTCTAGTGGTCAGCGTGCCTGACTACGGATAGGGAAGTCCTAGGTTCAAATCCTGGTTCAGACATGGATGCACTTTCTCTCTCTCTAGCCTGTCTTTCTCCTTTCCTTGTTTGTGAATGAGGTACGAATGGTGCCTACCCTATAAACGGGTCCCTATGGCATGTGTGAGGGTGCGATGGTGGCCCATCCCCTGTGGTGCCCCCGGGGCAACGCCTCGGCGGCAAAGAGGTCGCTGTTTGTGGCCGGTTCCTGGGGTACAAGGGGCCAATACGTCCCGATATACTCCGACCATTGGAAAAAAAATGTTTTTAAAAAAGTAAACAAAAAAATTGTCTTAAAAGTGATTTCGATTTTCTGTTAAAGGATGGTTTCACTTTCTAGTGTCCAAGAGGTAATTCGTAAAATTGCTTGGAAAACTATTCTCCGAGCTTTTTTTCGGTAATTTCAGCAATTTTTTTTTTTTTTTTTTTTTTTTTTTTTTTTTGTAGACATTGATTGTAAGTTTTCCAAAGCAAAAGAAAATTGTATATGAAGAATTATATAGAGATAAATATAGGTAAATAGAAATAAATAATAAGATCATAATTAATAATAAGATTTCAAAGTTGTTACACCAGGATGATTCCCTGTACCTAGCACTGAGTTGGGCTCTACCAGTTAAATAGAAGCAGCCGGGTGGAGTCTTCGTGATTTGAAGCACCCCAATTCTTGGCCTGCCTCTGTCCCTGATCTTTAAATGATCATTTCTCATATGCATGGATGGACAAAATAATTTGGCTACCCTAATTACCTACAATTAGCATTTTTTCTTTGTACCAGAGATGTTTCTCATGTTGAAATGGTGTCCATTATAAATATTGATCGTAGATCCAAAAATCCGTTCTGCGTGTCAAAATGTTTCCTCGTCAATTCAACTGTGGTCAATCACAACACATATGTTGTTCGTTAACAAAAGCAGTTAAACATTTTTAATCAGTCTTACTACTTAAGTCGTTAGTTCAAATCCATCTCCACCCTTTTACGAAGTATTTAAAGTCCAAACAAAATGTGAATATGAAATTGATCCTATGTAACAACTACAAGTTATTTCCGCACACAAGGGAATACCGAATTTCTTTAAACTGGAAGAAATCTGCATACACCTTCAGTTTTTAATTTTTTGTTAGTAAAATCAGTAAACATCTTATTTGTTGTTACTGTAAAAATAAAAATTAACAATAAATAATTATTAAACAATGCAAATTATTTAGAATATATTGTTCAACGTTCTCCGTTCTCACTTTTAACAAGATGATTAGAAGAAAAAAAATAAAGATGCTCATAATCTTTTCCCTCTCAATTATTTATTCATATGAAAGAACATCTAATATCTATGTACTATATTCTAAAAATTTTCTATATATATTCTTTAATGCTATAATTTCCCAGATTTGAATACTTTAAAAGACTAGAAATTTTTAAATGAGATTTAATGCGAATTTATCTTTAAAACTATTCATAAATCTAAAACACGTGGAAGAAAAATTGAATCCTACACTAGAACTATGAAAAAAAATGTTTCTTTTTTTGACAAAATAGCTTTAACCTGTTATATAACTTTGCACACCGTTTCTTTATTCTGAGGTCGGCATTTCTGGTACACATGGATCAAAAGGCGAAATTGATGGCATCAAATATGCCTTTTGATCTAAACTGATAGTATTGTTCAAACATACATAGAGGTACAGATGAGTTTCAGACTGCACCGTAAGGTTAATGGGTTTGGAATACTTCACCCATCACCAAGCGCCTCGTCATTTTGAACCACAGTCGGGTGATAAGGATCCACCTGAGCTGTCGACCTTCTCTCCACATCCAAGCCACAACAGCGGTAGGACTGTGGACGTCATGGATTAAAGTAGACATGTCTCCAACCCACGGAGCTCCAGCAGCCCTGTGAATACGTGGTCATCCTGCCACTCACTGCCCGCTGTAAATGATGCTTCGTCCTGCCGATCTCAGCGGAAAGCTGCTGAGCCGCTGAAGCTCGGTGGTATGGTTCAACACCACATCCTGGGAATGTGCGATTGCATCCCCCCAAGAGGTTGCGTATAGATCCAATCGATTATTTCCTTTGGACGACATTTCTATCAGCGTTTAGTTTAAGAGTCCCAGTCCCCATTAGTAATTACAGCTAATTTTCGGTTGTGTCGGATATAGAATTCGATACTCTTCATTAACGACAACCTTGGCTCTCTTAACCTGGCCACCACTGTGTCATTTTTGTTCATTTTGTAAAAAGGAAATGATAAAATTAGTTTAATAGTAACACAGAAGATAATTTTTATTTTCTTGCTTTATTAGAGATTGTGCTGTCGTCACGTATGACACTTGGACAAGCCAAGCTCACTATGCCGTTGGCTATGTGAAAATAGGGAGCATCCTTCATTTCAATCAGAGCACCACGAAGGTGAAAATACGTTTTTGCTTTTTAAACCCTCCGACAGATGTCTTCCCCAGAGAATCCTCTACTTTAATTTTGACATTAATCTGAAGGGGGAGGAAATTTGCTCAAGACTATTGTACCCATGGTAACAATGACCGACCACAGGACTTTTGATTCCACATAATTAACGAGCAGGTATATCGCATGTACTCGGTAGATCTTTGTCGGCAGTGGGAATCTAACCCCGCCATTCCGAATGGAAGGCCGATGCCCTAACCACTAGGCTACTACAGCCCCTTTATTGGAAGTAAATAAGAAATGAATTTCTTATACTGTCTGTGTGCCAGGATAAGGGATCCCGCCAGTTTGTTGCCGTGGAAACAAGACATGTTTCTTTTTTGACAGAAGGAACCGGAAAAAAGACACTAACTTTGGCTTATAGAACGCTTTGAAAACAACATAAGGTGCTACTAAAGTATCGCTTATTCACATCACACTTCGTCTTTATTTTAAATGGACAATTTCAGTTGCTACAGAAACTGTCACAAACGGATAAAAAATTTTTTTCTTTCATAATTGTTTCGCACTTATGAGTCATGAAGTCTGAAATAATTGAACTGGTCTAAAATATCGACCTTGAAAAGTATATTCCGTCACTAGAATTCGGAGAGTTAGGGTAAAATATTGAATAGATTCATTACTTTGTTAGCGAAACTGATGAAATTTTCTTTTAAACTTTTTCTAAACTATGAACAGTAGCAAAAGCATGTCCAAATGCTATAATGTCTTTATATTTCTTTACGAAAAACAGCAAATTCTATCATTTTTCCTTCATAAGTATCCGAATTGATTGTTCGTGCAGTTATGAAAGTTTTACTTTACAGTTCGATTGGAAAACAGGCATTTAAATTTTGTTCTTTTCTATAAATGTTCTAAAATGATATTTGAAGCTGAATGATTAGCCTTGAATTCAACAACTCGTAAGTTCGATTTCAGCTTGGCAGGGATGGTAGAAGTGGTTCGGAATTCATTCCAATTGTAAATCTCGGTTTAATGAACCATCAAAGGCAGAAATTGTCTACAGAACTAACCAAATTGTTATCATGGTAATCGCTACCAAAGCAAATGACTGAAGAAACATGGCTGAAAGCAATTTATTTATTTAAAAGAAGCTAATCACAAGAGAATGATAAAAAAATGACTCTAAAGCTAGAAACAGATCAAACCGAAAAAGATGAATTCTTTGATAAATAAAAAAGTGCTAAGTAAAATCCACTTCAACATAGGTTTCATTGTTCAATATTCAATGAAGTATTTAAAAAATAAAAATAAAAAAATAGATTTTTCAAACATTTTACAGATAAAATTTTCCCATCAGTTTTTTCTGATTTGTTTTACTTTTTGAATGTATTTATTTTTAACACTCTTGTGTGTTAGATTTCTACATCATTGTATTATTATAATATTTCCTATTATATTAAATTTTTGCATTATTAAAGTATTTCGTTTCTAAGATATATTTTATAACAGACAAAGAATTAATTAATTATTCACACACACACACATACACACACACACACAGAAATCTAAATACCAAATTACAAATATTAAGGCATCCGATGCTTTTATATACAGTTTCTAAACTTTTTATTATTTGATTAGGAAAATATAACTTTTGTCATCTAAGAACTGGCTTTAAAGCAAAACAATTTTCCTTTAATAATTAAGAAAATAATTACAACTGACGTTTATTTTTACGAACTTGTTAGGAAAAATAATGAAAATCGAAAAATAAGTATTAAAATTTAAAAAACTAATTTTTTTACTAAATTATATATATATAAACTCTGTGGCACGACAGCTTATGTGGGCCAAGGTCTATAGTGGCCGTCTCTGTTTTCTTGACTGAGGCCCTGGAGTTCGAAACATATGTCCCGATTAGGGGTCGGCCAAACGCAAAACCCCCAGCGTTTAGTTCCCAAGCCTGCTTGGTAATCAGTTTATCGACCCATTGAAGGTATGGAAAGATGAAACGACCTTGTCCAGCCTGAGGATTGAACCTCGAACTTGTGCCGGGAGCGTGAAATGCTTCTACTAAGCCACCGAGCTTACTTCTGCATACTTAAAGTAATTCTTTTTATTTAAAGTAATAGGAAATAAAATTATATACGTATAAGAAAAAGTCTCAAAATAAAATTGATACATAAAACAATTGTTAACTGCGTTTTATTGATGAAAAACCAAGCAAAAATTAATCATTTATTTTCTTTTTTTCCCAAACTACAATTAAAATTTTTTTTCTATATTTTCGATGTAGGAAACCATTTTATTGTTCTTTTTCCTCCTCCAAAAAATAGATCTGTCTTTTTATTCTTTTATCGGCTTATTTTGGAAACAACCATTGTACTAAATTTTACTCATTTTCTTCTTCTGTTTGAGTCCACATTCAAACAGATTTTAAATGGAACACCGGGCAGCGGTGTGTTTCTTAGTCGAAATTCATGAATTAGGTACTGACCTTCACACAAGTCGTTAGGTAAATTATTAGGTTGGGGAGCATTTTCGTAGCATTTTTACCAAAGACTTTTATTTAAACAAAAAACAATAATTATATCAATAAGTTAATCAATTATATATTCGCCGTTGCTATTTGCAACCTCTTCCCACTTCTTGACGAATTTATGATCTTCTTTTTCTTAATGGGCTTGCACGGTACTGAGCACCTCTTCTCGAGAGCATTTTGTGCCACAGCCTCGAACCCATCAACTCTTAGTTCCGATAAATTGGGTCACCTATTTTGTTTATAAAGTCAGACAAACCCTTTATGGAGTTAAGATGTAACTCTTTAGTACTGATGATTCCTTAAGTAATTTGTTGATGCTGTTCCGTCAAAAAACACCTGGTCTGGTGTCAAAGTTGTTGAGCCAGTTTTTAAAGACTTCTTGATGCACTGGGAAATGATCGAAAAGAATGCCACAGTCAACAAGAAGCTCTACATTGCCCAGCTACACCGCGGAAATGAGGATATTCGACTGAAAAGACTTGATCGGCATGGTTAAACTGTCTCAAATGAGATTTATAATTAATTCACAAAATAAGTATTCGTACCAGTTTGATAATCCACACCAAGGACAATAACAATATACTGAGGAAATCAATAAAGCAGAGAAAGACTTACCACCACGCGTTCTAAGAAGTCTGTATAAAAGCTGATTATATCTACGGGAAAAAACTTTAGATGCGTTTAAGCTGCACAATATCTACTTTTATTTATGTTCACACACACACTTCTTCTTAATTATTAATAAATTGATTACTTTGTATTCACCATTTTACACATAATAAAATGTCTCAAGCAAAACAGGCCACACCCAGCGATCACCTTCTCTTCCTGCTAACCACCTGTGTCCTTGGAAGCTCGAGGGGAGAAGACATAGTCCAGGTCTGGTCACCACCGGAAACACCAGGATCGGTTTTCGATGAAGTATGGCAGCAAAGTGTTTTCTGTGCACGATGCCACACAAAACATACTTTTTCACGACAACATCAGGCTCCTTGTTGCACAAGTCGTCAAAGCTGCACTCCAAGAACTCGAATGAGAGGTCCTTCAGCATCCCTTGTATTCTCCAGACGCCCAATTACCGTCTTTTCCGCTCCTTGTCAAACCATATGAAGGGCGTTACCTTCGATAACAAAGAGGTCCTAAAAAACTGGCTCAACAACTTCTTTGAAACCAAAACGGCCGATTTTTTATTGGAACGGCATCAACAAATTGGCAACAACAAAAGAAAAAGAAGATCATAAATTCGTCAAGAAGTGGGAAGAGGTTGTAAACAACACGGCGAATATATAATTGATTAACTTATTGATATAATTACTGTTTTTTGTTTAAATAAAAGTCGTATAAAATCTTGTTAAATGGGGTATAAACGCTACGAGAACTTTATATATATATATATATATATATATATATATATATATATATATATATATATATATATATATATATATATATATATATATATATATATACACTACTGGCCATTAAAATTGCTACACCAGGAAGAAATGCAGATAACAAAATGATATTTATTGGACAAATATTTTATACTAGAAATAACAAGTGATTAAATTTTCTAAAAACTTGGCTGGATAGATCCTGAGAAATCAGTACCCAGAACAACCACCTCTGGCAGTAATAACAGCAGTTATACGCCTGGGCATTGAGTCAAACAGAGATTGGATTACAAGTACAGGTACAGATGCCCATGCAGCTTCAACACGATGCCACAGTTCATCAACCGTAGTGACTGGCGTTTGGTGACGAGCCAGTCGCTCGGAAACCATTGACCAGACGTTTTCTATTGGTGAAAGATTTGGAGAACGTGTTGGCCAGGGCAACATCCGAACATGTTCCGTATCAAGGAAGGTCCGTACAATACCGGCAACATGCGGTCGGGCATTATCCTGCTGAAACGTAGGGTTTGGCAGGGCTCGAATAAAGGGTAGAGTCACGGGTCGTAACACACCAGAAATGTAACGTGCACTGTTCAAAGCACCGTCAATGCGAACAAGAGGTGACCGAGACGTGTATCCAATGGCACCCAATACCATCACGCCAGGTGATGGGTCAGTGTGACGATGACGAATGTACGCTGCTAGTGTGCGTTCACTACGATGCCGCCAAACACGGATGCGGCCATCATGATGCTGTACACAAAACCTGGATTCATCTGAAAAGATGACGTCTCGCCATTCGTGCGCCCAGGTTCGTCGTTGATCACACCACTGAAGGCGCTCTTGTCTATGACGTAGCGTCAAGGGAAGCCGCAACCATGGTCTCCGAGCTGAGAGTCCATGCTGCTGCAAACGTCGTCGAACTGTTCGTGCAGACACTTGTTGTCTTCCAAACGACCCCGTTTCTTAACTCACGGCTCGTGACGTAATGCAATCACGTCACGATTTTTGATCCATTACGGCCATGCGGATAATATGGCTGTCTTCTAGGCTGCTAGTGATAGCTGGCCGTTGAGATCCCGCATGGCGTTCCGTATTACCGTCCTGAACCCATCGATTCCATATTCTGCTAACAATCATTGGATCTCGACCGACGCGAGCAGCAATACTGCGATACAAGTGAAACCGCAATCCCGGTACGCTACAATTCAATCTTTATCAAAGTCAAAAACGTGCTGGTACGCATTTCTCCTTCTTACACGAGGCATCACAACAACTTTTCACCAGGCAACAACGTTCAAATGCAATTTGTGTATGAGGAACCAGCTGAACAATTTCCTCATTTAAACACAATGTAGATGTCGCTACTGGCGCCTGCTTTGTCTGAATGCGCTGAAAAGCTAATCATTTGCATATCGCAGCACTATCTTCCTTTCGTATAAATTTCACGTCTGTAGCATGTCGCCTTCTTGGTGTAGCAATTTTAATGGCCAGTAGTGTGTGTATGTATATATATATATATATATATATATATATATATATATATATATATATATATATATATAATATATATAAAAATATATATATATATATATATATATATATATATATATATATATATATATATATATATATATATATATATATATATATATATATATATATATATATATATATATATATATATATATATATATATATATATATATCTATCAGATTAGTGACATGTTAGTACAACTTAATAATTAATAATTAAATTACATTTTTCAGTTTCTCTCAACAAAACTAAATCTGATTTTTTAAGATTAAAATTTCTTTCTTTCAATATAATTAAACAAAAAATACATTAATCAAAACATGCAACAAGTGACATTATACACATAAAAAATGTAATGATAATTAATATAATAATGAATAAGTAATGTAATATATCATTTAATCAATATTTAACTGGATATTTTTTAATATTTGGAACAGTTTTCTAATTACCTGAGCTTATATTTTGCGATCTTAGCATCAATATATCTCCATTCTTCAACAAATAGATTTCTTAGGTCTGCTTTGTTTTCATTTCTCACTTTCGAATTCCAGTTCTGAACAAATGAGCTCAATTAGGTTTAAATTTATAAACTAAAATATTGTTGGAATATTGGAAGAGAGTAGACAATTTAGATTCCAAGAAATAATTTTAAAAATTGTATGCTTCTGTATAAATAAAAAACAAAGTTATTTCCAATATTCGCAGTTTGAGCTGATACTTTGAAATTGGTCTTCAAATTATTTAAATAAAGAACATGACTCATAATGTCTCCTCAACAGCTATTAAATGACTTAAATCTAACCCAGACATACTCGCACACAAGGACACTTCATTCTTCCAAACAAGTTCTTTAGATATCAGTCTTCAACTTTTCTATACAGTTATACCCTCATCAGAATCAGAAATATTGAATTTACTTTCACAAACAAATACTTCAGGTTGACTAACATCGATTTTTAGAAAAGAAGAACACTTTTATTTCTTGAACTTAGAAAATATTTTCTCCCTGCAGAGCATTCAAATAATACACACAACAACCAGATACCTCGTCGAACAGTTTAGGTGAATTTAAGGAATAAAAAAAAAAATAATAAAAAAAAAAGTTCTTTTCAAATTCTGTGGAAACTTTTACTAATGAAATATACATATTTTTCAAATTTCTCTTCATAAATTTCTGATAATACTAATTAAGTTTGCTGACTGGTCATTTAGTTCATTATATATTACTGAGGTGATTTTCGACTCTAAAATTTTTTGTTATAGATTGTAATATAAAACTTGATAAATTTATTAATTTGGAAATAATTAAAATGGATTGTAATGGAAAATAATTAACTTTTTTAAATTCTTTTTCTGTTAACTCATTTAAAAGGAGTGAATGGAATAACCGAAGTAATCTAACAAATATTAAAGGCAAACGATATATTATGTCCCCAAAATAAAAAAACCCGTTCTCATTTCTTCTGAAATAAAAAGCGAATAACTTAATATTTTAATTGATTTAAAAATATATGGTCATACAATTACTGATATATCCAACGTCAGAGCATCATCGGAACCAACCTTTTAAGAATTCGTTGTCTCAAATTTTCTTTACATTGTTGTCTCATAAAATGTGTTGATGGTGAAAACTAACTTCGTGCTTATTATTTCATTATACTTATCTGAAAGAGGCACATACAGCAAGTACTTTAGCTGAGATAAATAATTCAACATCCTAAATGGAATGATGTTATATCTATCACACATAAAAAAATGTTTAGCTAAAAATATACTGAATAAGAAAATATTTAAGCCGCGCAAGTGGTCACCTTTACTTCTAAATGTGTTATAAGGCAATTCATCCCGCCCTTGCCATCCGGAAGGACAACTTTTTGCCAGTGGATGGTATTCAGGAATCAAAAAGGTGGAAATCAGGTCCAGGCATCCACTAGACAGATGTGGAAGCAAAAAGATGAGACATAGCCTCCATCTCTTTGGCTGTTCAAATTCATAAGTTTGTTTGTCTCTCTGCAACACTTTTTGCATACAAGGGCTATTTCGTCCGCTAACTGCAATTTAACTTCGGACCACTACAAATATCCACACCCGATGGGGCTATTGAAGCCAGGAACTATCAAACTGAAGGGCAGAGCAATATCCATTAAATGTTAGGGCCATTACATTGTTCTAAATTGGATAAGATTAATTGCTTGACATATATTCCGTAAAATACATATTACTTTGGCTTAAATGGCAATTTTAATTTAATGAGCGCAAGACTTTGTGATTGCCGTCTTCGGCGTCATTGTCTTCCGGGAGGACTTTCCACAGATAACGGGTATCCTTCACGTGACTCCAAATCACTCAACCTGACGGACGCGCGTGTCGAAGGAAGAAACGCAACACCTATCTCTTATTCAGGAATAGCTGGGATTGAACCTGGTATCTTTCCCTCTGTGGTGTCTTACTATTAGGACACATGAGTAGTAATTAACTCGTCTAATTAATTCGACAAAATTATGGCATCGAAATTTGTATATTTTGCATATTTATTTATTTTATTTAGTAAAATGTTTTTAGATGAGATTTCAAACAGGAAAAAACAATATTTCCATATATGTGGAAAACTTGTTTAAAAAATAGTGTTCCAGGAAATATAAAAACATTGGTTTCTATATTATTCTAACACTAGCTCTCAGTGTCTAGAAAATTTCAACATTAATATTTAAAGCCCTTTTAATTTGCTAAAAATAGTGAATGAAAATGAATTAATTTTAAGGTAAAAAATATAGTTAATAATTAAAATCGTATTCTAAATAATCATTTATATAAAATAAGTCAATAAATTGTTTAAACGTTACAAAATAAACTCTATTAAATACCACAAATAAAAAAAATATTTTTATGGGTGAGGTTATTTTATGAGTTAAAATATGAAACTTGTGAAATTAAAGAGCTTTTTTATCGTTATAATTATTCACATATAATATTTAGTTTTCTCCATTTTATATATCCATCCAATAATATTTTTTACTCGGGTTTCCCTTTATATTTTCAGTTATTATAATCAAATCTAATCAATTTATAAAATCTTAGGTTTTAGCAATATTATCATCGGTATTTCACTATTACGTGTTTCTGTGTAAGTATGCGTTATAGTTTCTTTTAATTGAAAAAAATGTTAATAAAAGATTTAATTAGAATGATTTATTATAGATCAATTATAATAAATTACAAAAGCAAACCCTTGGATTTCATATTACACGTACAACAAAGACCGGCCCCCCTCTCAAAAAGTAGTTTCTTCTTTTAAACATAGAAAACCAAATGACAAACAACGCACAACAAAACTTGGATTTTGCGCAAATAAATAAAAAATAAACTTAAAGCAATTACTTTTGTTAAAAAATTTCAAAGGAGTTCTACAAGACATTTAATGGTCGGTTTATTGAAACGTATAAATAAATTAGAGTTATATATATATGTATATAGTAAGAAATATATTATACACACAAAAATAAAGAATAGTAGAATAGTAAGAACATCTAGTAAGAAATATATATATATATATATATATATATATATATATATATATATATATATATATATATATATATATATATATATATATATATATATATATATATATATATACATATATATATATATATATATATATATATTAATATATTTCTTACTAGGTGCTCAGCCAAATACAGAAACAGTTATTAATCAGTACTAAAGTCTACACCTATAAATATAAACCATACAAAATCAGATTAAGCTAATTAAAATTTAAAAATTATGCATTTATGGCCATATGTGCCAAACACTAAATATCCAATCCTACAAGCTTAATTAATGAACACGAATTGGTTTGAAAAATATATTTTCTGTCTATATATTTCTAATCTTTTTTTTATTTATATATAAAAAAGTTATCTTTTCACGACTTTGTTTCAACTATGCCTTGAAAAAGGGCAAAATTTTAGTGTACTTAAAAATTTCTCGAATTAATTTTTGCTAACGTTCCTTTTGTATTAACTATATATTGTCTTTTTACCTTTAACCACTACAAAGTTATAAGTAAATCAGTCACATATTCCAATATTAATATACATTACTTAATATTGAATTTCCCCAATAATTTGAGCAAATGAAATTTTAGATTAAAACAAGGAAACATAGAAATAAACCTTTAATCAATTTAAAAATTTCATTAAAAATTTTTAACATTTTTATTAATATATTAACTTTAATTTTAAAAAAATAAAGAATAAAGTTCTTTTCTAAATAATAAGAATGTTTATAAATGAAAACATACTCTATTTATAAACATCGCTTTTAAATATATTATGATTTGTAACATTTTTTTTTTATGATTTAAATGTAATAAAAAAACGACAATTCATATTAAAGTGTTTTATTTATTTATTTATAATTTTGATGAAAACATTTCCTGGAAATATGAGTTCTTTGAGTATTTCTGCCGGCCTGACGATTGTAAAAAATTAAATTGTAATTTGATGAAGGACTTCAAATTGAAGTTTTGCCTAGGGCACAAGACTAACAGAAATAAAAGAAGAAATATTTTGATATCCTCACTGTGTAACTGTGTATTTCTTAGTATTAATGAGGGCCCTCTGTGAACTCTTCGTAGTGTTCACTACACCAGCAAATAGATCAATTATTTAATCAGTGTCGAACACTTCTCATTTTTCTCGTTCTACACTTTATTTGCTGCTAAGTTATTTGGGCGGTCTTATGCATTGATTGAAATTAAAAACGTCATAATTAATTTTAATTCACAGAATGAACGTTGATAAGAAAACACAATAGATATTGAAGGAGGATAATTTGAAGTGCGATTCTCATATCTGAAAAAAAAAAGTTTCGCCATATGACATTCGGAAAGTAAACAACCTCAATCTAGTTTAATAGTTTTGCCGACCGATGGCTGAGTGGTTAGAGATCCTGACCCTTGAGCTGTGTGAGTCCCAGGTTCGAATCCCGGTTCGGGTATGGATGTTACTTTCTCTCTTTGTTTCTCTGTCCTTTCTTCTGGGATTATGTATGAATATGCCTCTCCTTATAAACGAGTTTGTGGTGGTACGGCTTGGGTAATGCTATTCGCCTCCGTGATTGGTTCACCAATTCCCACGGGGTAATGACAAATGAGTAACAGTTTCCGGCCTCGTTAAAGCGAAGGGTTCGTCACCAAAGTGCACGCCGTTGTTAAAAAAAAATTCATTTCTTTAAAACAAAGTTATCTACTTATATATATATATATTTAATAAGTAACATTATATTATATTTATTTTTTAACTTTCCCATAAGTGATACACTGAATATAGATTCTTCAAATCAACACCAGGAATTTATGGACTAAGCTGTTTGTCCCTGTCTAATTAGACCACACGTGGATAAAACGAGCGTTGAGCGACAAATAAGCCCGAAGTTATAGGTAGTCCAATAAGAAATTTTAAGATTCATATATCATGACTTAACTTTGAGAAGTTTTCGCTCAGTCGGTTATTTCACCAATGTAAAATTTTTACTTATTTTTAATGCTTAATAAGATTATTTCTTAAGATTTTGAAATATTTCTTTATTAAACATAGAACAATTTTTTTAATTTGAACTTTTTACGTGGCTAGATGGTTAGAGCTTTTGTTCAACTGTTCATGGGTTCGAATCACATCTCGGGTTTGTCTTTGTGTGGTGATTAGGAATTCACTTTAAGGTGTCAGTCCCAGCCTAATTAGACCTCGTGAAACGACAGTCGTGTGACAGATATCTACGCAATGGTGCACTTTTTCAGCCATTAATTTTAATAACAATCAAAGATATTTCTAATTTTAAATTTTTTACAGTGCATAATAATAAATATCCCAGATTTCCTTATATTTCTCTAAAATGATTTCTTAAAAATTAAATTATGCTTTTATACATAAAATGAAATAACTCTACTAAAAAAATTACGGCCAAGGAACATTTTATGAGTACTTAAGCATTAAAACAGTTATGATTCAATACATATATCTTTCAATGTTTTAGCATGAAATACTAATATAAAGTCAACAAAATTACTTATTCAATAAAAATTATTATTGAAAGCACTTAAATTTTTATGTATAACTTGATTTTAAATAATTTTAATATAAGAAATTTTATATATTTTAAATGTGTAAGCTTTTTTTGTTAATAAATATTTACACTGGGTAAAAATCGGTATTAAATAAATACATGTAAAAAGAATATGTGGTAAATAAAATAAAACTTGAGTTTTGACTACATAAAATCGATAACTTTTTTTACTGTCCAAACTCATTATTTTGAATGGTTATAAAATTTTTGCCAATGAAATCCATTGTTTATTAACGAGACAATGTGATTGGCTTAATAATGAAAATTTGTGAGAATAAACTAAGGGTATTTGGGAAGCATATGTTAACCACGTAAACGGTAACCGAAAAACTGGATTAAAGTAATTTTCTAGAATTCGGAAGTATTTGCTTTTGTATCCAATTCGATTCTAGAAAGACAGTTCTCTTTTCTGCAAGTTGCAGAGCTATTGAGAGTAGCAGACTGCGAAATACCCAGCTATCTGTCCTTAGCCGACAACCAACATTAAAAATTATAACAAAACTGACAACCATGTACCTAATGGCCTTTGATAAATTGCCGTGCCGTACATTCAGTATACACCCAGTTAGTGTGCCTTAAGTATCAATGATTGTTTGAATGCTAAATATCTAAAATAATAATTTATAAAGTTATTTTAGTTATACCTAATTATTCTTTAAAAATTACTTTTGTCTTCATGATTTTTTGATGTGTAAAAATTGTGCCAATGGGTTGAATTATAAAACTCACCGAAATAGTTTACTGGACTTTGGAATAAATCCAATTGAGAAACGCTGTTTAGAGAATCTATCTTCCTTGGCAGTCAGTCTGCAAACATAAGGCGCTCACCAGTAGGACACGACTCTTGACTACAACTATGCTTGGACATAGAACGTCTTTCTTAATGTTGTTTTTACTTATCACACTTGCACAACCCAAGTTCGCTATGCCTTGGCTATGCGAATTTAAGCCAGTAGAGTGAGTCAATAAAAGCACCACGAAAGTGAAAGTACGACTTTGCTCTTCAAATCCCTGATAGATGGCACAACCAGAGAATCCACTCCTCAATTTTGGTATTCATCTGAAGGGGGAGGAAATTTTCTCCAGACCACTGCACCAATGGTAACTGCTCAACGACCGACCACAAGACTTTCGATTCCAAAGTTTTAACGAGAAAGTATATCATATGTACTCGGTGGGTTTTTGGCGGCGTCGGGAATCGAACTACGCGTAAACCTAGGAGACTCAACTTTCTTAGGTTTAATAAAATTTTGAGATAAAGGAATGTATGACATTCTAAATGTAATACGAAACCCAATGTAAAAACTTAAGAGAATAAGGGTAAAATTATATAAATTGCAATGTACTTTATATAAGTATTAAAATTTATTTTAGTTTACATTGTAAGTATTAGATCTTCCAGAAAGTTTTGTCCATTTTTGCAATAAAACAAAATACTAATTTTTCGTAACGTCAGTAAACTTTATTAAATAATATAATAGCCACTATTATTAATGATTTCTCGCCAGCATGAGGGCAATTTGTATAACCCATTTTTGAAAAATGTCTTATTTTCTCATGTGAAAATGGAAAACCATGCTTGATTAATATTTGCTTCCTATGTGAATTTTTTGCCCATCAAAAAATTCATGGGAAAAAACAAGTGACAGTGGGAGGGTGATAAGTCCAGTGAATATGGTGTATGGGACAGAATTTTCCAGCCAATTTATGACCTTTTTTTGATAAATCTTTTCTAGGACTGTCCCTTTAAATAATCTAGTTGCTGACAATACTTTCCCGAACTGAGCTTTTTGTTCGATTTTTGCTGCTCATAATATATTGGTTCTTGATTGTCCAAACATATACACAATATTCTCTTATTCAAAATCAAATTTGTTTTAGAGTTGGAAGGGCTAGGTTTTCCTCACAATATACCCTTTTCCTTATGATGTTTTTGTTGGTAATCCACTTTTCATCCGGTTAAAAAAGGGCTTAATTTTGTTTCAATCAAGTAGAGATAGGCATACGATGACTCGATTATCCATTTTCTCCCGACTTACTACTGTGGGACCCATTTTGAATATTTACGCACGATTTTTATCTTCTGAATAGGGTCTGAAGTTGAATTAAACTTTCTACGATCTTTGATGTTATCAGAAAAATATCTTGCTGTAATATGATTTCAACAACATCGTCATCGATCAAAAGACAGTTTTCCAGTCGATCTAATATTTAAGCATCCAATACTGAATACTCATCAGCCATTTTGTTTGCTTTCATATTTCATGATAATAGAGCATTAAACTATGGATTTATAACAGTAATAATGAATTTTCTTGATTTTAAGTATACAACATCAATTAAGACAGTGCAGTGTTTCCAAAAAATTTTTATTAAAAAAGTAATATTAAAAGTATTATAATTTGAAAAATACAGTACAATTAAAATACAGTACAACGAAAATATTGATATGCAGAATACATCCTGAGAAATGAAAATGAATTTACAATAAATTATCCATGATCTAATTGTAAAAAAGTTTAAAAGAATTTAACGTATTTTTATAAAATAAATGTGAAAAAACAAATATGACAAATAACAAACATAAAACAAAAATTGATATGAGATCTTCAAAAATGCTCAGAATAATAAAAAATACTTTGAAATTACAATACTTAACAAATATGATAGCATTTACGTCACACATATAAATAGAGCACTAAAAACTTTTTTTTAAAAAATATAAAATTAAGTTGTAACTAATTTGAGATAATCATTGCGGAAAAATCGATAAAATACATTTCGATATTTCCATGCAATAAGCGAAATGATTTCCGATATTGGTAATTTTAAATTTACTAAAAATATTTTTTTAAATTAAATATTAAAAATATATCATAGAAAATATTTTATCAACTTTTATAAGTCAACAAGTAGGTAAATTATATAAAATATTTATGATGCTCAGATTAAAAATATTCATAATTATGTATAAATAATGATTCTCTCTCTTTCCCATGCAATGAGTAATGAATTATGATATGGTTAGTTGGTTGGGAGCTGTTCTGAGACTTTTAGCTGCTTCGGCTTTTGTCTTGAATCGCGACTTACAGCGATAAAAAATAGGAATATAAATACATGCAAGAACACAAATGTTTCAACAATGGGAAGACAAGACACACATAATCTTTTAAGATGACAGCACCTTCGATTGCACATAGAAAACAACTTGCAAAAGTTTTAAAAATTAATGATTAATTGTATGAGGTGTAAAATCTTTATAATTTTAAAGAGCAGGACCATTTAAACTAAATCAAATTCATAAGTCTTATCTTTATATTTTCTCAAAATGAAGGAAAAATTTTTCAAAGAAACAACTAATCCAAACTTAGAAGATATACAGTAATTTAAGATAATATAACTTATTTTTTAATTTAATATTAATAATTTATCTACTATTTTAGAATTATAATAATATTATTATAATGTAGTACATTATTATTTTTAGTAAAAGTATTTTGGATAAAACTACAGCAATTCAAAGAGCATGGTCCTCCGATATATCTAAATCAAATTCACAAGTTTTCCCCTTACCCTTAGATTTAGTTTTCCTCAAAGTAAAGTCTGGCATTTTATTTTTTTCTGCAGAATTGGCTGTTTCCGAGGAAGAATCAGAATCCAAGTGAGACAATGGATACGTTTTACGTATTTTGTGGGACTGCAAGGAAGCAGAAAGATTTATGTTGGCATCTCGATGCTTTCTCTGCGAGGCCAAAGATGCATTGAGACTGGTAGGAAGTAAATGCTTTCCCTTTGGTTTACTCTGCCTAGGGATGGTCGCATTGAGCCTCCTCATGACCTCTGCAACAATTTGAGCATCCAGTTTAGAAGGAGAACTGAGATCACTGGTTTGCAAAGTGTCACTAAGAGATTCTTCCCTGCCAACAAGCTCTAATTTCGAATCCTCATTAATAACCTGGAATTTGGATCCAACACAGTTATTGCCATTCAATGTTCCAGCACTTAGACCACCCACACTTTCATTTAAGGGATTGTCTTCTTGGGAAAAGAGAATATCAGCTGTTTTTAGAAGAGTCTCTGAAAGCTCCTCCAACTCTAAAAGCAGGAATTCAATGGGAAGAACATAATTTTCTTTTGAAACTATTACTGGTTTTCCAGAAGGGAAAAACTGTTTTAATTTTCTGTCAATGGCTTTAGTAGCAGCTTTGACAGAGAAAGTTTTGGCCTCACTTAGTGGCTTGAAACTTTTGTTTTGAATTAACACTGATTTGGTGAAAGCAAAGAGATAAATATATGTACCACCGAAAATAAACATTACAATTATTGAAACACATTTATCCACAATATCAATATCATCATCTATTTCTGGTTTTAGATAATTACTGAAAATAAAAGGAATTCCTTTTTGATAGATAAAAAAGGGATGACGATAGCGTCTATTCATTCCAGAAAAAACTCTTCTCATAAACTCATACAAATATAATAATAGCATAAATGCAATAAATATTACAAATATAATTTTCCAGACATTGACCAATCTATTCACAAGGATTTTCAATTTAGGACTATATGTCATGAGATTTATTGATCGAATTATATGTATAAAAATTAAAATTGAAAGCAAAATTTGAGTAACATTTTCATACACTACCATATCAGTAAAATCTATGTTTGAGCTGAAATTTGTTTTCCTTAATTTAAATAGAACGGTTTTATAATGCAAAACATAAGTAAAGTAAGAAACTAAATAACACAGTGAAGTTATGTTGAAAATTACACCAAAATAGCAATTGTTATTTTTCAGATATAATGAACCCTGTTTCAATAACTGCCAACACTCGTTTTTACAGTTGAGTAATGTAATTAGAAAGAAAATAAGAGTCCATGTGAATTTAATAAAATATACTGTATCATGCATTTCAAATAATTTTCCTATAATTATTTCTTTTGATATTACTACATTTTTTCCCATATATTCAAACAGAACAGAAATAGAAAGCAACATGGAAAATGATGGATTAAATAAAATGAACTCCAAACTCAAAGCATTACATGAAATGTTCGATAAAATTGGCAGAATGTTATCTATTTGCTGGGCAGCAGAAGTGGGATCCTTATCAAGAATTATTAAATGATCTTCTTCACAATAAGTTCTGTGGTGGCCTACTAATTTTCGCGACTCATATTCTTGTAGAGGGCCTTGAAGATACAAATCCTTATTTGCAGGATTTGGGGCAGCTCTGTCAGGGCAGTTCCAGTTTTCAAATAAATTAATTTGTGAATAAGAAGCTTTAAATATTCTAATAGCCACACTGCCTATTAAAGAGCAGCCTGCCACATAACCAACATCACATTGCGCATCATGTTCAGCACAATATTGCTTATTGTAAATAACATCTAGGAAATCTGATTTCAACCATTTTGTGATGGCCAATTTTGCATCTGCTGATAAATCCCACTTGGAAGAATCAACATTTCTGAAAGAAAAAAAAAATAATAAGATAAAGTCCAAAATAAATAAATTCCGACAAATGAGAAAAAGAGTTTCATAAATTACTTAAATAATGAATTATGAATCGCCGATTTCTGCAGAAATCTTAGATGCTTGTCAAGAGGCAGCAGTAAAATTACAAGAAGCATAAACATGAGAATGTATTTCAGAGTGGAACTGAAATATAAAAGAAAAATTAGCATAAAAATTAATATAATCAAATATGCATTTTCAATGAACTATTTAATATCATTGTACAATTCGCTAAATGCAATAACTTTCCACTATAATACACAATCATTACCAGTTTTCTTTTTCTTCATAAGTAAAATCTTCATTCTGTCAGCCAGCTGTATTTCTATCAGAAAATGAACTGAGAATAGCAACATAATAAGGAATGAGATTTTTATGTAAACATTAATCTAAGCGCTAATTTAAAATAAAAACCAAGCCTCCTTTTTAAACTTTCATTGTAAAGTTTGTTCGACTGATTTAAATTCTCTGCGAAATTACTTGTGGCATGATGTATTCAATTTAAGCAATGTAGCATTCCACATCTGCACTCTTCTACCATCAAAAATGGAAAGGTGAAACTTAAAGGTCCTCTTATTTAGAATAATTATCTATGTGTAACAACTGAGATGGAAGGGAAAATATTTGAAATATCGGATCACACCTTCCTACAATCTCAAAGTGTATTTTTACAAAAAAATAGTAATTACTACTTTTTTAAGTTATAGAAAAGTATTGTTTTGTCAATTGATGCATATGATTCCATTTTCCCAGTACAACATCAAAAAAAAAAATGCATTGGAATAGAGATGAAAAGAATTCAATCTTTAATAAAATTTCCTATTTAAAACTTTTTCAAGTTTTAAGACTTCATTTTATGATGGAAACAATATTTTAGTAAAAGATAAGAAAAGCGATGAATATATACACTTTTTAGCAACGTGTTCGAAAAAAGTTTTATAATAAAACTATATTACTTAGACAAATTTCAACAATTAATTTTTTAACTATTCTTTTACTTAAAATAAAGTAAAAGACGGAATGAAGCATTAGCTTTATGTTTATATTTTTTGACAGCACTTAGTAGATAACTGAATGCCTTTATCACCTTTCGCAAGCTATCTTTTTTAAGTAAACTGTAAGCCTATCACTTTTTTAATCTAAGCTAAACTTTTCCTCCTGACAGTAATGGCTCCATTGATGAAAAACATTATAAGTATTTTAATGAGGTTAAAAATTTTCAAAAATATTAATATAATGTTTTTCAAATTTTCCAACTTTTTAAATACTAAGAGGTTGCAAATGAACAAGAAACATTTGTTTTTGTCAAAAGATTAATTAATTATATCTCTTTTTTTTTTTTTTTTTTTTTTTTTTTTTTTTTTAACTTTCCAAATCTGTTGCTTTATATAAATTGCTTACAATAAATTTAAGTGTTTTTGAAATTAACAAAAAATTTCTTTAAAAATATAAATTACCTAATTTTTTAAAATAATGTTACAGGCAATTATCTGAATTTTTTAAATCACAATTTTAGACAAAATACTACATTCTAATACAAACAGAAACGAGGTTTTTAAAGATTCGTTAGAACACGAAATTATAAAAAAAGGTGAATGTGCTAAATAATTGCTTACAAGAGAAAAACATAGTTACTTAATTCCCGAATTTGTATTTCTAATAACTACAAGATAGATATTATGTTACATTGTTTATATATATTTTCATAAATTGGAAACATTTAGTTATATATGGAAATTAGAAGAATTTTTTCATGCAGTTTTTAATTCCTCTAAATAACATTTTCCCCCAGAAAATTTGGTATTTTAATTTCGTTCGAAACTGTGCGAGACTATTTAACAAATTTCACTTCAGATAGTGTAGCATAATCTGCATTTTAATTTAAAGATAATTTTTCTAGATAATAGTACTTTCATTTAATATTGTTATTATTTATTTTGTAAAGCATTACGCAGTATTTTTATATAAAATTACATTTCTGAAAGTAAGCCAATATAATAGTTAAAGAAAATATACCAACTTACCATTGTATACTATATACAATCTTTTCTCGTAGATTACTTTGTCTGAACTTTTCTAAAACTTCTTCTTTAGGTGGTCTCAAATATTTCTTGAAGTATTCCATTCGCTTATAGCTTGATTGATAATCTTTTGTTTGATGTTCACATTTGACACTCTTAGATATTACATCACTATTTGATTGTGGAATATTTAATACTGAATAGGTTTTCAATGTTGCCATAAGTGAAACAAAAAAAACCTAAAAAGAATAAAGCCCATCTTTAAGTGACTTCACAAATAATTAAATATATTCTATGTAAATATTAATTTTCCACATAATAACCATTTAATAATTTATTAATTTGGTGCACATAAGTAGCAGTTATCATCAGAGGTTCAACTTTGATTAATTTTTTCTGATTCCAATTACCATTTGTATAACTCAATGGTCTTTCTTCTTGGTTGACTTATATTTTAAGTTACTGTGCTTTAAACTATTATTTTCCTATTTCTGAACTTTTTTGAGTAAATATTATTTATTGTATGTTGTGTAAAATTTTTTCAAAATGCTTTTTGAAAACCAAATATATATATATATTCGCATTCTCAAAAATGCCTTAATTAATATTAGTGTTAATATTTTAATTTAAAACAAACAACATTTTTAAATAATTCTTTTGATCTCGTAACATTCATTGTATGTAAAATTTTTTCCAGTGTTCTTCTCAAAACTTTTTCTTTTTTTACAAAATACTAAAATCAAATTAACCCTAATTTACAGTTACACAAATAAATAAGATAAAAATAGTTACAAAGATTTAAATACATTTAAAATGATATAAAATGATAGATTTTATATATAAAATAATAATTTATGGAAAACAACAGGATATATCATTTAGAAGTTTTTAGAATATAAGTTATATAATAATGTTGTACAAAAATGAGTTTTTTGTGTGCATCATTTTTTAATTGTCTTAAACAGACTGTTGGAAAACAATTTGAAGCCAATGTAATGAAATGTCTTTAACAAGAAGGAAGATCATTTAACTTGATTAGTTAAAACTAGATTTGAATAAAGAAGAAATAAATCAAATTTTAATAATAAATACATATATTTTAAAATAAGATGATGAACAGAAATTAATGATTAATTTGATTGTCTTTAAATACAAATATACTTGAAATTTTAAAGAATATATAATAATATATGAATTAATTTTATAAACAAAACTTCAAAGGATTACTTCATTCTAAAAATTTATAACGAGTGTTAAAAGTAAGAAATTTTCTGTTGGAAGCACAGTAATTCTATACTTACAATTAAATAAAAGAATCTATAATTTTACAGGAATGAATGAGATGAAACAAGTAAGAACATTTATGACAAATATATATTTAATCATTATAAATGAAATCAACTTGTTGGAATTTAATATTCTTCAAATAAAAGTAACATTCAATATTATATTTACAACATGTTTATTTACAAACCTATTCACATTTGTATTTCAAAACAGATCAAACAATTTTTTAATATAAAGAGAATTAGTATCCATTAGGTTGATAGCTAAATAAAAACATGTAATGCAAATAATAAGAAAACTTACAATAACAGGGGTCCATAGCAAAACGGAACAAAGAACACTGATGAATAAGTACTTCAATAGAGCAGCACACTTAATGAAATCAAAGCTATAAAAATATAAATAGTTTGAAATGCAAAATAGAATAAATAAATGTAATTAAATATTATTCAATTTGAAAAAATAATTTCACTGAATTTGTTCATTACATACTATACAAAAACAAATAACACTGTGATTCAACCTTTAAAAAGATCACAAAATGGAAATAAGACTTATTACAAAATTTACAGTAATTTCTGGAAGGATATGGTTCCATAAATGCTGTGTTTCAAAGGGAGGAGATCAAAAACATGGATATATGTATATTTTTAATGATATTGTCATTAGCTTCACGAAATTTTAATTTATATGATTATATTAATCATTTACTAAAGAAACAATGTTAAAAATGAAAAATAGATTTTACATTCATGCAAAATAGACAATTCAACCTTTAAAATTTTCAATCATAAACCTTTGGCAACTAGAAAAAGGTGTGGGCCCAGGTTAAGATGAATGGACTGGGTAGAAGAGGATTTTAAGATTTCAAAAGTAATGAATTGGTGATGAATAGCAAAAAATTACATCAAAATGGAAGAAAGTTTTTGAGGTCTTTGTTCATCAAGAACTATTGTGTCAATAGAAATTATTGAAATATTTAAGATTATATATAAATTATGATTACATGTTAAAAATATACTTTCATGCCAAAATGTACTCATACTTATTCAATAACAAAAGTTTATGGCTCATACTATGCCCTAAAAATTAATGCAACAAAAACAATTGCGGCATAATGTGAAACCTAAGAAATCAAGTTTTCCACAATAAAAGATGTATAAAATCTTGAACTTAATAAGAACTTAAATAATCCAATCTTAGGCCTCATACAAATTCTAATGTAGTATGGTCTTTTTATTTGTAAATACTATTTGGATATCTTTGAAACTTGTTATTATTGATAATGTTTTCATATGTTTCCATGCATTTTTTATTCATTTTGTAAACTTTAGTAGAATATATTTTTTTAAACTGTGCATATGCATCACATAGATAGAAAAGCTACAGCTCTGAAACATAACTTTTAAATATGTAAATGAGGCAATGTTTCTTCCAAAATATACAATAACTTATTTAAAATAATTCCAAAATTTGTGGAAATAAACAATAAAAACTATTAATTTAATTATTCTAAAATTAAAAATATTGCACACATAAAATAAGTCTTAAAAATTTGTGCTTTTGATTTACTACAAATAATCCAATTCTTTTAATGAGAGATAAAAAAAAATTAAGGCAAAATAACTTTGAAAGAAGTCACGAAGAGGGCTAATAATCTTAGCGTTAATATATATTTCTTTTTACATCCGGCAAACAGGGTTTATAGCTTGCTCAAAATATCCATTTACATATTTGTAACATATCTTCAGTTCATAGAGGATTTTAAAAGGAGAATCCTACAACTTATTACTTTTATGCTCTAATTTTTCAAGCTTTACTAAAAAGGGACACTAGTTTTCAATTAAGTTTTATTAAATAAATTCCTTCTTGGGTTCTAGAAATCCACTAATAATTTTCAAATTTACCATATTCACCAACATTCGACTATACTATTAACAAGTTTTGGTGCTATTTTATACTACTACTACTATATACTAATATCATATGAAAAGAAAAGAAAAATTTCAATAAAAAATACTTGAATAATTTAAAATACATTATTAGTTTATTTTTATTACTAAAAGGTACAGTATTCTTATTTATTTTAGAACATTGTGTAAGTTTTTAAAAAAAATAAATACGAAAATAAAAAACATTTTCAATGTTTTGAAATCATCAAAGCATTTATTTCATTAGCATATTTTCAATAATAACAGACATAAAATAGTAATTAGAGTTTCAATTAAAATAAAAATGCAACAGAAATATATTCATTTCTGGCAAATTATACAATACATTGCAATAAGTGTAAATCATAAGAATAAATAATGATTTTAATATTTTAGAAATAAAAATATGTGATCATTAAAAATTTTGAACTAAAATTTCTTAATTTTTCAAAAATAACTTTTGATTAAAAAATGTAATAGTTAAAAATTTAAAAATGATTTTCACAAATGTATATGAAACAGATATCATAATATAATATCATTAAACATCTCATGATTTTTTCTCCTAAGTTATTATACTTTTTTATTAAACCATTGGTGTGTTTATTTACATTACAATAGTTGTTTAGTTAAATATGTCTGATTAATAAAAATATCATAAAAACTTTTAAAATAGTACATTTTATTAAAAATGTATATAATTCATGTAATTTAAAAATGTATTCACTGCATTAATTCAAAGTTCTTTACATAAAAAGAAAGATCTAGATATGTTCTATACTTTTATCATTTATTACAAAAAATAAATCATTGAAAGAATTCTTCACTAACTAGACTAATAAATTTAACAACATTGCATTCATAAATTTCAAATACTAAACATGGAAAGCTAAAAAAAAAAAAAAATTTATGTTCAATTTCAACTTCATTCAAAACCAGATCTTTTTCTGTCTTTAATGGTTATAGACAAAAAACAACATTCATTAAAATATGCTTAATTTAATAACATAAATTCTAATTACCTTGTAGTGTGAATAAGGACAAAAATCAAACATACAATTGAATTAAATATAGCTAATAACCATGCAACATAATAGAAAAATGGATGCAAAAACAGCAATTGAAGTTTCCTGTTCATGGCAGAAATACCAGCATCTATTCTTTCAGAGGAAGAACAGCCCGAGTCCCATTCTAAAATTGAAAGAAATTATGAAAAAATCATTTATATCAAAACTTGATGCTTACTTTTTAGCAGTTTATGAAATTATATACTACAACAGTAATTTTTTTTTAATTAAATAAAGCATCACAAGAACACTACATACTTCTAATGGCAGTAAAACATCACAGCTGAACAATGTTATAGAAAAACAAATTAAATAATTTAATATGAGAAAAATCATTAAATTAATAATGTATTAAACAGGATTCTACATTAAAAATTTCAAATTATTTATATTAAATTTTTTTATATAAAATATATTTATATATATTTTTTTGGTTTCATTAAAATAAAATGAACAGCAATATCACAAGAATTTTTCTCTATTAAATTAATAAATTATTAAACTTTCTAAAAATTCAGTTTTTTTACATTTTTTAAATGAGAAAATTAGCCAGATAATTACCTTGTGGTAAATTTTCCAATGTTAAGTTTTCAGATGGATTTGAACATGAGTCGACAGCATCCTCTGCATTGTCAAAATGGTTCATCTCTTCCAATAAAATATCTTCTGGAGATACAGCAGAATCAGATTTTTCAACATACAATCTGTCAGATGCATCTGCACTTACAATTAAAGTATGTTTTCTTCTAACCCAATTTTCAAAAGCTTGCCAGGTTGATATGGATTTTTGCAAGGGTGAAACGGGATCACTATAAAAATTAAATGTTTAAAGCAAAATTAATGGATATTTAAGTCATTTTCAAACTGCAGTTTTATACAGAATGAAAAAGTAAATTTTACAAATGCAAACATAGGTAATATAAAAACATTAGGAAACATCAGAATTAATAACTTTTCTCAATTATTTAGGATCATTAATAAAAATATCTGGAACTTCTTAGGATACTCGCAGAATATTTTGTTATATTAGAATTAAGGTTATCATCATAAAACACAAATAATAAAAAATAGCTTCAATATTTAATGCACAAATTGTTTTACTCAAAACTTATTTTACTTTTGATAAACATTTTATAACTACTAAATTATTTTTCTTAGATAATCTACTTGACCTTATACAGTCTACTCCTTCAATAGCCTACTCAAAATTCTTTTTCAATACAAGTTTTTGTTATTGTCTTGTGCTAACTAATCTGGCAATATAGGGTCACTGCTCCACTTTTCCAACTGAACCATAATTATGAGTGGAGTTTGACTTCTTTAGTACATACATGCTACATGCACCATTTATAAGGTAAGTATCCATTCACAACTTATTCATACCAGGAAAGGACAAAGAGAGAAAGTACATCCACCCTCAAACCAGGATTTGAACCCAGAACCTCTTTCTCCGCAGTCAGGCACACTGACCCGTAGACAGGGTGTGCAACTTCAATACATATTCTCAAAACCTTTCTATTTCCCGAGATTTAAAATGCTGCTCATGCAGATCAATCCTCTGAGCTACACCTGCCTTTACAAGAAACGACTGCTTTGGTACCAAAGGTAGAAATTGCTACAAGAGAAAGAGAATGGCGTATCATATTGTATATGCAAGTGATGACTTGCTGATATATGATGGAGTACCTTAGGTATTCTTATTATTTAAGAATTACATCTAAGCACTACAAAGGACTTCCTGACTTCATATAAGCAAAGTGAGAGAACCTAACAGATGAAGGTAAGTTATTTTAGTTTTAGAGCTTTCTACAAAATGCTTTCAACAGATACTGTCTAGATTGTCAAATCCAATTAAGAAAAGAAATTTCCAAATTTCTTGCTTATTTAAATAAAGATATTATAGATTAATACACAATCATACAAAAAAAATTATTTTATCAAAGGTATATTTGTTAAAATAATAATTAAATTTTCTCTTTAACTTTAGGATATTAGAAATGATCAACTTATTTGAAAAATTTAAAGTCCCATTTGGATTATTGTGCCTTATTCAATCAGAATATACAGACATCGTTTTTAAACCAACATCAGAATAATGAAGCACATATTATTAAAATAATGAATACACAATGATGAAAAACACTCATAATATATAACTGCAAAATATTAAACAGAATTCACTCTAAATATCTTTTGTACAAAATAAAATATAAGAAAGAATTTATTGAATAAAATATTTTATAAAATTAAACTTGTATAAATAAATACCAAATTTACAGTAAACTGACAATATTTTGTTCTATTATTTTTGTAAAAAATGCATATGCTTTATAGGACCTTGTTTTTGATTTTTGATGCAAGAAGTAATAAAAATTGAAAATAAATTTCAAAATGCTCTGTATTATGCTGAGCAAAAAAGCTATATAATTATTTATCACTATTTGAAAATTGGCAGTATATATGTAATTATCCTTTCCAGCAGCTAAATAGATCCCATTATTGTTTAAAATAAACTTATTGTATTTAATTTATGTATGAACCATGCATTAACATTAATTAAACAATTATTTATCACCATTTTAAGTTTTCAAAGTTTTTCTTCAATTAAATATAAAGTAAATATCTTTTTGGAAACCTTATGCATTTGAAAAAATGCAATTAATGAAAAAAGAGAGATAAGTGAACTTACTTTATATTAGAAGAGGACAAAGAATCTGAAAAATCATGTTTCTCATCTGAAGAGAAACTGTCCTCTAAGATGTTTGATGTAGATATTATACTGCTTTCCTCAAAACTGCTATACAAGCTGTCACTGCCATCTGTATTTGAAGCTGAGCTACCGGAAATGCTGTTTGAATTGGAACGCTTTTGTTGCAGCCAACAATAGAGATGTTGCAATGAGAGAGAACAAAATATCCTATTAAACTGTGGATTAAGTTCAATAGCAGGTGGAGTAGAGTGTCTGAATAATGCAGTTAGCAATAGCTGAGGTAAAGACACCATGGCTGATATAAGCAAGCAGATTAAGAATAATTTAGGAGACAGGTGCAAGAGATAAAAGTCGTTTTCTGCCTAAAATAAACATTAATCAATGAATCAGAACATTTAAAGATGGATATCCTTAATTTTTATTAAGTTTGGGGTTCAATCTTAAAATTACGAATATTTTTCAATATCCTTATTCTCATAATTTACAGTAAAAATATTACGGAACTTTTTTTATGTTCGTCATTAATTTCATGCTTAAAAGCTTGATTTAAGCATCCATACAATAATTGAAACAGAGCATTCTTGTAGGGTCTGCAGAAAAATTTCATTTTTTTTATCCTTTCAGAAGCTTCATTTGCATATATATATATATATATATATATATATATATATATATATATATATATATATATATATATATATATATATATATATATATATATTATCTTAAGCAAGAATTTCAGCAATTATAAAACAGGTGAGATCTATATAAGCTAAATATATTTTCAATAATAGCTTTTTTCTCAATAAAGATTAAAAATTTAATGATTTTTATCAAAAATCTGCAAATTATATTAATACAGATGAAAATCCTCCAGGCCAATAATTGGAAACAATGTAAAACTAATATGCAAATTTAAATATTAATTTTAATTAATGTGGGAAATAATTTTTATCAAATATTATAGATGCCCAAAACTGGTTTGTCTTGCAGCTGGCAAATTTCCAAAAAGGAAGACAATAAGTCCATAAAAAATCTTATTTTGGAAAACGGTTCCTACATTGCGGTTTGAAATTCTCTTTCAAATTATTATAATTATTTTTGCAAAATAAACTTTTAAAATAAAAAATTAACCTGGATCAATATTGCTCAAATATCCCTAAATATAAGAAAAAATATTGGGTGATATTGATGCGAAAAATTTTCCAATTGTGCTTCTTTCTGTATTGTTGAAAATATATTTGCATTAAAATGGTATTAATATTTCATTTGTTAACTTGTTTTTCCATATTTATATACAAAATAATGCACAATAAAAGAGAGATTACATATTAAAAAATAGAACTTTAGTAGAAAATATCAATATGTAGTACTCCATTTGGTAGCGCCTGAACGCTAGAGGGCATTCATTGCAATATATATTATTTATATAGTTTTCAGTCATTTCTAGTTTTTTTGTTGAAGTAGTAGTAGAACTATATTTCTCAGATCAGGTCAATTTAATTAGCCACAAAAATTTTTTGTTATTTCTTTTATTAAATATTTATTACATTTTCAACTGCATATTCATTTAGAGCATCAGTACCTTTGTAGGAACCAAGTTTCAGTTTTGGGTTATTCAAGTGTTTCTTAAATTTTTACTGCAGTAATATACAACTTTCATAATTTATTACTTTTTATTATAACAAATGATAATATTATAGCTTTTGAAATAGTTTCATGCACTCTGTTTTCTAGTTGTTAGTTACATGTGGATGATTCAAATACACATCTTTGCAACCAGAAGAATGTGAAAAAATAATAAAAATCAAATGTTAATAAGTGAAAGATTATAAATTACTTTGCTCAGTCGCATAATAAAACTCTAAGAAATGGATCAATAAACAATAAAATCAACATTTTTGTGAAAGTTCAGAAAAAATTAAGTAGAGAGTAAATTTGTAACAGAACTTACTCTTAGTTAGTTTTAGGGAATAAGGAATAATTATATTTGATGTATCCATCCCTTTGTATTTTTACTTAGACTCCTTTCTCCATAAAAAAATTACTGAAATTTTACAAGTTACAGCTAGTAATATACAGACTAAAAAGTGATGAGAAATCCTTTTGTTTCAACTAAGCATATATTAATAGCTAAATGAAAAAACATATGTAAATTTAAAAGAAGAATCTCAAATTTTATTTAAAAAATATTACATAAAATCATTGTTGGAATATTTCTTTATAATTTAAAAAATTAACAGATTAATTTGATGATTTTAAACTGACTGATAAAAAAATTGGTTGAATTAATATCATTATTGTATTTTTTTTAAAGTTTATAGCTAAAATTAAAATTGTTAAAAAATTAGTTCACTTTAATTAATAGCTTTGTTTTCATATGTATATATATTTTAAATTCTATAACAGCCTTTTTAATGCTAGTTTACAATACAAAATTTAATAAAATTTAACAATTCTATTTTAATAAATAAAACAATTTTAAACTTTTAAAAGAAATCCTGTGTAAACATACAGAATATACAAAGGAGAGATTTTACATTAACACAATTCAGAATTAGCTATATACAATTTATAATAGACAATTTATCAACTAATTGATATACTGATTTAACAAATATTTAAATTGAAATAAAGAAAAAGGATTAAAATTATGGAAAATGTATTCTTTAATTCTATAATTTTTTGGTTAATCTAACAAAATAAAAAATATTGAAGTATATGTATACCATTTCTAATATTTGAAGTTGAAGTGCTGTTAAAATGAAAGCTGAATTCAGAAGGAAGCACAAACAACATGTTAATCGTTGAACACCCGTGAAAAATGTTGCTGGGTATTCACAAGTAATGGAATTCCACATGTTGTAATCATGAATGGAAGTGATAAAATAATCCCAAAAAATCTAAAAATTATTAAGTGTAATTAAAAATGATTATATAAAATTATGCAATAATATCAATACATCTTACATAATACAATATTTAGTAATCTATATAATTTAATTTTTTCTATTAATTTATAACATACATTTTATGCAATTTTATATTCATATAATTTCATTACATAAGATATTTATTTATTATGTAATGAAAAACATAACATATAATTATTTTATGTAATGAAATTAAGAATATATTATAAATATATTGTATTTTGAATTTTTCATATTCTGCAATTAATATCATAAAGTTCACGATAATGGCATAAAATATTATAAAAACTATATAGGAAAAAAATTTTTTTTGATAATATAAAATTTTGAGATGTTTTTTTTAATTTTTATATATACATAAAAAAATAGCATTTAATTGCATTAAGAATGAAAAGAAAGGAATCCAACTTAAAATTGAATGAATAAACAAATTACAATTAGGTAAAAAAAAACTTCTTATTAATGTAATCTTCTAAAATAAAAGGTACTAAATTTATTTTGATTATTATCACACATCTGTACAATCAGTTTAATAAAGAGTATTATTCACATATATGCCAAAATATATGATATAAATGAAATTATCAATATATTATAAACATAATAATGGAAAGAATAATTCAGAATGATTGAACTTACTGAACTGAATGATGAAAAATTATCTGTTAACAAAAATTCTCTTTCAATCAAACCATCATCTTTGTCTGCAGCAAGCCATTTAAAGCAATTGAAGGTATAAGTGGAGCCTATTTTGAACAAGAGTTAATATAGATTAAAATAAAACTGAAGTGTAACTAAAGAGATCTAGATACGAAAAAACATCTGTGTTTAAAGTACTTTGAAATTATTCAAAATAGAAGTATTTCAAGATAGCAAAAGTTAAAAAAATTATAAATTACACATAAAAAATTGTCAATTTTTAAAACTTTCTCAAAACTTGGTAGATTTTGGATTAAGTTATATTTTATGCACCATCAGCAGAAATTATAAAAATTTGCTGTAAAATAAATGACTTTTTAAAAAGTCTTAATTTATTTGAAGACAATCACAAATTGGATTTGTTAAAATAATGTTAGGTTTTTATAAAAAAAATTTAATAAGAGAAAAATTTCGTTTATTTATTCACCATAAAAATTAAATGTCTGCTTTGATTGACAATAGGAGATTTATATTTTTAAATTTTAAGAAAGTGCTTCAAGGAAACTATTAAAAACTTTTATGTATATTCAATACTGTTATTTAAATTCAAGCAGTTTAAAAGCAATGACTATGGAATATTTATCGATTTGCAATACATACGTAGGAAATAAAAGCATAACCTATAATATTTGTATTTTTATTGTTTTCGTATAAAATAAAGTCATTGATGTTTTAAAAAATATATTAAGTTTCACCTCAAAAATAGAATACTATTAGATAGAAAAAATTAATGTCTCATAAATAATAATAGCATAAAAATATAGATTTTATTAATACTAATTTTTACCAGTTTTTAAATCTTTTACAAAAATATTCTTCAAATACCAAGAAGGGGATGGTCCATAATTATTATGCATCACCTCAACTTTTACAAGTGGGCCAAGATTTTCTTCAGTACTAAAAAGTATACCATATTATTATATAGAATATAAATACTAAATATTTTTTTGATTATTAATATGAATACTTCTGATATTTTACCTCAGCAAAAATATATCAGTAGACCCCTTCTGAAATGAATACTTTTTAGTGCCATAACCAATCAACTGTCTTGTTTCAGTCATGCCCTTCATACCATGTAAAACGATAAAAACCTAAAAATAAAGCAAAACTTTCATTTTGGTGTTTAATTTTTTGTAAATAAGAATTTGATATTAAAAAGTTATCTTACTGATGCTGTTGTACCAGATGAAAAATACATTCCCGTTTTTAAACCAACCAAATAAAACTGTTTATGATCATCAGAATTGTCAACAACAGGTACAGCTACACGGGAGAAATTTCTAATTTTATCTTTTCTGTAATTTAAAATCATCAACATGAAATACCCAGCAAAAATAGCAGCAAACATCAAGAGAGGCATAACATTGAAAGAGGAGTGCAGTAATTGTTTTGCTGGTATACGAAGAACATCTGCTTCCACAGGGGCTGAGAATGCTGCAATTTCTGGAGAGGAACACCTGTTAAAAATTAAATAAAAAACGTTTATAAAAAAAACTTAGCTATAATCAAGGGTGAACAAAGTCAAAATAAGAAAAATCAAACAAGAAGTTATTGAAGAAAATTATACAATTTTAATTATTTTTATATTTTTCTTAGCCACATAATCTTAATATATAAAAAAATCACAATAATTGTAAACATTTTTATAATAATCAACATATCAAAGAGTTTAATATTAAAGATGAATATTACTAAACTTAAAATAATTTATATTGTCATACATATGCACAAATGATATAACTTTGTACTTTTATAATTTATATCATAAGAAATCTGAATAAGTAGAAAATCTAAACTAATACAGTTATTATAAAAATATATTATTATCAAAATTAATGCCACAACATTTATTTTAAAGAATAAAAAGTAATCTATTATGCTTCACAAAATGGGTAGGCATGAGGAAATCAATGAAAAAAAATACCATCAATAACAATATCACAACTTACTAAAATTATATTTACAAATTAAAAGCATAAAAAATGATGCATGCAATGATTTGGTAGAATAAGATTACTTAGATTCTCAATTAATTCAGTTTGTAAAGTGTTTATAATTTGGATGATAATAAACATTTTACAAATAAAGAGTATAATAAGAAAGATAATTGTATTTTAAAGTTTTCACATACCATACAATTTGCTAGTTATTTCTTAATGAGTAAACAAAGCATTTTGTACATTGACATCTTTGTTGAAAAGACTACATCCATGAAAATAAATATATTTTCAATATTTTTCTACTTGATATGTGAAATATTATTATACACTGGGTAATATTTTGTGACTAGTATTCAGAGATAACTGATATTTGTGACTAATCTTTGGCTGTAATTAAACTTAGTGTGTGTTTACAATGATGTGAGAATTTTTCTACCAGAAACAATGGTAAGTATTTCTAATGTAAGGAAATGTAAAATTTCAATCATTTTAATACAAATTAGTACTGCGGATAAGTGAAAGCTTACTTGCAATCAACCCAGTCATGATCTGACGAATTCAAAGATTGGCAATTTTCAGATGACCAGTATCCACGTGATTTGCTCACGCAGAATTGCTTCCATATCTTAACATCTAAACTTATAAAACTTTCATTGGAGAAAGCACTTTTCTCAAATTCAATGGGCCATATTGCAAAATAATACACTCCTGCATCTATGAAATCAAAAACATAATCATATTAATGCTAAATTTTTTTTCTCAAGTATCAATTTTTTAAAACATGTCAGGAAGAATTTAATAATTAAAGAAAATAAGAAAAATACCACAATGAATTGTTTATAATTAAAATAACAGTAACATCAATTTTTTTTCCAAGAGGGCAGAGATTTTCAATATTCTTTTACTCACATCTTTTAAGTGTGTTTATCATTGAACCAAATATTTTTAAGTCTTCCTTTTACACAAAAAGTTTATTTCAGTATTTTGAAACATTTATCAATGACTGAATAATGTCATACATTTAAATATTTTTCTCACAGAACATAAAAGTTTTTTTTAATTTTGTTAAAATATTTCCATTTAAGCTACCTTTTTATTTATGTCTTGTATCATTAATTAATACTGGTTTTATGCACATTTGAATAATCTATGGCATACTCTCAGAATATTAGTATTTCAGCTTGAGAATCTTATGAATAGAAGATGGCTTAATTCACATTTATATTAATGCATGCGTCATTTCTTTTTTTTCCTACATTCGAATACAAATAAGTCCACAATCAGCAAAATATTTTATCAATAATACGTTTTTCACAACTGAAATAAAGGTAATATTATAGCTAAATTTCCTAAATTTATAAGATAATAACTTATTTTTTTTAATGATAAAATACTGAGATTTCACTCAGTAAAGTATTTCCAATTATTTCAAAGTCATTAAATAATATTATAATTTAAAAATTTATTAAACGAAAAGATTCCAACCATAACCTTTAACAACTGAATAAAAGTTTTAAGCAGAAAATATAGTGATAAAAGAAGAAATTAAAAAAATTAACAGCATCTTTTCAATTTTTAAGCTGAAGCATAACCTAAATTTTGAATTGTGAATAATTTCTGTTTTCTGAGACTTTTCATCATTCATTTATTCATGGTTTCCAGGTTTTGTAATGATTAATAATATAAATTAAAATGTGAAAACATAACAAAAATTTTTTGTTTTTAAAAGTTATTATTTTTATAAAAAATGTTTAATACATACGATTATAACAAAAGAAAATTGGAATAATGTGAAGTGATATTTTTATTATTTAAAATTTAGTTGACTTAAATGAAAATCGTTAAAATGATTTTTTTCAAAACAGATGACAAAATATTTTAGATTCAAAATATAATGTAATTATTTGAAAATGTTACTAGAAACACTACAAATTTTGCTCTTTGTTTTACCTTTTATATAGTTGTTTGGAATAAAATAATTATTATTCACAGATCCAATAGGCAGTACATTCTCCCAGTCATAGCTATGAGATGTGGGATAGTATTCATACCTTAATAAAAAAAATGTATGAATAATAAAAATGATAAATTTTTTTTTAAATAATTGCAAATTTAATTAATCTTAACATTAAAGCTTGATTAATAAAAAGTCTTTTAAATCTGATTTAAATATAAAATTTTAATACTCAATAATAGTTCTATCAGAAACTGTACTTTTAACATATATATTCAAAAATTCAAACATTTTTTTTAATAATGAAATGCATATCGCTATATTCCAAAAAAATATGAAGCACACAGTATTCACTAATTTATAAATATTTATTAAAAAGATTTAAAATTGATATTAAAATTAGAATAGTTGATTAATATATTTGTAACAAAATTACACAAGAATAAACATCAGTATCCAGAAGTAAATAGAATGCAATTGCACAATTATTGCTGCGTTTTCATATGTAATGAAAGATATTTATTATTTCTTAATATAAGCTTAGATAATCAAATGTTGAAGAATGTAAACTGAATAACATGCATCATGTCTCAAAGTATTTAACACTCAAGTATGCATAGCCTAGTAATGAACAATTATAGTAAATAAATATTAAATTTCAATAGATGTCTAGAAAAAATAGAAACGAATGCTTCTATAAGACATTAAAGTTAAAATCTTTTTCACAGTATACTAATATGAAGGGATGAGTTAATGCAAGAACCTGCTTTTCCATCACAGTTTATAATGCAACATCCAAAATTTATAAAAAGTCTTTAAGAACCTCATTATTTTCTAGATTTGCATTCAATAATGACTTTTTGGACAGAAAATTTAATCTGAATGTGACTTGCAGTATAAATGAATTTAAAATGACAGCAAACAATCTTTCATAAAGGAGGAATCAAACTCAGGTACTGTTGAATTGAAAACAAAATATCAAATTATTCAGTTAACACTCCTATTATTTTCCAGGAGTCAAAAAGAAAGGAATCCACAATAACTCCTTTGATACATTAATATTCAAAATTTAATGCATGACTATACAAAATAGAAAAACAACATTTATCTTTAATTATTTAACATGCCAGTATCAAAAGTACAATTTTTCACTTTGAAAATTAACAATAATTTCATTTACCTATAGATATACATACCTAAAAATGAATTGTGCCTCTTTAAATAATGCAAATAATATTTTATTATGCTAGTAAATTTCAGGATGTACATAACTTCTACATTAAAATATGCAATAAATTTTTTTCTTTTTTTAAAATAAAGTAATTCCTTAAATAAATTTATAATATGGAATTAATTATACAAATCATATTCATAGAACAAACATGTGTTAATACAAACATGAATTTTTTTTTTTTAAATTATCAAATTTTTTAACAGCAAAAATCAGAAAAAAATGTACACTACAAAAATATTTTCTTTAACAAATATATATAATACAACTTCAATTTACAAATGCTAAAATATATTAGTTTCTTGGCAAAAATAGCTTATATGAAAGCCAAATGAAGCAAGCACACTCTAGGCACCTGAAACTTTGCTCACCTACTTAAATGATCAGGTTGAGACAAATTTTCAGGTGGTTAGAATGTACCCAAGATACTGATTCACAAAACTTACAAGAAATTCCCCATCACATGGCAATATACCAAAGAAATTTAAACTACACTTTCCAAGATAATATGTTTCAAACATTAGCAAACTGAAAAACATTATACTTTTAAAAGAAATGAAAATTAATTAATTTATAAACAAATCATTTACAGATATCAAAAGAATACATATTAAAGATAATAATTATTTGTTCTAATAGAAGAAAAATATAAGAGTATTGAATATATATGTAAGCATTTTTAAGTTACAAAATCACATCACATTTATAAATTAAAAAATATATATATCTTTACACATTTTTTTAATAAAAGCCTTGATAATTTAATATTTTATGATTATCATCTATGAATATGATTTAAATTTTCTGATATTGATTTATACATATTACTAAATTAGAATTCAATATCATGTGTGCTTGACATTTGGTTTCTATAGTTTTTCTGCAGTGTTCACATAACAAATTCAAATATACAAATCTTTCAGTTCAGCCAATTCTTACTCTTCACTTTTTCATTATTATTGCATCGTTTAGAAATTTATTTCTCAAAACATTTTACTGTAAATATATTGCACACATAGTTTTAAAGTGACAAATCTTATAAATTTTTGTGTTGAATAAAAAATTTCAAAAATTATAATTATCATTATAATTAATCATAATTGCTTTTCGCAGAAAAATTAAAATAATAAACTTTTTCCCAATATATTCATTCACAACAAATACAAAGGGAGACTTTTTCCTTTCACTTCACAAAACAGTTTTTAATTAATTAAATTCACATATGCCAAAAGTTCCCCCACAATGGTTATATTATTTATTTAAAAAGTTTGAGTGATAAATTTCCTAATATTAGCAACTTTTGTATAAGATTTTCCTTATTTATAGTTTTCTATTATGTTTAATCTCACATTAAGAATAGGATGGAACATGCTGTGATGTCATTGTAAATAAATGGTAAAAAGATTAACTATTAGTTTGTCAATCAAGATTTTCAAAGATTTTACACATAGTAGCTTATTTGTATCACATAAATAGGGATTTGAGGCAAATCTCTTTATCATTTAAATTAATAAAAGTTTTGAAATTTTAAAAGCTACATTTTCTTATATGATTTGGATTATATAAAATGGAAGTCATGAAATGAGCCTAGTAGCAATTTAACAAATTTGCATTATTTATTTGGCAAATGTTTAATATGCTTCAGAACAAAGTTTTATTTTATTGAAATAAAATCATAATATACTTTGAGGTTAATTTATATACTTCTAAATGAACTCATTGAAACAATAGAAACAAAAATCCTAGACATCTGCATAAAGAGCAAAAAGAAATATAAAAAGAGAAGTGCAAACTCAAATTACTGGTGGACAGAATCATTAACTATACAAAGATCAAAAGTCAGAGCTCTTAGAAGAAGATTTCAAAAAGAAAAAGAACAAAATCAGAGACAGAAAATGAGATTAATATTTAAAAGAGAAGCCGCTATTTATAGAAAACAAATCATCAATACTAAACAGGCAGCGTTAAAAAAATATCTAAACTCAATCACGAATCAGAATGCATTTGGAAACCATTATAAATCAATAAGACAGCAAAAATCAAATCAAAATATAATAAAAATAATACAAAAGGAAGATGGAACAATAACAAAAACTATAAAAGAAGAAACTGATACTATATTAGAATACAACTTTCCATATGAAGACATAACACAAATTGAAGAATACTATGAAAACAGAAATGAAGAAGATATAACTACAAGAGAAATAGAGGAAACAATAAAAGAAATGAAAATAGGGAAAGCGCCAGGTTTTAATAATATAGAATTAGAAATATATATAGAGTTATTTAATATGGAGAAATTGTGGTTTAAGGAAATAATAAACAAATATTGGACAGAAGGAATATTTCCAAATATATGGAAGGAAGCAAAAATTATTTTAATTCCTAAAGAAGGTAAATATCTAACACAAAAAGATTCATATAGATCGGTATGCCTATTACCAGTATTTGGTAAAATCTTAGACAAAATTATATTGAATAGGTTAAACTACACTCTAAACAATCAAAATATCATAAATAAAAAGCAATATGGTTTCACAAGAGCAAAAGTGCAGAAGATGCAATATTCGACTTAATTTCCAAAATTAAAGAAAATAAGAAAAACAAATTATATACCTGCATGTTATCATTAGACATAAAAAATGCTTTTAACTCCATAAGAAGAAACAATATTTAAGAAACTCTGAATAAATACAAATTAAAGAAAAATTTATATAGCATAATAAAATCATTCCTGGATAGTCGAACCTATTTAAACTCAGATAATATACCTATAAAATACAACATTGGAGTACCACAGGGTTCATCTTTTGGACCAACACTGTGGAACATTATAGTAAACAACTTATTGGAAATAAAGCTGGAAGAAGATACATATATACAAGCCAATGCAGATGACATAATAATAATATGGAGAGATAAAACATATTACAAATTCTCTAATAAAATAACAACAGATATAAGCAAAATTGAACATTGGATCTGCAAACATAATCTAAATTTAAGCATAAATAAAAGTTATTATACGATCTTCACAATTAAAAAGGATTTATCAAGAAAACCAACTCTACAAATTATGGGACAAAATATTAAATACTCAAATAATATAAAGTACTTAGGCGTAATTTTGGATTCAAGACTTAATTGGACAGCTCACTTAAACTCTCTACAAGAAAAAATATTCAGCTTCATAAATAAAATAGATAGATTAACCAGGAAAACATGGGGACTAAGACCAGAAATTATAAAAATAATATATAAAGCAGTAATAGAAAAGATAATTCTATATGGATCAATAGCTTGGTACAATAACACTGTCAAAATGAATATATAAAGATAAACCAAATACAAAGAATCGCTCTACTTAAAATAGCCAAAACATACAACACAGTATCAACCGATGCATTACAAGTTTTAACAGGATGTCCACCTTTAGATATTATAATAAATTACAATAGGCAAAAATACTTACTGATAAACAAAGGATTAAATATAAATATAGGCAACTTGGAGCTCAATAAAGAAAATACATGCATAAAACAAATAAAATATAAGCCTCCTTGGAAAGCTTTAGAATTAAACTGGACAAATTCAATTAATATGAATGATTACTACATATTTACTGATGGCTCAAAGATAAATAATAAAGTAGGATTAGCAGCAATAGTAGGCAAAGGCAACCAAGTAATCGACATTATTAGACACAGACTTAACGATAATGCAACAGTTTATGAGGCTGAAGCACAAGCAATACTCTCATCCATAGAATACACAATTAAAAACAATATCAAAATATGCCATATTCACTCAGATTCTAGATCAGTATTAGACACAATAAAATCTGGAAAAACAAAAAATAAAACAATAGATAAAATAATAGAATTGATCCAAAGCAACAATAACACTTATACCTTCCATTGGATAAGAGCTCATAAAGGTATAGAACTAAACGAATTCGCAGACCTAAATGCAAAACAGGCTACAAAAGGAAATAAAATATATTATACAGTCCCATATACTAAACAACAAATTAAGTCAATAGTTCAAAAACAAATATTAAAACAATGGCAGACAAAATGGGAAAACTCAGACAAAACCAGAAGATTATATAATATATATCCAAAAGTCAGAGAAAACAGAATTTCAGCAGACTTTCTATTAAACCAAATCAAGACAGGCCATGGAGCATTTGCTACATATCAAAACCGATTTTTCAACAAAACAGATAAATGTCAATATGATAACTTAAAACAGAATGAAGAACACATAGTACATGATTGCAAGCAATTCGATGAAATCAGACTGAAATATTTTCCAACTAACTACAAAACAATAGACTTGAATCAAATGTTAAACAATCTCAGGATTAAAAAAAGGACTTAAAGAAATCATGTATCAAATATTCATAAATTTAATTCCAACAGAGTCTTAAATTACAATATTACTAAATTCATTTAATCTTATGTTAGATATCTAAGTCAGATAAACTTGTTCTGTTTTAAATATTACACACTCTGTTTTATGTTTTAGTTCTTAATAAAGGCAAGTAGCCCAATCTTCCGTCTTTTGGGAGTCTGGATGGACCTCAGGCTGGCGGCGGCCGGTCTGTGTGCAAGACTCAAACCACACCAGGGTGCTATGAACTTTTTGGCCAGCGCAGATATTATTGCTGACAGTGGATTGGAAGCCGGAGTTCCGGCCTCTGATCAACCATGGGCCGAGTGCTCTCCTGGCAGATTACGGTCCACTATCAGTCATTCTTCGCTGCCGAATACCTTAGGGTGGGGCGGCCTTAGAACATCTAGCGTTATATACTACTAAATCACATAATTTTGTCATAAAACTAATCTCCAAATAAAGATGACTTACTAAAAAAACTACAATTTTAAAAATCCTACTAGTTAATTTTTTTCTGTTATGTGACTATTTAGAATCAAATGTTACAAATATATATCATTCATTTTTATTTCACCAATAACCTGACAAACTGAAACTTTAGAAATGTTTATGGATTAATAAAAAAATACTAATTAATCAAAAAATAAAAACTAAATAAATAACTTCTTGTTTAACTAATAACTATCAGCCTTTCATTGCAAGTTTTCAAGAGTAGTTATCCTTTTCAACTCTCAAGCAGCCATCCAGGCTATCTTTACCGTTGAACACCCACAAACACCTGAAATTGAACATTGTCAAAAATTCCTTAAAACTCTTGCTTTGAGAGGGCAGCAAATTGTTCTCCAGAGGGTGTACGGCCACTGTGGCTTATAGGGCAATGAGCAAGCACACATCCTTGCAAAGAAAGGTGCCAACCTTCTTCAACATCCTTCCACACCTATCCCTTATATTGGAAGATTAAACTGTTTCTAAAGCATCTATTTGCTTCTAAATGCTTCATGAGACCTACAGACTTAGAAGGCCTAAAAAAACTGGAGTAATTCAGGTTATTTTATTCTTGATTTACCAAGACGAAATGCAGTTGACACCTTTCACCTAACAACAGGACATGACTGCCTAGCCTATCATTTGAAGCGCTTGGGCGTTCTTACTGTTCCTACTTGCCCACTCTGAGGCTCTGAAGAAGTAATGGACAGGAACCATCTGCCCTTTTGTGGGGTGCTTTACTGCTCAGCACAGACGAAATGAGATATTGGGAGGCAAGATCGCTCCTATGGCAAATGACTTTGGTCTATTTTCTGTAGTTTACTTTTTTGTAACATTTAGTTCCTTGTATTTTGTTTGGCCTTTGGAAATAACAAAAAAAAAATCTTGTTTTACTTGCTATATTACATTATTTACATATATAAATCTCCACTACCCAGACTTAAATCAGAAAAAAGTGCATAAAAATCTCATAATTAATGTAAAAATGACACTTTTTAATTAATTTTTTTAATAAGTTGGAAATGATGCAACTGGGTTTTCAGATGGTGGTCTTCTTCTCTATAAAGTTTGACACTCTTGATTTAGTGTAAAAATGTTAATTGATATCAAATTTTTAAATATATTTTACTTTTTTAATGAAGAACATCTCAAAGAGATAACTTCTTAGATGAAGATTATTTTCCTCTTAATTGCACCCTAAAATTCATGCTTTATAAAAAGTAGGGCATGTGTATAATGTATTAAAATTTTGGAAAAAATTTCTTTGTTCTAGAGACTTTTACCACATATTTGTTGGACCCTTTGTGTTAACACAATAGAAACATTGTTATGAACTATGAACAGGCAAAACTAAATTGTTATTACAAGAAATAACTTTAATCAAAAACGTTTAAAATTTGTTTAAATTTTCCAAACTTGCCATTTAAATAAATTGCTGTTTCAGATAACTGTCTGCCCTTCTGAAACTATTTTTTGTATCACTTTAGAAGTATACATATATTTTATTTAAAATGATTTATAAAAGCACTTAAAGATTTTGCTCATAAATTTTTTTATAAATTGTTAGATAAATATATATTATTTTTGTTGCATACAGTCGAACCTATTTTTGCTTGGAATAAACTTGATTAAATTATTCAATTTTATTAATACCAGTAACTTAAATTATAATATTGACTGTTATTCTTTAAAAAAATATGCATTTTTTTTAACAATGAAACAAAAGTTCTAAATTATTCACAGTAATGAATGCACAAAAATTATCATTCAACATTCTTTAAAATATAATTTACAATGGAAATCAATGCAGAATTTTTACAAAATAGTAAAACATTTTTTTTTTTTTTTTTTGATAATTTTCTAGTAGTTTTTTTTTCTCTGAAACTGCATAATTGTTCACTTGATTATTTGAAGTATAATAGATAAAATAATTACAAGTAATTAAATTTCTTACACAATTTAAACAAAACTGAAATGATAAGACTAAATGATAAAATAACATATTTTTTTTTTAACTTTTTAGTAATAAAAGATAGATTCTCAATTTTCTTTAATTAGAACAAAAAATAATTTCCAGGCTTTAAATTTTTACAAACATTTAATTTCAAGAATGAATTTGTATTTTATTTATTCATGCTTTGCATTTACTTATATATGACACAGAAAAATAAATCACAATTGGAAATGTTTTGTATTGAATAAAAATATCTTTTATTTGATATGATTATTTTTCGAATTCTTTTTCCATTTCTCAACATAAAGATATGCAATAACAAATTTAAAATAATTTTTCTAACAATTATTTAAAGTTAAATATAATGTACTCCTTTTCAAAAAATTGATTAGTCAAAATTACAGCTAAACTTGTTAAGTTTTAATTTTCTAAATACATTAAGCCATTAAATAAGTGCACTAAAATATTCTTAAAATTTTTACATCATAACTAAATAATTTTAATTATAGTTCATTTGATAGAGTTAACATAATAACGAACTTTTTACAGTAACTTTAAAATAAACTGATAAGATCATTGTACTCAAAGCTTCAAATTTAATTTTTTTATTTTATTAATTCAATTTTTTTATTATTAATCCACTTCAGTAAATACTTAATATTAATGCTATACAAGAATATTCATTTTACATTCGGAAAATAGCGTGATTTTTGTTGCCATGTGTTGATCAAATGTAGTAAGATGGCCTCGAAATTCAGAAGGAAAACACACATCAGATTCACCTGAAACTTTGCTCAACTGATGTTTATTGCACAAGTTGAGACAAGGTTCCGGGCAGATGCGATGTGCATTATCAAAAAACCAAGCGATCAAAAGTTACATTGGTCACTCAGTTCACATCTGAACTTTCTTCCGACCATGTGGATCAAAATGGAATCATGTGGTCTGATGATAAATTTTTAATTAGAAAATAACAAAATTTTCACATGCTAAAGTAAAATTGTATGTAATATTATACAGCAACTGAATTTCATTAGATATATACTGTATAGATTAAAATATGAAATTTTGTAATTTAATATATAAAAAGACAAGTTTTTAAATGAAATAAAATTTGAGTTCTTGCAAGTAAACATGAGGAAATAGATTAAATTTAAAAATTTTACAAAACATACCTTGTAACAATTCAATTTAAAGTAACAAGGAAAAAATTTGTGTTTAACGTTAAAATTTGAATAATTTTTTACTAAAATATTTCATTATAAAAAAAATAAAGACATTTTAATGATTTGTTGTTGTTTATCCAGAGTTTTATTATAACATAGAAAATGGTAATCAGGCCAAAATCTCCAAATAATAAGAGCTACAAATTCTAAAAAATTTTTTACATTAAACTGTAACAAATATTATTTTTTTCATCTAATATTTTTTCTTAAAAAATAATTTAGTTTAGAGAACTTTAGATATCTAATACACAAAATTAAAATTTAGTTGCATGAAAAAGAATCCAGAAATATTTAAATTCCAAATATGTAATAACTACTCCAATTATTATACATCGGAAAACTGAAACTAATTCATTGTTACAGTAATCTAATGATTAATTTGGAAGCACAAAATTAAAAATTCTATCTGAAAATTTTTTTAATGAACATTTACTCAAATAGGAGGAAGTTTAAAAACTTTGAAATTCAAACTATCCAGTTTTTAAATAGATGTATAACGTACATGCAAACAAATAAAATTTGAAACACAATATTTGTGTATTTTTTGTATGCAGAATATCTTACCTGAAATAAACATGAGCTGAATATCTGAAATCATTAATGTTGGGATTCAATACTTTCACATGAAATAAAAGAGAGTGTTGAAAATCTTCCTCTGTTATATTAATCATATATATATTTACAAAATCTTTGCTTATGGTTGATTTTTCTATGATCTATATAAAGAAAATACAATAAATATTTTTATGATTAATCATGACAGAAATAGACAAATTAAATCATGGCAGACATAGATTCTTAAATTATACTGCGAAAATATGAGAATTTGAGTAAATTAGACAACACACAAGTTATAAATATCTAACATTGGCACACATTTCAGTTTTCAAAAGTAAACATCTTTGAAAACTAAGGTTTTAAAATTGGCTTGAAACAGGAATGACAAATAAGAGGTTTAATAAAAATTAACATTTTGAAAAGAAAACTATCAGAATAAATCCTAACTTTAAATCATAAATTTTATATATTGATTAATATGATTATTTTTAAGAATAATATTAACAAAATTATCAACTGTAGTAATTGTGAATAATAACTATTCTAAATACATAACAATTTGAAGATTTTTTGTTAATATAATGATTATAATTTAAAGTTTTATGATTATATAATTTTAGTTTTTAAGAAGAAAAATGATATGAAAAATAATAAATACTTTTAAAGACTTAAAAATTATTATATAATAAAAATCATGATAATATATGTATCTATAAATTGCTATGCAATGTAGAAGAAATATTGAAACCATAATTATTCTCTCATATATTTCTTTTTTGAAATTCATAAGATAAGAAAAAATGCACGATTAATGCTATAGAAGTCACAATGATTCAAAATATTATACGATATTGTACAAACACAAATGGATACAGAAATTATCAAATGACATTTTTCAGTATTATTTGTGTACTGTCAGAGGAAATAAATCGAAAATGTACACTGTAATTTTCATGTTAGAAATTACATATGTTGTATGAATACAGTAAATATTTAGCAGCAACTCTTTACCACATTTCCAACTTTATTTTAGTTATAATATGTTTTTCTTAAACATACATAGTTATTATTATTAATAATGACAATATTACTAAAAATTATTGAATAATTATTTAATATAAATATATTCTTGAGAAAAATAAAATAATAATAAACTATTATTCTTAAGAATACAACATAGCAATATGAGAGTTCAGCATGTAAATCTTAAATATTTATCAAAAATGGTAGGTAATAGTAATAAACTAAAAAAATTCTCTGATTCGTATCAGACAAGAACATTTTACAATCCAAAAAGATACTTACAAATTGCCTATTAGCTTAGCTTATAAACATAACATTGCTTCATAACAAATTAAAATATCCATGTTCTAATAAGTTTTATTCTTTACTTTTTAATATTTTAAGACTATTTTATTAAATTTCTTTAAACTATTTCAGATGCATTTTCTTTTTGCACAGTAAAACCATTAGATTTTAATGTTATTATGCAAAATATTATTTTTGTGAATGGCATGAAACTATAATTAAACTACATGTGTTAAAAGATATTGAAATCAAATACCGTGACAAATTCTATACATTAAAAAACATTTAAAAAAAATTATTTTGCACACTTAATATTAAAAAATTGATCAAATTAAATATTAAACAATTGAACAAACAAGTTACAATGGCAAGATCAAAATTCAAAATTTGGATACCTGTAAGTGACAAATAACAAAAGTATTGAAACTGAATACCCAGAGAAATTGTGTTTGTAGACAGAGAATGTTTCTCAACAGATGTTTTTAATAAATGTTTAACTGACACACAATATATATTTACATATATAACTTTTTTATTTGCATAAGGAATTTTAATCTCTCACATATATTGTTTAAAGCATGATATGAAACATACAAATATACATAGAATGTACAGAAGATAGTCTTTTAAAATGGATGTAAAACAAGGTATGTAAAATGTGGAAAAATGTAGTTAAAGTTTAGAAATATTCTAAAAAAGTTAAAGTTGTATTTATAAATTTCCTCTAAGAAAATCAGGTTTTTATTTGAGAATGCATGCAAACAGATTTTAATTTATTATATTTTTAAAATTAGAATAAAGTATTTAAATAACTTAATGAAAATATACAAATATTACCTCAATACTTGAATCTCGAAAAAATTTAACAATAACATCAAGAAAATGTCCAATTCCTGCATTACGAGAAGAGAGACAAGCTGGCAAAGTAACCAGTACTGATTTGATTTTTTCAACAGAAGATGAAGCAAATTTCAAGTTATGAGGCATAGCAGCATAATCAAACTCTTGTACAATCAAAGGAATGCAATTTTCAAAATTATCACCTTTCTTTAATAAGCAACTATAATAAATAAATGCAAAAGTGGATATAAATGAATTACTAAACTAATAGCATATTTTCATATTTTAATATAAAATATTTACTACCTTTCAATTGAGAAAAGACTTGTCACTTTGACGTGAGACTGTTTCAGTGTTAAGAGTAGGGAAGAATTGTTTTCAAGACTTGAAGTACATAATGAGGTAGTTATGACATGAGGTACTTCAATAAGAATAGGCTCTTCTGTTTCAAGATGTGTGACCATCTTTTGCTGTAAGAGATAACAATTAATTCTTTGCTACTAGTCTAGAACAAAATTAGATAAAATATAAACATTAGCGTGATAGTTACTCGAATTTCTTCTGTAAATAGTTGTCTAGCTATATCTATCAATTCTTCATTTCTAAAAAGTACAGAATGAGAAGCAAAAGCTAATTTTGACAAGAACACTAAATATTCATACTGTAAAGCATCCAATGAGTAATCTCCCAAAAGTTGAGAACGCTTTTGATACAGTTTTTGGTAAATGTTGAAAGCTTTTTGTAAGTCAAACATAGTTACCTGAAAAATAAATAGATGATAAATTACGCAAATTTAAATTTGATCAAATGCTTTTGAAAATAATTTAAACAATACTGACTTAGAAAATAAAATTTGTTTAGTTAAAATAAATAGTAAGAACTATTGATATTTAATAAGATATAAAAAATTAAACTGCATAATTAATAATTAACTATTCAGATAAATCATTATTTTATATTTTTTGAAAAAAGTGTTGATAGTTTAAATTATAAAATACATTGTAAAGTAAATAAGAATAATATATATTTTTAATTTAGACAATATATATAAAAGAGAGAATACTGTTTCTTTTATAAAATTTTATTAAATGGCTAATAATTAGAGAGAAACATTCTTATACTTGCCACATCAATATTTGATATTATTTCACTTAAGGAGGAAAGGGTCTGAACAGCTTCAACCTATTTAAATTCAGAATAATATTTAATAACAGAAAAATACAGGAGCAAAAAATTAGACAATAAATTGAAGATTTTATAACATATATTTAAAAAAATTAATACATGAAGTAAATAAAAAAAATTACTTAAAATTTTATCCATTTTGATGTAAAAAAGGTAGCAATATAAAGTAGTTATTTTGAATAATTTATAGCAATAGTGCCAACAAATAATAACTATAAAAATACAATTAATTCGTTGTACATTATAAAATTGAACTTGTAATTTGATACAACATACTTTGCTTATAATTTGCATATTATCAAGGATTTCCAAAAATCTCAATCTAATTTTCTGGATTAAATTCCAGTACTCATGATTTATTGAAGTTGCATTCCAATAAATGTGATGATAAAGAGATGAAGAAAGAACATGGATTTTATGTAATGCTGCTTGATTTTGTTTCTCTTCCAAAAATTTCATTAAAGATGATTTAGGGTTAAAGGTTTGGTTGTACCTATAAAAAAACAAAAAGTAGAAGAAATAAATTTCTTTTTAATAATTAACCTAATTTTATTCTTTGTTAATTAATTACTGTTAAAACATTTAAATTTATCAGAGAATTAAAGAAATTTAAGGATAGTTTAGCCAACTATTAATGTTTTCAAAACATTTTTGTAACACCAGTTGATGATAATGATCATATTTGAAAGTTAATTACTATCAAAACTTCCAGTCTACACATAAAATATTTTAATCTTCATAGGTATGCCAAACAAGATTTTGATTCCATCATTTTCTTATATTTCACAAAAGCAATACATTTTTTTAAGTTATTGTAAAAAGAGTCCAATTATTTTTTACATGTTTTTTAATACATAAACAATAAAACATTTTTACTATTTTCATTTTAAATGGAAATGTAACACTTTTCAAAAGTAGCGAATGTAAAAAAGACATATTGTTGAAAATTATTACAGACATCTGCACTTACACATAGGATATAAAAGAAGCATTCGTAGAAACAGGTTCAACTTTGCGAATTAGAGAGCAAACTTTAGTTGACGCTAGTAAACTATCTCTTATAACAACATTCAAATAAACTGTAAGAAAATTTCAAAATACAAGTTAAATCGTAACTGAATGCATACAAAGAATAAATAATAAAGAAATGAAATGTCACAAAAATTTTATAATTACAAATAATCTTAAGTCTAGGAGATTAGTTACAGATTTAAGTCGAAATAAACATAGATTTAAAAAAAATATTTAATAAAAATCGAACTCTAAATTAATGTTAATACCTTGTGGATACAAATAAATATTAACAAAAATTCTTTAAAATATAACATAGAAAGGAAAAGTATTAATTATGAGAATTAAAAATAAACAATTCGTATTATTGTTTTTGTTTATCTCAATATATAATTACTGACACTACTTTGATTGTGTTATTCGCACCAGGGATTCTCAACCATGCAATGTGCTATGCTGGCGATAGCTTAGCTACTAGCAGTGTCTCTCTCTTGCCGGACAGGTCTTCATTGGGTAGGAGCCAAGACCAAAAAATCCCAGGAATAGGAAAACTCCAATCCAAACCCCAGCACCAGCTCTCCATATTAGGAGCGGATGGATTGTTGATCTGCAGGCACAGGAGCACAGTCAGACTTCAACCCTAGGGGGATCCTAAACAAAGCTGCTCATTTTCCCCTTGATGATCTCTTAAATAGGCCAAGTTTGACTGTGTTGAAACTAAAAGCAGATGACCTCATGGATTTGATCTGATTTCAGAGGGATTAGTAAGAAAAGAAGACCATGCAACTGGCTAGGGCATTGGAGTCAAAATGGCTCAACATCTCCACGAACATCTTCCAGAAAACTGATTCACTTCCTGCACACCTCACATATGAATACTCAGATAAAGGTGGTTATTCTGGCTTTTCATAGTTAGTTACATAAAGCTGACTTGATTATATAGTAGGAGCAAAATTATTTGGATTGTTTCTTGTTCTATGGTCACTTTTTGCACACATGGGCTAATATGACCACAATTTACAGTTTTATAATGATTCCAAACTACAATAAGCATCTACACCATGGATGAGTAACAAATCCCTGAAACAGATAACCTGCAAACTATGACTAAACCATTCAATCGCCAGATTAAATTGAAACAAAATAAAGTATGGGAAATTATAAGAGCAAGGCAAAAAGTAAAATAAAGGCCAAATGTGTAATTACAGAATAAAAGAAGATTTGTTCAGATTTTTAATTATCTTATTATAAATTATTAGAGATGATGTTTCTAAGATATTCTTTTACATATCATTTTTTAAAAATAGTGATAACAATGAAGCAAATACATTTTAAAGACATTTTTCATTTTGATCCTAATCTGTTAAACATAAATACTAAATTTTTCTTTCTTTCTTTTTTAAGAATTATACATAATAATTTATAAAGTCATTTCTCATGTATTGCATATAAAGGTTTATAAAAAATATCAGACATTAAAGATATTTACATCATTTCTTCAAATTATTTTTTCTAAATTTAACATTGCATTGCTCTTAAAAATTTAAAGTATATGTGCTTTTCAAATATAGCACTGATTAAATTTACCATTGTAGGAATTAGTGGGTAACCCAGATGGCAGAACAAATTTGGCATTCCTATTGAGACCATAGTATATCAGATGACCAGGATTATCTTGTACAAGTGAATATCTTAATTCATAATATAATGGCCAATGATTACTCTTCCACTCCAAGCAATGCAATTGGAAGTTGAAACTGATACTGTATCCTTTTGTAGGCATCAATGTGCATCGTCCATTGACAGGACCACTGTTAACTTTAAGGAACTCCATAGCAAATCCTTCGAGGTTGTTACCTAATAATAAAAAAAATAATATTAAAAATTCCTTAAATCAAGGTCCCTATTTTGAAACAACAAAATATATGTATATATTCATTAATCACACAATCATTGTGGTTAACTGAAGAATAGATACAGGTTTGAACTTCTGGTTCAGTGACGTTAGTTTTCACTCAATAACTGGTACCATTTCTAATGTTGGAATATATATGATTGATTTATTGAGATAATATATATATGCATATAAAATCGATGAGTGACATTTAAATTTAATCCAGAAGAATATGAAAGCAAATTTATCATATTTACTGCGAAAATTCAGTTTTCTATATTAGCACCAAATTATAATATATATATATATGGTATGAAAACTGTTAAATAAAATATATGTAACTATTTAATTGAATAATAATTAAAATATTGGCTCATTCCTCATGATCTAAATTGAAGGCTAGAGCAAATCCACAAATCAAAGACTCTTAAAAAAATCATAAGCAAAAAGAAAACAAATACAAAAGGAAATTCTCAGAAACAGCTTTCAAATAATTTTAAAGCAAATAATACAAAATTACAAATACCAGCCAACAGAACTGATTAAATTAATGGCAGAAATTTTTGACAGGATCAAATTAAGCAATTTTAAATTGAAAGTACGGGAAGTTACTTTTGGTAATGTTATCATTACTAATTTTAGATTATGATATAATTAAAAAGTCAGATTCAAATTCTAGATAAATTTATATTCATTCTAAAGTAAAATTGACTTAACTCTACTATTCATGAGGAATCACATGCACATATATTCAATGTGCATGTGATTTCTCATCAACATCAAATCTATCAATAATTAATGTATCATTTTATTTATTTAAACTTTTTCATTCATAAAAGAGCTAAATTCAAAAAACATGATAGCAATATAAAGAATGCAATTTAGATTTTTAATGTAGAATGATTCGATAATCAGAATAATTTTTTAAAATTGACAGAAAAGAAATAAAATGTAAATTTATGTATTCAAGCAAATCAAAGAAGTAATAAAGACTAATAATAATTTAAGGATTTATTAAAAAAAATTGTTATAAATTTATATTATTTTATGAAAGTTAATTTTGTGATACCTGCATCTCAAACTAATTTTTTTTTATTTAATGTGACATTAGAAAGGTTTATAACACAACACAGTCTCAGCTGATTCAACATAATCATTAAGAATTGTTTCTCCAAAAATGAAATGCATTAAAATTAGTTTGAAAAAATATTGAATCATGTAATCAATTTAAGCATATGTTCAATGCTTTTGTCTTTATTGATCATGAAATAAGTAGATATATTCATTATTTAACTTAATTATTGTTTTTTTTAAAGATGTACTTGTGAAAGACACAATTAAATGAAAAAAAAATACAAATTGTAAAGATTATGCTTTGTGAAAACTTCTGTATACACTAACAATGTTTACTCCTAAGAGTTTGCATTCAAAAGAAGCAAAAAAAAGCCAAACACAGAGAAGTTAATATTTATATCTTAAAAAATATTTATATCTTATTAAAATTTATATCTTATTAAATTAATATTTATATCTTAAAAGATTCTTTAATTTCAAAGAGGATTAAAATGAAACCTGTTTGGAAGTTTGCGGATGAACAAGATTTTACAAGATAAATAACAATATATATGTAAGGTAAAATAAAAAGTTATTGCCTATGATGATAGAAGCCACAGTCACCTAGTTGTTTAGGGTGTCATTTTCATTATCAGAAGAAAGTGAATTCAAAATTCCCAGTTAACTGGCTGGGGCATGTTAAATAAATCATGGTATAAATGTTCTCCAAGTGAAATTATACCTTTGGGGTCTTCTGTTGGTCTATGTTCCTCAATTACAACTATCTCTACCCAGTAATTTACACCTAACTAGTGAAATTTAACTTTGAACAAAGTGTATGATATGAGGTAATTGTTGTAAATTTTTAAGAACATAATTAGTTTATGTTATATATATATATATATATATATATATATATATATATATATATATATATATATATATATATATATATATATATATATATGAGTTTAACACTTTTCAAGTTTATATCTTATTATAATAACTGATTTTTATACTTAAAATTTATATTTAATAATTATAAAAAAGAAATGTAATTAAATTTGTCAACATCACTTAATTAAAGCAATAAAATTATTTACAGAGATCTTTCTCATTCTAATCATTAAAAATGTCATACATATATTTTGATGCTAAAATGTATAAAATCAATGAAAATAATAATTATGAGACTTACCTTCATTAACAGCATTAACTTGAATCAAGTAAGAGCTTCCAACCCTCAGAACCCCAGGCTTCAAAATTAAGTACTCAGATTCAAATCCTGTAGTTGAGTTAGACCTACTCATTGATAATAATGTCCTGGGTCTATTGATCAGGTGTGGAACAGAAACCTTGGGATGGATACTACTGTCACGAACAGGATCTCCTATTCTGCTATGCTCATGGACAAACACTATGAAAAAAAAGTAAAAATTAATTTTAGAGTGTTATTACATTCAAAAAAAATTTTAACTGATAAAACTATAACAAATGCAGTTAAATTTTATACCATGTTGTCCATCAACTCTTGGTGGACCAGCGCCTTCTTCAATGCCACTTTCTGTTAGATGCACATTAAATCGCTGGGCACCTAGAAACAATATATTTTACGATATTAAAAACTTGTTTATTAAACTTCATAACTAAATCATGTAGAAATAACTTTATAATATAGTAATTGTTGAATTTAATAAATATTAGTCAAATAACAATGTAAAGAACAAGTTGTATAATTAGAAAACTTTCACTTTATGAACAAAAAACAAACTCACATTGTTTGATAGAAAATTATTAATATGTTATTTAAAATATTTATTACAGAAAAAATATTTAAATCTTTACATCATAATGTAAAAATAACATTTTTAAAATTGAAATAGAAAAGAATGTTATGGAAATAAAAATTCATAAATTCTTTCTCAACTGTTTTTATATTACAATATTTGTGTAATTTTTTCAAATAAAATTAACTGTATTAATTTACTTTGCATAACTGGAACAAGAATAATTAATAACTTAAGTTACTTAAATAAGTATTTTGAATATTTAAAATATTTTTTAATACTTAAAGAAGTATTTATATTAAATTGTTTGGAGCTCTTATGAGAAAATATAATATGCTAAAGAATGAAATAAGTTTGAGTTAACTTTTTCAAAAATTTTTTAAATTTTAAATAACTATTATTACATGTTTTTGCAGAGATTCAACATTGTTATTATAATCATAACTGTCAATTGGATAATTCAATTACACTTCTTCCATTCAACATGATCACAACTATCAATTTGATTAAATTAGAAACGAAAAATAAATAACAATGATTTAAAATTATTTAGTTACTTTATACTTAAGAAGTAGAGTTATCAAAATAATCTAATTTCTTTAATAGAAGGGATATCAAAATAAAGATTCAAGGACTAAAAGATTTACTCTGATCTCTTGCTACTGCACTTCCACTTTCACCAGGAAGCCCTTCTTCTGGAGTAGGATATTCATTACTATCAAATTCAAAATCATGAACTGGATATGGTAGAAAATCTGGGTACGAAAGATCTGAAAAGTATTCAGTAAAATCTCAGTATTAATGGAAAAAAAAAACTTAAATAAAAAGTAGGGATTTCTTCCATATTAATTATGCAAAATTTTATGCATTATAAAACCTAGAATGTAAATTTTCTTAAGATAAAAACTGGTTCAGAGAATAGAAGAAATTTAAACATTTTAATAATCATTATTGTGAAAAAAAAATATATTTTGATATTGATTGAATAGAATTTGATTAAAGCTATTTTATCAAATAATTAGATATTTTAACATTCATGAATAATTAACTTATTTACAAGATGAAAATATAATAAAGTAGTTAAACTGACAAATATGATATAACTTACTAAACATTGTGGTGTTGTCATCATACTCAGCGTCTCCTTCATATGGATAATGTGACAAATCCGGTAAATTTTCCTCTAGATGATTATAATCAGGAATATCTCTAACTGCCCTAAACTCCTTCTTTTCTGAAAAAAAGTTTGAAAACCTGATATAACTTTTATGCTATAGAATGAGATACAAAGATGTCATAACCTTGAAATAAATGGTATATGTATGGAAGTATATTCGATGTACATTTTAAGAATTTAACATTTACGAATTTTATATTTTTATTTATCAATAGTATTCTTACTAAAAAGTCTATTATAAATTTATAGCAACTTTTAATTCATAAATAAACTTAAAGTTAAAAGAAGTCTATCGAAGAACTAAATTTAACCTAAATAAAAAACGTAAGTAACCTAAAAAAAAATCTAAATAGAATAGAACATTTTCTTTGAAATTATAAATTGCATACATCAAATTGTATAATAATAAAAAAAATAAAGAAATAAAATTCATTGCTGTTTTATCATTTTCATCAACATAATGGCATTGAGTTTCTAGGAATAGACAATAATAATCACATTAATATCATTGGCAAATGCATTAATACATTTTAAAATATTAAAAAAATAACAATTACCATATGAAGAAACTAGTTCTTCAGGAAAACCTGGAAGATTAGGAAACGGTGGAAAATCTTCATTTAACTGTTGATGAAGCAAACCTATATATAATGTTCTCAAATAAATATATTAAGTATAAAGCATAGCAAACTATTTTTTCAAAGTAAATAACTGTGCATACAAATTTAACTAAAATTGCAACATAAAACCAACCATTAATATAACATAAAATACTTAATTTTCTATATAATTAAACCTCACCATCACCGAAAGAACCAAATATTCCATCATTTAATGTTTTATTTTGCATGTTAGTGGCATTTATGAATTGTTGATGTAATGTAGTATTGGGAGCAACAATGAAAAAAGTAGAAGCATCAGCCTGAACACATTTGTAGTTACCTACATGGAAAAATAAATAAATAAATAAAACAATATATATATATATATATATATATAAAGAAAAAAAAACTAAAAATAATTTGTAAGATAATTAGACCTTTATTTTAATATGCAAAAGGAAATGTAATTATTATCTTACAACATAGATAATAGAATAATAAAATAATTAAATAGATAATGGAAATGGTTGAAAAAACGAAACACATACTAAAATGCATTTGATGCCTTCCTTCTTCAATCATCCAAATTTTCCACTTAAATTTTGCATTCTTAGAGGCACAATTTCTACACACAGCTTTCAGCTTAATCTTATCTTCTTTATTAACTTGATGACCTTTACAATTATCACAGATAATATCCAGTCTGAAATTAAATTAATAAATCATGAGGAATATTTTAGCTGTGGAATGAAAAACATTCATATCTGAAATTTTCGAAATTAAAAAAATTAATTTCCTTATTAAATCAATCATAAAAATGAAACGCTAATAACTATAAAACAAATTTTTTCATAAACTATCCCCATTTTATGAAAGTTACTTCTGATAAGTATCATAAATAAAGTTAGTTGTTTACATATGCACAAGAAGATTTGCATCAACTAATATTCTTTACAACTTAGAGTGCTAAAGTGTTGTTTGAAGTTTCCTAATAATGCAAGTTCAATTAAAAAACAAATGATAAAATCTCCAATTTTATGTATAGAGTTAGTATTTTATATGAAAAGAAAATTTAATTAAAATAAAAATTCACTTAATTTATTGAAATTTTTTAAAATTCTTTCAGCTACAGTAAGACTTCTTCCATTCAGTACTGCAGGTACCGGAAGTGATAGCAATTTATAAAGAGAGGCACCTAGTAAGTAAGCAATCATTGCTAAAAAGTGGGTTTATTTTTATAGTTTAAAAGAAGGAATTATGAGAAATGTAAAATCGCCACTAGAGAGAGCGAACAAAAAATAGGCTGCTGATGTATGTCGACCGTGAGATGTGGTCGGAGAATGGCTAAGCTCAACATTCAATAAATTCTCTTTGTTATTTGTTACTGAATTGCAGTATTTTATTTAAACATCCTGAAATGGCTAAACGTATAAGTAATCTTAATGGGTTAAGTGAATGCACGTAGGATATAAAAAATTAGAAGTGGGATATAACTTGCGACGCTTTCAGAATTGAGGTAGGCAAAATTTAATTGTTTTGTTTTGAAATGTATATTAACTTATTAAGTAACGTATTCTAAAGTAGTGAACAAGAGTTAAGAATTATGTGTATAAGTATAAAGTATTTTCTTAATTTTGTTTTTAAAGAAACAATTATTTTCTATTTGGGTGAAGTAAAAGTAATAATTTCGTTATTGATAAAGTATTTTTATGAATAAGGTAATTAAGTATTATAATTTGTAAAATATGGCTTTTTGGGGGAAGGCTAAAAAAGTAGATTTAATAGAATTAGCAACATAATTAGATCTCTCTGTACCTGAAGATGCTAAAAATAATTGATTTAAAACATATTATAACAGAACTAGAGACGTATGATAATGAGCTTAATAACAGCTTATTAAGTAGGATTACTGAAGATCGAGTTTCATTAGAAATAGCCACCAAAACGTTGGCTGACCACGAGCATGAACTTGAACATTTATGTATCGAAAATAGAGTTCAAAATGTAAATATTTCAGATTTAAATAGCAACGATGAAAGTAGAAACCTACACACAGATTTTCAAAAGTAAATGCATGAATATAAAATCAAAGATGGGTATATAGATTTTTATTTAGTTTTATTTGAATGGCAGGCAAGACGAATTGGGTTAAATGAAGAGTATTGGATGTCACATTTATTGGGACTTCTCCCATATGAAATTATGCAACTTACAGCGCATGAAAACGAAGATAATGCAAAGAATTATAAATATGTAAAATCGTTATTGCTTAAGAGATATAAGTTAAGTACTAATAAGTTTAGATTTAAATTCTTAAACCACGTTAAAAATCCAGAAAATACAGAGAAGGATTATTCATTTGAATAACAAAACTATTTTGAGGAATGGATAACAGGACTCAAGATTTCAGATTTTAATAGTTTAGAAAATTTAATTATTACTGAACAATTAAAGAAACAAGTAAATTCAACAACCTGGGAACATTTTGTGGATGAATGGCCTAAAATTATTTCTCCAAACCAGTTAGCAGATAAATTGGATAATAATGATAATGTACGATAACAGTTTTTAATTAAGAAACACATCAAATTATAATTCTCATACTGATAAATTTCAGGTAGAAAAGAAATCATTTCTGTTTAGTGAAAGTAAAAGTATTAATCGAAAAATTTAGTTAGCTCGGATATGCAAAATGAAAAAGAGGAATTTAAATGTTTTAAATGTAATGATTATGGTCATATAGCTCGTGAATGACTGGCGCCGAAGACTTTTGCTTACTGTACGAAAAGTAAAAAACTAGGTCATATTCAGAGAATGTGTAAGTTTGAAACTGATCAAAAGCAGAAGGGAAATAATTTATCTGTCAGTCAAAACAATTCGGATTCAAGTGCGTCATTGGCGCCTACGAACTATTTTAAAGATGCTTATATTTAATGGAAATAAAGTAGTTGCATTGATTGATACAGGAAGCAGTTGTTGCCTCCTAAAAGAAAGTATCGCAATAAAAATGAATCTGAATATGACTCCAGATAGCAGTAATTTATTCGATTTCGGAAATCAAAATAACCCAGTAACTAAGGCGCTTGGAAAGAGTGTAGTAAATATTCATGTACTTGCTGTAGTTGGAAAATTTATTCCTTTATTGATTGTCATAGATAATTTCCAATCATACGATATAATTTTACGTAGAACATGGTTAGATTTACTATACATTGCTTTTAGGTATATTGGGAGTAATTTAAAATTTGGATGCGCAAATGATGATGTTTTTTCAGAAATTCAAGTAGATATAAAGGAAAATAGAGTTAAATTGAAAACATTAAATGAAACAGAAATCGGAAGTAAATCAATTAATTTGATTAGAGTGGAAATTGAAGAAACCGAAAACTCGATAGTTAATGGAACAATTTTAGTCAAAAATATAGGACAAAACTTTGATTCCATTCTTGAAGTAATTAACGTTGAAACAGTTGTACCAGTAATAAATAAAGAAGAATTTAACTTAAAAATTAGGTAAGGTCAGTGCTTAGGTTGGGGAATGAAAGTAAGTGAGAAAAGCTTAACCCTATCTAAATAAAGTTAAAAGCAATAAGAAATAAGTTGAAGTTATAACAATTAACAAAGAGAAGTCTCCTATTTCAATGAAAGATATCAATTTCGACAAATCCTTAGAAAGTGATGAGAAATTGGAACTTTTTTGCTTTAAACATAAGAGAGTTAGGCTGCTCAAATTTATGCAAAATGGACATTAAAGAAATAGAAGGCAGTAAGCCCATTTTTCAAAAACCGTATAAAACCAATTCTGAAGAGAGGAAACAAATAAAAGAAATTTTATCCGAATGGAAGAGGTATGGAATAGTTTAAGATACAAGATCCTCTAATTCTAGCTCTGTGTTATAAGTTTAAAAAAAGACAGGGGAACAACCATTGGTTACAGATTACAGAAAATTAAACTCTCAGATGTCAAGGATAAATTTCCATTACCAAAAATTGATAACATTTTAGAATGAAGCCAAATTGAAAATTGCTTTCATAGCTCCAGACGATACAGGTCCATTTGAGTGAATGATCTTTGGATTGGCGAATGCTCCAGCAGAACTCCAAAGACTCATGAATCTTGTTTTGGGCCCATTGTTCAACAAAAAAGTACTGTGCTACTTGGATGATATATTGATTCTAGCTAAAACATGCACCACAAAACTTACCACCACAAAACTACCAAAAGTATCATTCGAGTAAATTAGAATTGATGTCAATTGTGTGGACATTAGAAAAGTTAAGTCAGTTTCTGATAGGAATAAAATTCACAATCGTTACAGACTGTTAAGTACTCAAGTATTTAAATGCTAAAAATTCATCAAATCCTCAAATGGCAAGATGGTTTAACCTCATGCAAGAATACGATTTTGAGATTGGGCATAGATCAGGTGAACAAATGAAACACATAGATGCACTAAGCAGAGCAGCTGTTGAAGAGCCAGAAGATACTTTGTACAGTATTATTGAGCGAAAATTTGAAGTTTGTTTAACCTGAGTGAAGATGAGCAAATATTGATGATACAGCAGGCTGATCCAGAAATATAAAAATTAATAGAAATAGACAGAAAAAAAAAATCAGGATAGAACAAAAGAAGAAAAACATCTTATAAGAAATTACATTTTTAAGAGAAACAGATTATTTAGATCCATAAACCAAAATGTAAAAGAAACATTTTCCTATGTTATTCCAAAGAATATGAGAAAAAGTATAATTAAATTTCATGATCTTATGAGACATTTTCCTGTTGACAGAACTGTAAATAAGATAAAAGAAGTGCATTGGTTTCCTTATATGAAACGTTATGTACGAAGGCACATTTCGAAATGTTTTGAATGTTTAATGAACAAAATTCCGTCAGGAAAACAGCCTGGCTTATTAAATCCATTTACAGTAGGTCGTAAACCTTTTGCAGTTATACATATGGATCATTTAGGACCTTTTGTTAAAAGTTCTGAAGGTAATCAAGAACTTCTGGTCATGGTAGATAATTTCACAAGATTTGTCCAATTGTCTTTAGTAAAGAATACGTCAACATCACATGTGCTGAAGGTTCTGAAATAGTTTGCAAACAATTATGGTCTATCTGGGAAAATAATAACAGATCGAGGAACTTTTTACACTTCGCATCAATTTCAACAATATTGTGCTGAAAATAGTATACATCATACACTCAATTGTCAATATTGCCTACCATAACAACTGGTATGGAAGATCAGAATCATAAAGATTGGGATGTTAAAATACATGAAGTTGAGAGAAACTTGAACAATTTTGTAAACAAGTCAACGAACAAGACACCATTTGAATTGCTCCATGGTTATTCTCCGCAATTCAATGATGGAGTTTTGAGAAAGTTAGCTGATGAAGAAGCTCGGAGTCAGCAAGATCCATCTATAGTGCAGGTAGAATCTTGAAGACAAATGGAAGAAAGTCAACGAAAAATGAAGCAGTATTATGATAAAATGAGATGTAGAGCAATAACATTTGAACGAGGAGAGATTGCCGTAATGAAAAGAACCATGAAATCTTCAAGCCAACTTACGAAGACACAATTTAAGTACCGAGGCCTTCTTATTGTTACCGAGGTATTGCTGAATGATGTCTACCATGTGACTCAGCAGGAAGAAAAAAGGATAGGACACTTCTACACAACAACAGATCACATTAATCAAATAAAACCATGGATAAATGAACCAGATTCAGATGAAGATAGTGATATTGATAGTGCCAACCAATAGTGATGATGATGACTATTCTCTGAACAGCCCTAGACGCAATCCACATAGATCCACTCGCAAGGACTAAAGCTGAATGAGGGATCCTAAATGGTGAGATCTTCCCAATTTTATTTAAAGAAAAAGTTGCAATTAAAAGTAATGAACTTATTATAAACTATTGACTCTAAAAATAAATAACTTTAAAGATTATTTATTGTATACTGAAATATTCATCAAACAATATGAAAGTCTGTTAAATTTATTTTGTGAATGGTTTAATACTCATAAGTTCACTTATTTTTTAGTAAACTTTTGTTGAAAGTTTTATTAGAATTGTATCAAGAGTTACTTGTGGAAAAAATGCATCATATATTATTATAGTTTTTTTATAATCTAACATAATTTTTCTACTTTTAATGGAAGATGTGTAGTATTAATGATTATGATTACAGTATTTGTTTGCGCGAATGAAAAATAATGATAGTTATGTAGTTAATAATTTCATTTAATCTGCTGTGTTTAATTTAATTTTTAATGTTAATATTTGTTGTATCAATTAGTAATTGAGTATTATTATACCAATTGAGGACAATTGTAAGGTCCGTCTGGCTGAATGTGAGAAATATAAAATCGCCACTAGAGGGCGAAAAAAATAAGCAGTTGATATATGTCAACCGTGAGATGCGGTCAGAGAATGGCTAAGCTCAATATTCAATAAATTCTCTTTGTTATTTGTTACTGAATTGCAGTATTTCATTTAAATGTCCTGACATGGCTAAACATATAAGTAATCTTAATGAAATATTGGGTTAAGTGAATGCATGTAGGACATAACAGGATCAAGCAAACAACTCAAGACTTGGCCTGCCAATCCACGCAAAGCATATTGCAATTGCCACATATTTAATGTACTCTAGCTGCCACTAAGCGAACATGGCAGATATTTGGTTAGGTTAGGATTCAAACTCACTACCTTCCGAAAATGAGAATTAACACCCTAACTGACTAGGCCACAGTACTGAAAGCACCATACAGTAAATTAAAATTTTTTTTATAAATTAGAGACTTGATTTTCAAAGTGTCATGCTTGTATCACTGGTAGTGTATGAAGTGATATATAGAGATTCAATAATAATGCAAAGTATACAATGATGCATGATGAAATATTATAGTAAACTTAATTTTTAATATCTGTTAGTTAGGATCAATGTTCCTTTACATGGAGTTAGAATTCATTTGACCATTAAAACATTTTATCATAACAAATATGCATTAAGTATCCTTGACAAATTTTCAGCTTCTACACATTTTAAAAGGTTACAAATCATGAAATTTGATACACTTGAAGCAATTCTACAAATTAGCAAAAAACAGAAATGAAATAATTACAAAAAACTAAGTTATGGTGTCACTATTCATTATTTTTTTATTTTGGCAATGATAAAAAATAAATGATTAAAATACTATAATGTTAATTGCAGATATTTTCGACTTACATTAATACATGCGGAGTAGGTTGAATTTCGATCACTTGAGTAGCAGAAGTAGGTTGCATGCTCAATACAGTAACATTAATAATAATTGTATTCAGATTCGGGTTAATTGAAGAAGCAGGAAGAACAAATTGATTGGTGTCACTTGAAAAGAATGCATGGGGAATATTGCGATAGAAACACTGCAGATGTTTCTGGTGAACAGGGAAACAATTCCAAGAATAGCTGGAAAAAGTTAATAAAAATTAGATTAGTGAATAATACAAGATACATAAACAAGAACATACAGGATTGTAATTGAATAATACAAGATACAAAAACATTCAAAATAGTAACAAAAATTATCATGAAATCAATATAATATTAAAATTTACTAGTATATAACATGGATACATGAAATTTATTATGAAATGTACTTAAAAAGGAAAAACTGTAAATTTTATACTGCAAAATTGGACATACCTAATCGATAAATTCTGCATCGAAAAAGTATTTTGATTTTGACATGGACTAACATGCACTTTAATGGTATCGTTTCTACCGATTCTGCGGACATATCCACCATTAATAGTAAAAACCGGCTTTGCAAAATGAATTTCTAAGGTGGTAGATGCTTCTGCATATACAATAAATTCTGCCATAGCAACCTAATAATTTCCACACTGAAAGTTAGTATACTTATGTAAATTTCAAAATATATTAAAGTTAATGCTATAAAATATAATAGCTTACTTTTAAATGTACAAGATATTTTCCAATTGGAAGACTGAATTTAGGGATAAGTAACTGTCTTTGATGTGAAAGGTCAGAATTTGGTAAAGTCAGTACTGATGCATTTTCAGTGCTTTCAATGGACCATGTGTATCTGATGTTATTTTTCATACAATTTGTGACTATTTCAGCTTCAATCAAAATATCATCTTCAAAATTGGCCTATAACAAAATTCAAAGAGTGTAAGTACTCTACGACTTTAATTTAATGATACAATTATGTATAGGAAAAATAAGCAATACTCACAATTCTATGCTTTTCATGTAAAAAAGAAATCTCAGGCTTTTGACATAATTCATGTAAGAAAAACATATTTGTTGTAACATTAGCATGGCTAAATGCATTCCAAGCAGAAACCGTTACCCAGTATTCGCCAACACTAGAATGATGGGATAACATAATTTGATAGTAATTAATTAAATAGAAATATATATTTATTTAAAATTAATTAACCAATATGAAATTAAAGTAATTTCAAATTAGAAATTAAGTTTCTAGTAAAATATGTTTTCCAATTTCTCATGAGTTACAGATCTTTTCCATTTTAATGCTAGTTTAGAGTCTTATTTAATGTATTTTAAAATATATAATTCTTTTAAAAAAGTAATTCAACTCATGATTAATGTATATATTTAAAATTTTAAACTGTATACTCTGCGGCGACTTTTGACTCGATTGTCAATCTGATAATTAGAGTTCTGTTAATGAATCAAAGAAACTGCTAAAATATATACGATAATAATAATAATACTCAATTTTACAATATGAAAAAAAAAGTGTTTTTATGAAAATAAAATATAAAAAGGAAACAATGATTTAATAATTATATAAAGAGAAAAACGACAAAAGAAAACAAAGATCAATTCTATGCATTCCACTAAATTAAATTGAAAATTAGTAAAGAAGTTAGTAATAAAACATTTTTAACCAAAATGGTTTCATTTTAATTAAGAAAACATAGAAAAACTAAATACTTGAACACAAAGAAATCATACTTTTTGTAAGAATGTTCAACAAAAGAAGATTGAGTTGTTATTAGAGGGGAGCCATCACCAAAATCCCATTGAAAAGTTAAATTTGTACCAAACCAATATAATGCATGAAAAGTAATAAGATGGTTTACAAGATTTGGTCCTTGGCAAAGGATAGAAGTCAAGTTTGCCACTCTTTGAACGAGATGTAATTGAAGATGTTGTGAGGATACACTGCTGATATGATTTTGTGCGGTCACATTCACAGTATACCTGTAAAGAAAATCAAAATATATTAAAGTTATTGCAGAAAATCAAAAACTATTAGTTACAGTATAATGAAACATTTAAAGAGAATAAGGATTTTTACGAGGGTTACTCTGAAATTTTTAAGATATGCGCAGACGAAAATTTACAAAGTAAAAATAAGGGTTTAATTTTAAAATACAAAGTATTTTAACACAGAAGACGATTTTTTACTGACTTACCTTAATTTGTTTAGCAGAAGAGAAAATGGAGTTGACGCGAGAACATGTTCGCGATATGATTTTCTACGATTTTAAAGCAGGATTAAATCAAGAAGAATGCATTCAACAGCTGCAATTAGCATTTAGGGATGAATCTCCAGCTCGTGCTACTGTATTCAGATGGTTTAGAGAATTTTCTTCAGGATGAAGAACACACAGGAAGGCAACCATTGGCAGTAATCCTAGATAATGTGTCTGCTATACAAAAAATGTTAATGGATAATAATCGCTGTACCTATCAAATGATACAGAAGGCACTTAACATTGGATCCGCAGCCATGCACAAAATCATTCATGAAGAATTACATATGAATAAAGTAGTTTGCCGTTGGGTTCCCCATAGTCTAACTGAGCACCAAAAAGAGGAGCGTGTCAGAATCACTAAAGGAACTCTTAAATTGCTGAATGATGGTGGGCACTGCATCATTTCTAAAATTGTAACAGGTGATGAAACGTACATACCGTTTTTTGACATTTCAACATATCAAGAAAACAAACTATGGGTCTTTGAAGATGATCCAATGCTGACAATGATGAAAAAACAGCACACATTGAAAAAAGTGATGCATGCCGTTTTCTTCAGAAGTACAGGATTCGTCAAAGCCATATAGTTGGAAGGACAGAAGACAGTAACAGCAAACTAGCATGCCACTAAATGTCTTCTAGAAATTCGATAAGAACTGAATGTTAGGGGACTAATGCTTCACAATGACAATGCATCTTCACATACAGCCGGATTAACAATTGAGTTTCTTAAACAAAAACAAATTAAAGTGATCGAACATCCGCCATATTCACCTGATCTAGGTATGTGCGACTTTTGGTTATTCTTTAATCTAAAAAAGAACTTACGTGGACGTCGTTTTCATTCAGAAGAAGAGATTGATGTGGCTATAAATGCATTTTTTCATCTATTCCAAGAAATAAATGGCTTGAGGCATTTAATCTGTGAAAAATTTGTCTACAAAAGTGCATTGATACTGGAGACTACTATGAACACATCTAAAATTTTTTAAGTATTACTTTAAAAACCTAGTTGTATCTCAAAATTTCAGAGTGACTCTCGTATAATGATTCTGAACAGCATAATCTTACACAAAATACATCAAAAGAAAGATACAATGTAATTTTTAAAAAATTCAAGAATGCATACACAAACATTAACACAAGAATTTATTTGAAAGCAAAATAGTACAAATTACACTTCTAAATTTTCATGTAAATATATGTAGCAGATTAATCAAGCAGTTTAACTTCAAATTCTTAAGGTTCAGTTAATGATTATTATCATTATATAGGTTAAAAATTTTAATTCTCTTTATATTAGAAAAAACTTTTAACGTGTTATAAAGAATAAATAACATCAACCAAGTAACTGATAATTTGTTTCCTTTATAAGTATTCATATATTTTCATCATTACCAAAACAGAAAAAATTACAGTGAAAATTAATGATCACAAACTTAGTAAAAATTATTAAGAAAAATTACAAAAATGAAATATTTTCACAGAATTAAATGAATTTTGAAAGATGTTGATTAGTTAAAACTTAATATTTAATTGCAAAAGTTAATATAAAACAGGCTTACAGTTGAAACTTTCCATATATTTTTAATATTCATAAGAAAAATTTAATATAAATATTTTTATAAAGAAGTTATTATATAATTGTAAAATAAATATATTTTTGTATAAAAAATTCCATTTAGTCAATGGAATTTTTTATACAAAAAATATATTTACTTTACAATATTATGATCATTTCATACTTTTTATTTTAAAAGCTAATTTAAAACCTCACTTATTTAAATCTTTCAGTACAAGTTAATAAATGTTGGTTGAATTCAAAATATGCAATGATGAAAACAAAAATCCAATAAAATTAATCATGATTTCATAATTGTTTCATAATCAAAATAATTTGGCTTGTTTCATCCCTATTAACGAGGAAAATGATAAATTTAATAAAATTTCTATGTGAATGCAGTATATTTAAATGGAATGCAATATTAATAAATAAAAAGTGTCACAATTTTTAGGAAAATAATGTTCGATAAAACAAGATTAAAATTAACTAAAGTAATTAGTAAATAGACTTTTTTATACTTTTTACTTTTATAAACTGGGAAATTATTTATAAGAAACTTTGATGTACACATACCAGCCTGCATGATGATATTGGTGCTCAAGAAACGGTACATTTGTTCGTTTCAATTCAGAGCCTCCAACATTCCAGATATACCGAAGAGCCTTTTCAGTTGATGGCATAACTCTTGCAAAGAATTTAGTCTTTTCTTCAAAAGGAATTTCGAAGCTTTTCTTATGACATATGTTACCACCAGCATACTCTACACACAACTTAACAGCTAAAATAAGACAGAATAAAACATTTTAGAAAACCTAAATATGTTATGCAATTCAACAATATGAACATAAATAATTCATTTACATTGGAGGAAAAAATTGAGACCTTCAATCAATTTTGGGAAACTTAAAGAATACAACAAAATGAGTATAGGTTACATTGTATTTGGTATTTTTTGATAATATTTTATGACATTAAAATTTCAGATATATATTTTTATTTTTCAAATTGTACTATAGATATAATAAATTTTTGATAAAAAACATATAATATCATACGAGATTTTTTCTCATAGCTGTCAAAACAGTCTAAAGTTAATTTAGAATAAAATAATAAGAGTACTGATTCACTAAATCAATAATGCCACAAACAAACTAAATATTGAAATCTTATCAGAATTTATTTTATATACTTTCAAATGGTTCTATTTTCAAAACATATATTTTTCTAGCACTCTAGGAAACAAAATTATCTTTAACTTTGAACAACAGTCACTGACCTTGTAGCCTTTCTTGAACATAAATTTTGGAAGAAACTTTTGGTCTTATGATGGTTTTGTATGCAAAGTCTGTCACTTCATTGTAAGCTTCGACAGATATAACATAAACTCCAGGTTTTAGCAATGGTAAAGAAACTGTACTACCTTAAATGAAAAATCATTAATTATTAAATTTGTTCATAAAATGCTTAGAAATATATACATATTTTAACATTTACAAGTTTCAAGCCATATCTTGCTGAAGTGCACAGAGACATGAAACATTAACTGCTTCTCCATATTTTAATGTAAATTAAAATATGGTAAAAAAATTTTGAAAGTGGATATTAAAGTGTATTGTCTTGTTGTGATACTCATGGTCTGAAATAATATAAGTTTTACAAAAGATCAATTTCATCATATCTTGATTAATATAATCAGAAGTTTCCCTACAGAGAAATTTAATTATTATTAAATATTTTTAGGTTTAGTCTAATTATCATCACATCTTGATTAATGCAGTCAAAAGTTGCTCTATTAAGAAGGTATTATGCACATTAAATATTTTTAAGTTTGATTTGGTTATCATTATATCTTGAAGAATGTTGTCAGGTGTTCCAATATTGAGAAATCTAATAATTAAATACTTTTAGGTTTAGTTTGGTTGTCATCACATTTTGATTAATTGTTGTCGATCTACAGTGAATGTTTGACAAACTATAGCTAATTTAATAATGGACGTATAATTTTAACTACATTTGAAACATTCATGTCTGAGGTGGGAATAAAATCCACAGTGGTAAATACTTGAATTATGAAATAATCCATTAATGATATGTTTAATGTGCCAGCTCATGCATCAACATGCTAACTTAGCCATAATACAAAACTGCAAAGTGTTAATGATTCTGATTGAAATTTTATTTGTTAACCAACTGAAATAATTCTGAGTTTCTTTACAATCTTAGGAATGAATACACATATGTAGAATAGTTATTAAATTATTAATTCCATCTGAAATTATATCATCACAAAAAAAAAAAAAAAAAAAAAAAAAAAAAACCCAAAAATTTAATATTTTATTGGACACTTGGAAAAAACTAATTGTAAAATTATTACTCACTTGAGTCGTTAAGGTGTATATCATCCAAAATCCAGTGAAAGGATACATTAGTTCCTTGCGAGATAGAAGCATGAAGAGTTAAATTGTTCAAATATTCAATGATGTAATATTGTCTGTTTAATTTTAACCCATCTGGTGGGAACTGAACATAAAAAGGTTGTAGTAAAGTCTGATTTAAGGAGTCCAGAGGATTAGTAGCAGTTACAACTACATTATATACACCTTCTGTAAAATAAATTACTTTAAAAATGCTGTAATAAAGTATAACAGAGCATTAACTGAATGGAAATTGAATTTTTTTATAACATTAATTACAAGAATAAAAGAATACCATGGAATCAGGAAAAGAAGTATATATAGTTTATTGATTAAAATAATGAAAAAGCATTTGTAAAATTTTCTTAGGTATTTTTTTAAATATTGAAGTAATAACAATGAGGCAATCAATATTACAAAGCAATAAAAGGAAAAAAAAATAAAATACTAAATTTTGTAAAAATTATAAGATTCTCCAATTTAAAACAGAAAATATTTTAGTATATTATCATAATTGAAGTCATATTCTTTAACATGAGATGTTATGATAATTAACTAAATTTATATTAATAATAATAATAATACAAACAAAAGTCAAATATAAAATTAAAAAATGCTAATTACAGAAGAAGTGCAAAATTTATAAACTTTTCTGGGCTTATCAAATGCTTTTATTCATATTTGATTCATTTTACACAAATCAAAAGCTTTTGTTTTTTCTAAATTTGTAAAATAAAAATTTTACTTTTAAAATAGAATTTGAGCACTTTTTTATTTTCTTAATTTTTCTTTGAGTTTTATAACATAAGAAGTAGGTCTCATCATGAATGGATAATATTTTATTTTTTCAAGCATTTGAATGTTCTTCCAATAGTAATGTTAATAAGCAAAAACAATGCAGAAATTATTCCTGTGATTAGAACAATTTTTTATTTGTGGCATGAGAAATTAATAAATGTTATAAATCAATAATGATTAAGCAGTAGGAGTTTGAATAATGTGTGCAGGGATTCTGAATAACAAAGTATTATCATACAAAAGTTTACAAGTAACAAAATGATTGACTCAATGGTTGGCATTTCAGAAAACATTTCATCATTGTAAGCATGAATTTAAAAAGCATGAAAACATAAAAGAAATTATTTCAGTCATTAAAACAATTATTAAATGACATGATGACATGAGTCAGATTTAGGTAGTTTGATGAGGCCTTGAGTTGTTGAAGGTAATGGATCTATTATATGAAACATCCCCAGTAAGCCAAGCAAGGATATATAAAAGAACAATACAATAAGCAGATAAATTAGGCACAGTAGTGTGTATTCTAGATAAATTTTGCTTTTTGAAAGCAATTCATAATAATTAGAATTGATCATTCATTTTTGGGTAAAAAATTAAACCTTTTCTCTAGTTAAAAAATTTTCCTGTTTAATGACTGTACTAATAGGGAATTTTGTAATTGTTTATTTATGGAAATTTTAATTCTAAAAGTAAACTTTATGGAAGTCGTTGAAATTACAAAGATATTTTTCAATTATACAGACGCAGATAATAAAGTCAGCAATAATGATGCAACCAAAGCCAAACGGAATATAGACACTGGTAACTTTTTGCCACCACATTTTGAAAGAAAGTTGGACCAATTTTTTTATATGTCTTTTTTAATAAGAAAAAAATAAATGGAAAAAGAATTAATAGTTTGGGATTAGTCTAAAACAGAGAAAGAAGCAGTCAGATTCTTTCAAGAAAGAAAAAAGTGTTTTGACTGAAATTGTAACTTGTGACAAAAATAAATAAATAAAATAAAATAAATAAATAAATAAAATAAAATGAGATTAAATTCAAAGATGTTGCAACCTTCACCTTGTAGATGTAAAAGAAGTATATGTAAAGACACATAAAATCAATCATCAAAATAGAGCTTTTTAAATCATGTGGAGTTTACTTATTGTTAGAGCATAGAATTAAGTTAAATGGTGTGAAAAGGAATTGAAAATGAGTTACAGAACAATTTTAGATTGAAATAATTTCATGTGTGGGGTTTGTGTGAATTCTTTTCTTAAACATGAACAATGGAAAATAGGAGGGCCTGGTATCATCCTCAAAGTAGACAAAAGTTTGTTCATGAAGCAGTAAAAATAAAATAAAATAAATAAATAATAATAATACAAGATTGATTCTATTACAATAATGGGTCTTTGGAGGAATTTGCAGTAAAACAAACGAATGTTTCTTTGTTCAAGTGATCCACAAACAATAGTTTGATAACTTTCAAGATGATTAAGGAAAATATCAAAAAAGAAACTATAATATATTCTGATTCACGAAAATCAAGCACAACTTTGTTGATCTGGAAACTGGAATGTACATACAAAAAATAGAGATCATGTGTGGTATCAATAAATGGCAAAATAAGAAACACAAAGAAATGGCATGCCTTCATCTTGAAAGTTATCATGCGGTATGTGGAAAAGGCAAACAGAGGACTCACTTGAAAAAATTGTAACTGACACTAAGATGCTCATGCCTTCGAAATAATAAAAGAGTTGAACTATATATTAATATTTTTTAGTATATGCTAAATGTTGTATCAAATAAAGTCTTCTTCACAAGATTTGTGCCAGTATAATGGAAAAGTACCATTGCAAATAACTTTACTGTATATTGACATATAATGACATGGTACAAACTAAGACAGTTAAGATTTTCCATAACACTGCAAGTGTGTCAAAGAAAACGTTATGCCTTAATTGTTGCTATAACAAAATCTGAGTGGATTTTGATTCTAGAGATATTTTAAGCTCCTGGATGGATGCTATAATTGATATTTAAGGATTTCTATCATTGGCTCTCACTAACCAAATAACAACCTCCATTTTACATGAGGCATATTATTCCTATTGTATGTTGAATATATATAAGGGTATTAAGTATGAAGATGTCCAGATTAAATATAATTTTGGCATTATTTCATATAATTTTACAAATATAGATTTTTTAAAAATGTTTCATTTTGCTTTTATAAAAATTGAGAAGCTTCCGTGTATACATAATTGTTGCTTACCAGTAGAGTATGTATGCTTCACATTAGCATATGGTAAAGACCACACATTTAATTCAGAAGCCACTAATTTTGAATGTCCATCACCAAAATCAAAGAGAAAGTGGATGTCAGATCCTCTCCATACCCATGTTTCAAACACAATAATATCCGTAGAATAAATTGTGCTCAAATTCTCTGAACTGGATTTGAGTTCGAAAAGAGGAGCAGCATAGAGGTCCATTCGTGGTCGCAAGTACAGTTTCTCTATTGGTTCAACAGCTTGGATTGTTACATTAAGATAGGTGGTGACTGTTTCATGATTATTGAAAATGTGCACCAGGACTGTATATGTATCAGCAACACCATAACTATGAGTGGCAAGACTGCTACTTTTAGAGCTAAAAAAAAAGTATATTAATAAAGCAAAATAATAAAAAAAATTAAAACAGTTTTTCTAAATTCTGTTAATTTTTTATATATTGATTGGAAAAAAAATTGATTTATATTTTCAATAATGAATATGTATAAAACACTGATATTCAGATTTTCTATTATTAAAACAGTGGATTATTATTTAAAAGGTGAAGTAGCCAAACTAATGATAAATTAATTTTTATTTTCAATTACAGGGATTTCTTAATGCATGTTTTAATTTGGTCAAAAATGTTTTATAACCATAAATTTCATATTTGGAATATAAACTGAAATTGTATGACAAAAAATTAATTAGCCATTTAATTATTCATGTAATACTTAACATAAGAAAATTGAAACAAGAGATTTTGACATAGAATTAATAATGTAGATTTTTATTTAGAGTAGTGTTGTTTGGTAGGAAAAATTTTTGATTTCTTTTTTGTGGTTGAGTGTTTTGTATTTTCTAGTCATCAGATGTATTTTCAAGGGAAAATAATAAGACAAAGTTTACCTTTTTATTTTACAATTTTATCTTGTAATATAAAATGTACTTTTACTTATACAAAAACGAATAACCAAAAACACACTGGAGCTATATGATACCTTCGATTTAAATGTAATTTCAATTAAAATATAATATACAAATTATAAGAGATTCAAATATCATTTAATATGAATGCAATTATAGTAAAATTAATTTATAGTTTAATAATGAACACTAAAATGCACTCTTGATAAAATAAAATGTACGTAAATAAAATGATAAACACAAGAGCATACCTATTCACCATGGTATATTGGCCATCGGTACCATCTCCAAAATCCCACTCAAAATCAAGATTGCTACCATTCTCGACAGTACACATCACAACTACATCTTCAAAGAGAGCGACGATGGCAGGAGAGAGGAGTTCCACGCTGACTCCCGAAATGGGAACTTCCACATCAACAACTGCCCAGTGTTCAAAGTGACTCGCTGAATTAGATGCATTGAAATATACTGTATGCAAGCCTGGAGAACGATAAGTGTGAGTGACCATGAAGTATGATAAATGAGGACCAATCTTTCGATAAAAGAATGACGCTGGGTTATGATGGTTGTGGTATTTTCCATCTCCAAATTCTACAAAAATGAGGTCTGGAGGTTCAGGCTGGTTGATCAGAACTGACAGCGTGCTCTCACGATCAACGAATAAATCCGAAAATGTGTAATTCAGGGCCAACAAAGTGACGGCAGCTTGGACAAACATGGATGTATTCACAATGCTCAAGGCATTCCACACTGTCAACTTCAGCTCATGTAAACCAGGAATAAAGTTTTCATGTGTTATGAACTAAAAAAGAACAAAAAAAAGCAAGCTAAGAATTGTGAAAAATGATTTTTTTGGTAAGTTATTTTTTATTACAATAATCGACGCTTATGACAGGATAAATAAGATCGAACTATTGTCAAATATAGATAATATTCCATAAGTTTTTCAATTTATTATACAGAGCAACGGAAAGACCGATCGATACATTGTTAAAAAACGGTATATACGGCCTGCTATCTACGAAACGTCCTGGAAGATATTTTATTCATTAGAAGTTAAAATGCTTTACACCAGCAGAGGCAGTTCATTATGCAATGTCAATTTTCTTTTTTCTTTTATCCTGGATATAAAAAACATAAAATAAATTTTGCATATCTTTACGATTTTTATATTTATAATGAAAAATCAAGCGAACTTAACACTTTTTCGGTGAAAATGAGTTTAATCAGGAATCTTTTGGAATTTAAATCTAAAGTATTTGAAGTACTAGAAATATTTTAAAATCAGTAAACTAAAACAAAATAATAAAGAAAGTGTAAAAGCTCACAGTGGTTTAGTAGTAAGACAAGTGCCGTTCGGAATCGCATAAGGACCTGAGTTCGATGCTAGCAAGAGATGGACAACAAGAGATGAATATTGCGCCTTTGATTTAGGCATGCACAACTGCCGGCATGGGTACTCCAGAATTTTCCGCGTTTCGTCCCTTGCGATGCGCGAATACGGCTATCTATCCATGAAAATTCGTCCAGGGAAGCGATTTATGCCGTAAATGATAAAATACTTTCAGACGTTAAATTGCCGATTACACGATGTCAAAATGATTTTCTTCACATAAAAAAGACATAACTAAACAAAACTGGGGAAAAAAATGTACGGGAATATTTAGAATATTGAAATGAGATCTCTTACACAGTACGTTCAAATTTCATACATTCATTATTAAATAAACTAAAATAAAAGAAAATTATCAATAAAGAAATAAAATACTTACACAAGTAATCTAATTATAGAATAATAAAAGAAACAAATGCATATGAATTATAACGGCAACCATTTTGTGACAGCCGTCAAAAATAACCTTCAGAAACCCACATGGTGGAAATTTCCAAGTCATTGCCTCAGAATGACTTCACACATAAAAATGAGATCATCAAAAATGGAAATGATCTTTCACCCAAAAAATGTAGCATTAAACAGATATGGAAACAATATGAAGTGTAGAAAATAAAAATAAATTAACTTCAGGTGGGACGAGGGAAAAAAAGGTCTTTATTTATTTTTAAAACCAAATTATGAAGTTAAATTATCTTTCGTATTTAGAAAATTAAAGAAACTGAAGCTTCATTAAGAGAAAATGAATAAGAAATGGGGAAAAAAGATCCACAAAAAACTTGAAAGTTAGAAAGGTACAATTTCTTTTATAAGATGAATATTTTACTAAAAAGAAAAATAATTTTGTTTTCAATATTCTTTTGATGTAGCATTCACGTTGTAAACGAGTATTTCTTTTGAAAAACTGAAAACAAAATAAAATGTAGCAATTAAAATAAAAATAATTAATTAATGAAAAATGTTCATAGCATTGTAAGCCAAGCTTTAGTATTTTTCAGCCCCTGAGGAAAGGCGAATTTATCGCCATTTTATACTAAATTCTGCTTTTTTGTAGTTTTCATACAATTATAATTTGTACGAACACTAATAATATGTCATGACTTGGAACTTACTATGAATGGCGTAATCACGAATTCTTTTTTTACAAGTATATGACATAAAAAGTTATGACCACTACAAATAACATTTTAAAAGCAAAATCTTTTCTTACTCTTTAAATAAAAAAAATTAAAGCTAAACGCACAACTAGTTAAAAAATAAATAAGAAGGATTTCATCACATTTAACACGATGAAACATAGTTTAGAATACAAAATTCATACTAGTATACTTTTGAATAAGATCGAAATATTATTATTTCAGAGGATTTTTCACTAGTGAAAATTTCGGATTCGTATTCACTGACGCATATATATTTGAAGGTAGACGCGATGGGAAGAGGGGGGCTAATTTCAAAAGTTTTATTAGATGTATTACAATTGTTAAAATTTGTATGAATTTGGGATACCATTCTACTGCCTTTATGATTGGCGGCATATTGAGAAAACCAAAAATGGACTACATTTCTATGACAGTATTTTTTCCCCTGAAAATAATTACATAGTTGGGATGTAGAAAGGAAATTCTAGGGCTGAACAAATATTTTTCTAAATTCTAAAAGTTTAAAATTTTAAAAGGATGAAATAAAAAATGCATCTTCATTTCTTTGAAGCAAGACGAATTCTAGTATGTAATGCTTCGCGGGACCTTTAGAATGAGTTCAAATCAGGTTGATAACGACTAAAAATAATTATAATCGTACAAACACAGATTTTTGAGTGACGCACACACTGTTTGAATTCAGAGGGATGCCAACATCCTAATATATATTTCATTTTGTGCAACTGTTCTCTACTTTAGATTTTGGCGAATATATAAGGATTTCATTTTTGCAGATGGCTTGGAACATACACCATATAAATTAATATCACGCACAAAATTTAGTTATTCACTTAAATTTTTGTAAAATTTTAAATTATATGAGAAATAAAGGAAATTATAGGTAAAATTACAATTTAATACATTAAAATCTAGTGCTAATTAAATATAAAGAAGGATATGATTACTTTCATTATAATTAATTAATATAAGGTACATCAATTTCATGTAGATTGAAACTTTGCTTATTGATGTGAATAGCTCGTATGTGAATGGTATAAGTATTAAATTTTTTCATTTGACTTTTTGTTAACAACTCCAATATGGCATCATCTAACAACGTTTGAGTATTCAGATCTTATTCGATATTTGTCATTTCTTGCTTCGTTATATATAATTGCTCACTGGGGCATTCCTCGTTAATGAAAGCAGTAATTGGTCTATTTGTATACATTTTACTGCTGTATTTTGAAAGAGAATGTAGAAGTGTGACATTCGAATAAAAAAAAATTATTTGATGGTATTTTTGTAATTTAAATTCTAATCATATAAGTGTTTTTTTAATAATTTAAAATTTTATCAAGCATAATTTTTGAAGGATTAATAATATAGCAAACTATAATGCTGGCTAGTCAGTAACTATATTACAGCTAAAAATACGTTGTATGCATAAAATAAATTTTGTCTGACAAATAATTTAAAATTAAGTAGAAAAAACTGCATTATACTACTGAAACTGGGTTATTTTCATAAGAGAGATTTAAACAAATTGGTAGAATTCTATTTATCTCACATTTAAATAGAATAATTATTTGATTAGATAAAGCAAAAATTAGAATTTATTATTGTGCTGTATATCACACTTATCTGCAAATGAATACAAACATATCGCTTATATCTTAATCATTGTATAGTATAAGTTCGTTTTTACGAACCTCTGATTTACGAACACTCAAGATTTTACAATTTACATTGTCCTTTGTCGTAAATGGAAATTAAAATTTCATTACATTGTAATGAAATTTTAATTCCCATTTACGAAATAATTTTTTTTTTTTTTTTACGAATTGGCTTTCATGCACATTTTTGGTTAGCGCTTATTTTTTTTATCTGATATTTTATTTTGTTTGACAAACATATATTGACGTTATTTTTCGAGAATATTTGAACTAACAACAACATTAAGCATTAATCCAGATAACTAACTATAACATTAAGTATTAATTTATATAATGAGAGAGAGAGAGTAGTTTCGATTTTAAAATGGAAATAGTATAAAATGGAAATTAAAGGAAAATACTTTTGATAAATTTTAATATTTTATGTTAATAAACTTTGAGCTATCAACCGGCATCAGCCTCAAGTATCATTCATTCGGAAAATTCTCAATATAGCCTAACTGGAGTCCAGAGCAAAAACATCTTTGAGGCCTGTCTCTCAGCTTCACAACTATAAACTTTCTATTCGATTTAACAAACGATTCTATTCGATTGACAACGTAAAATAATAAGCTTTCTAATTGAATTGAGGGACCCACTGACACGGGAAACCGGGGCGATTGTCCTCATGCCCCTACCTTAGTCAGGTTTCGAGTTTTTGAAGCAATTTGTCTGGAATTTCTCGCTTAATCAACTTGCGATTTTGCAGGCATTTCAGTACCCACGAGTGTAAACATTGTCGGATACTTTTGGAGAAAGGGATGATCTCTACCGGTTGAAAAATTGATATTTTAGGCGCAACGCTCCAGTGAATGTAGGTTTCGAATGCAGTTGCAGCAAAAAACGATGCGTACATCTTTTTGACGCATGTGCTTTATTAAATATACCCCTGTAATTAAAGAAAGACAAAAATAAATAAATATTTATGTGGTGAAGTACTTAGTAGCTGACATCACTATTTCAAGTGTCTACTTAGGAAGGGGTCGAGAAGCGCAACAAATCCTGAGAGCGGCAATAAGCTAAAAGACGGAGTTGCGACGTTACGTTTGATAGCAGCATGTCGACTGCTCCTCCCCCCCCCCACAACTTTAAACTTCATGTTATTATCATTAAGACAATGAATTGTGTGTAAATATTCTAAACTTGTACATAGTTGTATTTGTAATTATATGTTAAATAAACATTAAGTTATATAAGAATTAATTAGTTAAATTACGCCTTGGCCACTTCCCGTCCAATATAATATAAAGCATTATCTGACAACTTGAGTGAAAATAAGTCATTTATCCATGAGCTTCGAAAAAGAAATCCACTGCTCCCCGAAATATGACTTTTTTGAATTTGGATCCAGAAGTAATTTGCTCGTAACAATTATTGGATTGACAGAGCATATTAAATGAAAAATATGCCCTGTATTTTTCATCTCAAATTTCAAACATGAAGAAACCGATTTAGTGCTGCAACCATCTGCAAAACAAGTCGCGCTGGAGATCACTGATGGGATACCAGGGGACTCTATTGAATTATACACAGTAAAAGTGAGAATAACCAATCAGAAAGCGGCATTGATAGTATGACTTCAGAGGGAAATCAAGATATAAAAGTTAGAAATGCAGACTTTTTCGCTCCGTTTTTAGAAGCGAACTTATTGTCATTGAAGTAGGTCTTAGGGCCATACTTACGGAAAAACGTTGTGGTGAGGTGAGGATTCTATAGGACAACAAGAGCGTAATTCAGTATCTAAAGAATTGGAGTAATGTGGGTGACATATACTAGATATGCCTAGATTTCCATTTTTCGGACAGTACATCTGCAAATGATTCCCTTGCATGTCGATGTTTAGGTTGCAAATAAACTGGTTAAGAGAGGTTCAAAAGCCTCGACCTTTATTTTACGAAATGTCTGCAATCAGGAAGATCTTTAAAACAAGATTAAATGGCAAATCCCTCCAATAAAAGAATGGTACACAAGAATTGGCTTTGGCCCTGGTAGTTCTCGAGACCTCACTTGCGAGAGAAAAGGTCAGACTGTTTTGTCCAGAGCTGCCAGTGGGCACTTTTAACTGGCTTCCTTTATTTAGGGGTTAGAAGATTTTTCCAACATGTAACGAGTGCGCCTCAGGAAATGCTTCTCCGGAACACATTTTGGACTGTCTTCAACTCTCCCACGACTTACTGAGAAATCCTTTAATGTTTTTGGACTTTTTGAGGGTTAATTATCTCATGCATTTTGTCTAGCAGGCATGCATGATATGAAACAGCAACAAAAAAGTAGGTAAATGGCTAGCAAGATAAAAGCACTTTTTTGAGGAAAACAACAGTGACATACTTTTCTACATTGAATAAAATGTGATTTTAAAAATGTAGTTTTTAAAATCACATTCCACATGTTTATTTTGCACATATTTTTTTTATAAAATGCATGCTAAATATTTCTTTTTTCTAATAGTACTTTATTTATAAAGAAAGAGCAGTATAGTTTAAAAGATGTTTTGAGATCTAGTGATTATTTTTCTATTTTACGAATTTCCGATTTTAAGAAACTTTATTGGTCTCTACGTGTTCGCGAAAGCGAGCGTCAACTATATTTTATTATCAATTCAGTAATTTAAGTAAATGGTTGTGATAAAAAAAAAAGTTACCCTCGGTTTTTCTGACAACGTTTTCACGACATGTTGAAATGACCACGTAAAAATATTTCCACTGGACGTTGGACTGACGTCAGCCTGCCATTCTTCTTTTAAAGGAATTCTGAGGAAGGAAAAAAAGAGATTATTCCTTTAATTAGCAATAATAAAAAAACCGCAATTGACTGATTATTGATTTGATATACACTCAGATTTTTTATCGGCATCAAGAGTAAAATAGCCGCAAAAATTTGAATTTTTTTTCAGTTGATACATATTTTTGCAATTAGTGCTTCATTAAAGGACTAATCACAGTAATTAATCAAATATTTCGGATACAATATGTTAACTATAATAAAAAAAGTCACTTTCAGAATTTTTGACCGCTACAAAATCACCCATTAAGTATTTATTATTATTATTCTTTTTGTTGTGTTGTTGTCATTCATGACATGTGGACAAGGCAAGCTGGTTAGCCACAGATTAAGTCAGAAGGGTGAGTCTTTCCCTTTAGAAAATAACGACAATGTAAATTAATTAAAAAAAAAAGAAAAGAAAAGTATGTAAAAATTAAGTTAAGCACACAAACGGACAGAACATTTTTAAATAGTCATTTGTCATAAACTCTTTTTCTCTAATAAAACTTCATCGCAGAATATCAAAATTTCAATTCAGCATTTGCACAACAAGCATGACACATCTAAATTTTAAGTATTATAAACACGATTCCCAGTTTGATACAATATTTATGATAGGACCCCCCCCCCAGAGCTGCTTAATAGTTTCTCAGATTCTTGTTAAGATCAATAGAGTGAGCAAAGCCGTGGCCTACATGGGAGGGCGATCACTTTTCCCGTACTGAGTAAATGTAGCTTAGGGGATTGGGGACGTGTCCACGTTCATCTGACGTTCAAAAGTTCTTCAGCTGGTGCGACGTAGATGTCGAGAGGAAACTACCAGTTCAGGCGTAATCTCATCACGTGACTGTGGTTAAAAATGACGAGATGCTTTGTGATAGGCCAGTATTCCGGACCCGTTAAACTTAAAATACATTCTGGGGGTCATCTGCAATATATATATATATATATATATATATATATATATATATATAATATATATATATATATATATATATATATATATATATATATAATCTTCCTAAATAAGAGCTTTCCAGGTTTCCTCCTTTGCAACACGTTAACACAGTCCATTATCCATGAAAAGTCATGAAACATGGCAATTTACGAGGTGAATATTAAAATGCTTTACAACGGGCTTGGGTCGTTAGATTCTATTTTGCAATGCCATAGTAAATGATATAACACAGGAAAGTTGTAAGGAATTTGGAGCATACACTACGTATATAATTCCATAAAGACTTTTAATGGAATTGAGAAGTATATTTAAATTCAGAAAGAAAAAGAACTTTGAAAACTCTCAAATATGCACTTCTATTATTCAACATTGTCGACAAGTGAATCTGGCACTAATTATTCCGAAGAATACGATTCTATCTCTCAAAAATAGGCTTATAACTTATGAAGATAATAATTGCTCAGTGAAATTGATCATGACAGAGGCAAAAGAATTAGCATCAGACAAGAAAAAAGTACTCATAAAATATACTGCAATAATAATGGGCATTTAAATTGAGCTTTTTACCCTAGAAACCAAACTAATTCTTGCCGACATTGTATGGGACATTAATATTATCCAGAAATAATACACACATCAGTAAAATACCGAGTACCTATTATTGTAAAAATGGGAATAACAGTTATTTTATAAATAAAGTTACCCTCATAAATTTACAAAATTACGAAGGTATGATACTGTAAGAATAAATAACGTTTATTTCCCTAATAAAAAATTATTTTTAAAATAATATATTTACAAAAAATAAATATATATTGTTATAAGAATAAATAACGGTTATTATATAGATAAAAAGTTATGATATTTATCAGTACTAAGTAACAAGTATTTCAATGCCATTTCCGCTTAATGGAACGGCATCATCACCGGGAATGGCAATCGGGAACGATTTTAGCCTGCTGCCATGAATCAAGACTCTCAAGATGTGAAGTGGCATTAACAAGAACAAAAATTAACGCCTTCTTCAGCACGGAAGTGAGTGAGCGCGCGCACATGGAAACAGCTCCTGATAACGCATAATTCATAAAAATGGTCGAGCATTTCAAGGCTTTCACGACGCGGAGGAAAGAGAACAGCCACCATAAATAACGCGTATCTCCGATCCGGATAGTCGGCCATTGTCAATTGTGGAATGCGTTCCTTTTTCCCATGGGTCCCAACGTAAAAGGATTCGAAAACTTCGTAACTACTTATGCAATGGCGCTCTTTCATTCTCAATCCAAACACAAACAGAAATAATTCCCATTAAAAGGTGGGGGCAGGCGGTTCCAGTTAACTGGCTTAATGGCTCAGTTTACGATGTCGTAAAAATTCGAAAATGGCGGAGTTTAAAAAAGATTTCTTTCGATGGAATGTTCTGTGAAAGAACAAGTGAAGTCTGTAACGGAGCTTTGCGGCTTCCGTAAAGTGGCTGGGGTTGAGAAGGTGGTAATCGATGCATACGAATTCGATTTGAAAGAGGCAGACGAGATATCAGGAACTCCACACCCCCAATGCACCACAAACACAGGTGCATCTCAGTTATCTAGTTAATTTACAATTTTTATAATCTTTGTTAATATTATCTAGACAAATGAGCTTCCCTAAATCAATTCAGATTGTTAAATGTACCCATTGTAAATACAATGGGGTACTTTTACATTGGTTTCATTTGTTATGATATGAAAGTAATCAATACAAATGCAAATCTTTTTCAAATCATTACGTATTTTTTTTTCGCTAATGGGTTTTTTCAAGTAAAAAAGTCTAAAAAAATTACCAGAGTAAAAATTGACGTAAAATGATTTATTAATTAATCGCAGGTAACAATGAATTAATTAATATCTAAACACTGATATTAAAATCAATTATATAAAGAAAAAATCAACTTTGACAATCAAGAGATGTGAACCGCATGCACTTTTTTGCAACCAAGATTAGGTTTGGATGCTAACATAAAGGACTTCCTAAGATTTAAAGATACGATACACGAACATGCTCGTAAAATTCTGGATGGACGACATCAATCTCGAAAAGCAGAAAGTTCGATACCAGATACAGTAAAAAAAACCATCGTGCTATGCCCATTAAAAATTCTGCAGGGTTCGGAGGTCATTCGCTTATGTAACGTAGAGATAAAAGCGCCAGTTTAGGTGTCGATGTCACTTGACCGTAGTTTAAAATGAGGAAATGTTTAGCTACTTATTTGTGGTAAAAATGGTTACGTATGCACCCATTACAACTTCACATAACATTCTTCTTATGTAATAAGTGTTCAACTCATCGAAGCCAAGTGACAGGTGTCAGATTCGATCTCAGGCACTGTTGAACGACGGAATAAATCTGTTACGCTTTTATTTTCAACATGCACGTCTATCGGAATGAGTACTCACGAGTTTTTCAGGTTTCCTCCTTTGCGATGCGTGAACATGGCCCACCATCCACAAAGTTTTTCCAGAAGGTAACTTAAGGGGTGGAGATTAAAATGCCTTAGGCAGTCCGTTGCGCAGTAAGACTGCTGCTGAGAAAGCAAAAATGCTCAATATCTGGCTTTCCCCCCAAAAAATGGATGCTACATACTTGCATGTTTTGGAACTGCCGCTTTAGAGATAACTAAAAGCTGCGTTTTCATTTATCATTTTATAAAAATGATAGCATAATAACCCTTGAAATGGTGACTATATAAGCTTTTTTTTTTTAATTAAAAAAAACTCTAATGACCAACTTTAAATCTAATAATGACATTGGTACTCTCATTTTCTTGTAATACCAAAGTGAAAAAAAATTTTATACAAAGAGAAAGAGAGCTGTAATTATATACAAAGTCACTGCTCAATAATTTTTGTTTCAAGAGTTATGTGAATGTTTAGGTTTTAAGTTAGTCAGAGAATTGTATCCTTTCACTCCATTCCTCGCAGTCTTTCCCAAAAAAGCCGTGCATAAAACTTCAGCGAATAAACCGAAAAAGGATATTATAAAGACAGACATAATTGTTTGTTCAATTTTAATGTCTCTCCCCTCAAGCACTTAGCTTTACCATGAAAAAATAAATAAAAAAATAACTTAAGTAATTTTTTTATTAAGTTAAATGAAAGACGAAACTCAGATAAGCATTTTTCACACCTTCAACCGTATTTGTTTATTTTATTTTTTATTTAATCTTGGCAGCAGATAATATAATTGGGCAGTTTCCGTTGAAGATTACATATTGCGCGAAAAAAGGAACACAAAAGCATAAAAAAAGAATCACTTGTCAAGCTGTGGGAGAGAGAGGGGAAAAAAAGAGAAGCGCACTTATCACATATGACAGTCGAGATACGGGCCTTACCTTCGATATCACCGACGACAGGTAATCCCCCATACACACGTACCGCCTGCATTGTGTGCTTAAGGTGTGGGCCCCAAATAGGAAAAGGCGGCGCCTAGTTTCAACCCATACCGCGATCAGACGACTTAATTAAAACATCATCGTGCAGGTCACTTCATCAATGCAAGTGCATTGTTCGCAGACGATCTTTTATTGAATGCGAAGTTCATCTAGAAATAAAATTCCTTTCGAATAAAAAGATCTTTCGAAATTGGGTGTAACTTTGTCTGTCATATAGTACGGTGGTAGTATACTAATGGCAATTTTCATACATCGTTTAAAAAAAATTTTATACACAAAAAATTGGAAATAAATTTTCTTACTACTTGAAGGAAGGTCGATTATATGTTAATGAGATGACATGTTCGTTAATCTTCCATGGGTTTTAATACCTTACTGTTGGTGTAGCCTGGAATTTGGACAGGAGAGTGCCAACTCATTAATCGATCTCATCATTGGACCAAGGTTTAAATTTGTGGCAGTTGCCGGTACTTAGCAGTTTCATTCAATGATAATTAGATTAATAACTGAATCAAACTTATGTACTAAATGCAGTCATAGAGACATCTTTCGAAGTAAAACGTTGCAGGTTTGATCACAGCCACTAACTGAAGTATAGTCTGGTTAATAAGTATGGTATTTGACGGTCATTTTATTGCAGACGAGTATTAAACAAATGTTTATTTCTTATTAGCAAATACATGCGTATAAGAAAAAGAAAAATTCAGAAGGAATATTTATTTGGAAACATGAGTAATACATATAATCGTATTGTTCACTTTATAAAAAATTTTCTTTTACTAGCATAAATTCATCATTGGTGAGTAATTTGAGGAGATTCTTGCTCAAAATCTTTCCTTTAAAATTTTGAATCGGCCGATATTTTTTTCGAATATTACCATTTTATATTGCTTTTCTGTAATCTTAATAATTTATTTAAAATCATGCCTAAATGAATATTCATTCAAGCATGAATTTAAATAAAACCATTAAATGATTATCAAATGCAATCATTAAATAATTAAAATTCCATTTAAAAGTTAATTACTCGTAATAGTTTTTATACTCGTGAGCGACAATAAATATCGTCTGATAAACAAAAATCGTTTGAAAATAAACTATTGAAAGGAAAAGAATATCCAAATAGTTTCTTTAGTGAACAATATTTAAAAATTTCTTGAAGTAAAGATAATATTAACAGTACATTTTAATCTAATGAGATTAAAAAAATAGCATCAATAATATATTATCAAAAATTAAACAAAAAGGATACAAAAGTCTTTTTTTTTAATAGATGAAATATAAAAAACATCTAAGGCAAAATAAATTAATAAAATGAAAAAATCAATTGCCTTTTAAAACTTAAAACTATTTTTTATAATTCTTATAAGTGAAATCATGGTCTCTTGCTCTTCTCAGTTTTTCAGTATATTCTTTTTATATTCTTATTCAATATATCAATATAATACTTCAAAATTAAATAAAAATTAACGAAAATTCCTAATCAATATATTCTGAAAGAATGTTAGAATAAAAAAACTGGAATATTAATTTTTTATTATGAGATTAAAATGATTAAGGGAATCTAGAATAATGTTAATGAAGTCCTTGATGTACGAGAAAAAACTTACGAGAATTTATGTCTGAAAATGGTGTTAATCCGGGTTCGATTACCGACATGAATGACGTCACAAGCCACTGAAAAACTTAAATTATGACAAGGAAGTATGAAAACACTTATCACTTAGTTGTCGAGGACCCAATGGTGGTTAGTAGCTGAATTGATCTTCGATGCATTCAGAAAAAAAAAGTGATTACGTTTATTTATGACTAATGCGTAGGCGTATATCCTTTTAAATATATTTAAAAACGAAATACAGTGTAAAACATTCGCTTTGAAATAATTTATGTTATGAACTGCGTTTAACTTCTGACTATTTTTTCTTTTTCTAGATTACCATTAAAAGGAAATCCTCTACAAGGAACATTTCAATGTACAGAACATTTTCTGACGTCTTAATGAAACACTTGCATTAATAGAATGACTTCTGAAATTATATTAATTTTGAAAATTAGCATTCAATACCTAATTTTTACTGTAATGAATTAAAAAACAAGCTAAATTATCTTTACGTATTTAATACATTCGTTTACTATATGTAAAAAATTTTTCAGTTAGATCGTGTGAAATGTATGTTTAATAGGTTAGGTTAAGTTACTGTGATAAGTTTTCGATTGCCTGTTTCTGCTGACTCATGCCGAGCTGACCTTATGGAGCTATGTCGACACGATAGACTTTCTGCGGGGATCAGATATTTAAACATCCGTTCACTGCTTAAAGAATTAAATTTTTTGTTTATATTTAATTTCGTTTTCAGTTGTTCATTTATCCGAATTGAAGTTATTAAACACAGGCAAACACCTCCCAATTCTGAATCAAGAACAAATAATGAAGTGAATATCTGAAATGGAGCTCTTTATCCCAAACTTTAAGAGTGCATTAAAGCAAGGGCATTTAAAGCTATGAAGGATTTATGGGGATAAGTTAGCCTAGAATTATCGTTTTCAGCTAAGTTAAGTATCGAGTCCGCAAACTAAGGAGAAAAGACATCTTTCCACACTATGTTAAAAATTTAAATCTATATTAAAAAAAAATAAATACAATTGAGGGAAAATACTAAAAATTACAATTAAAACAATAGTTATCTTACCATGAGCTTGTAAATGCATCGTCAATTATAACAAAGGTCGAAATAAAAAGTAGCATCTATAAATTATTTTATTTTCCCGAGACAGAGACGAGAAATTGATTAAGTTTTTGATTCAAATCCAAACTAGTGATGTGTAAATTGTATAATTAACGAATTTGGAGTAAAATAAAGTAATAAGTATACTACATAAAAGTCAGCATTTATTGGAAATCGATAGGCAGAAGTTTCGTCGAACAGAATGGCATTCAATAATCATAATACGAAAGTAATTTGATGCTTAGAATTCGTTAGCATCGAGTTCAGACTGTGAAATGAAATTGTAATTAACTTGACATTAGAACTCTTTCTTTCCCAAATTGGAAAAGTAATAACTATAATTTGCGTCGTTTCTTCTGATTGAAATGAACATTTTAAATGGGTTTCAAAGAAAGAATTATCGTCTGAGGCAAGTACTGATTATATACGGAGTTCTATTGGATATAGGGTTTGTCCTTAATAGAATATGCAAAGGTAAATGTTATTTTTATCAATACAAGAATTTAATGAAGCTAAGTTAGAATACTAGGAACGGCCTGAAGTTATACATCATTTTAATACCTATCGCTTACATTTTTCCTCGGAAGACTTGTGGGCACTTGTCGCATGGGATGTAACTCGAAAAAAACATGAGGCAACAGATAAAACGCTACATCCATTTCTTGTGGCTAGGATCGAACTCGGGACCTTTTGCTCTACCACTAGGCCACGAAAGTATTTTTAGTATATACAACAGATCTTTAAAAAGCATTTCAAAATATCAACAAATAATGGTTTTTCCCGTTATTTAATAATTTGCGATATGGTATCTAGGTGGATTTTCAGCGCTATTAATTTCCAAAGATAGCAGGTTCGATACCAGACTTATGTATTTGAGTAAATGACTATCAATTTTTAAAGTCTTAATATGTTTCCGTAAGATAGAAGTTTCGAAACTAGACTGTCTATTTACGACTAGATGACTACCGTATAGTCAAAGTTTTAATACATTTAATATGTATAGGTTTCAATATCCCTCCTTTTATTTCATTTGGAAATTTAGATAGTAGAATGCTCCATCTCAGGTGCTGACCTAGTCAAGTGACTGTGGCTCAAAATTATAAAGCAGATGGTTACTAAAACAGAGCAGCCACAAATTCAAAGAAACTGTACTCTAGAAGACAATGCGAGCCTTATAGATTTGCCAGTTGAATCTCAATTCCGCACTTTTGAAAACAATTATATATTTCTGAAACTAATCATGATGATTTCACTTCTCATTTCGTTCTCTTAAATGCAACGTGGATAAAAGTAGAGAAAATAATCGAAACAGCTGCTATTTTTTTTAACTCCTGAAAAGCTCACATTACACAATTAAGCCAAAGATATTTGTTATCAATCATTACAGCTATATTGAAAATTGCATTTCTATTTTTAAAATACTTCCTATAGATAAATTTTTTACATTAACAATATTATCATCTATTAAAATAAGAAAAATAAAACTTAAAATTCAAAATCAAGACCAAATTTTCATTTCGATAAAAAGTATCCATGCTCTATATATCTGTGTGTGCATTAGAAAAAATGAATATTTAAGTATTTAGAGCAATACAAGTATTTATGTTGAGTTATTGTGATAATTTTAAATGTCGATTTTTAACTAACAAAACTATTAAGTACAGTCAACAGAGTCTCATCATTTAGAATCACTATTAAGTGACGAACCGACGAAGTCGACACCGAAGCTCTTTTCGCAGCGGCAGAATTCTCCAGTTATTTGCTCTTAAGCCACATTACAAATAAGGGCTGCTTCGATCGGGGCGCCCAATCTCAAGAGAATATTATTAGAAACATCTATGCCAGAGATGGAAATGGAATCTACGAATAATTGAACTGCAAGCCACAATGAAAATTATTCAGGCTGTTAGTTCAGCCATCGCAACAGAGGAGAGATATAGGAGCTTACCGAACATGAAACGTACATTATTCCACCGAAGATGACGGTATTCGATTGGATCAGGTATTGAACCCTCAACCTCAACGAAAAGGACAACTTACTTCCCAGTTCATTACAGCATACATATTACATTTTAATACTTTAGAATAAATAAACAAGGATTCAGAATACTTTGTATTTGGTTAACACTGGCTCAATAGGTCAGGAAATAGACGAATGGTTAGGCTCTGGTATACGATTCATGCGTTCATGAGCACGATTCTTTGTACTTAGCCCAGAGGGGGGTTCTACCAGAAAGATGGAAACTACTATGTGGAAGTCCTCATCACTTGCAAGTAGAAATCAGAGATATCATCTTTGGAGGACAACGATCGATTAAACATTCACCAACGGCCTCTAGTGAAGACGATGGATCAGTTGAGAATCGAACTCACTACCTTCTATAATGAGAACAACACCCTCAACCCCCGCGGCTGACTTTAACAGCTCGAATCCTCGACTTTGGATACATAGAATACTATTTTTTAGAGTTCACTTTAAACTGAATTACACATTACAAAGAATGACAGTAGAGTGACAAACAAAATTTATCTACAGGTTTCTTTTTTTTAGTCGCCATTTTACTCTAGACATCAATAAGGGTGACAAAGACTGCTGTAACATCCTAACAACCACTCCTAATAATCCAATTTTATAAGCGGTTAACAGCTGTGGAGCTAAAAGTAATTATTTTAATTAACAGGCAATATTATAATAACTTAACGGAATAGCATCGATCGGAAAACGCCCTGCAAAGGATCAAGTGGCATTACGCAATCCCTACTCTATCATGGGGATCGAATTCTCGTGTACATGTTCATTAATATTGTTTATCTCCTCAGCCAATGCAGGCTCCGTGCGGAGCGTCCATCCGTCATCTTATAATAAGAGTCCACACTGATCGAAGGGGGCCACGGAGAACAAAGCCCAGGAAAAGGGGGGATTATCAAATTCAATGATTGAATTATTGCAGATAAGAACATATATATATATATATATATATATATATTTGAAAAAGGGAAAATAAATATTTTTTGCATTTATGAATTTTATCTTAAACCTAGTTCGCAATGCCATAACTTCAGGTTGAAAATACGTAGTTTTAGGAGAATTCTGATTTGGAAAAATAAGATATTTAAGTATACAATACCTGGCCACTAGGATATCCACCTTTCAGCACTATAAGTGACGGCATATTATTGGGTGGGGGCGCTTCACTGGAACTCAGTGCTCAGTTCCACCATGGAACCCGCAAGTGGGAGAGTCTTCGACATTTAGAAGCAGGGACCAAGCTGAAAATCCCTAGACATAGACTGATACCCCAAAGGTATCATTCCACATGGATTACATTGCGACCACGACCAATTTAACGTGTTCCAGCCTCCATGAGTGAATACGATGGATTTTTGGTTGGGTCTAGATTCGAACTCATTACCTTCCGATAACGAGAGCGAATGCCGAAAAGACACCGCAGCTTTTATTTCTGTATTGTTCAAAATGTGGATTCACGTATAAGAACATCTAAAACTAAATCGAATAAGGTATTGCAAGCTTGAAAATTGATTAGCATCAAGGATTTTATCAAATAAGCTACAATACACAGGAATAGTCCAAAATAATGGAAAAGCCTCACTGAAAACATCGAGCTTCATTTTGTATTGCACAATCACGCATATATATATGTATATATGCGTGAGATATATGTGTGTGTGTGTGAAAGACAAAACAACCAGTTTTTTTACCACTGTTTTTTATAATGGCATGGGTGTATATAAATATGATGTAGTACATTACTATCTGTGTAGTTTCATTTCGGTGAGTTTAAAATGAAAGAATTGTTAAGTTCGTAAGAGGATACCGATTGGTTGATGCATTGGAGACTACAATGACGTAGCTATGCACAGGCACCGTACCGAAGGAAAACCCTAACTCATAACGAGAGACAGGCGGATATCACGGGAGACCACGCCAGTAAAAGGGACTGCTCAGCATAATAAATATCGATAGAACTCCCAGTATCAATCCATACAGTTCGAAGGACAATGCACAAGCAATATATTTGGGGCACAGTTCCAATTGCAAAACACCTTACAATAATCATGAATGGAAGAGCGATGCAAAGGGCCATTCAAGGCAAGCTGCGGATCATTGGAAACGTGTCCTGTTTCCCATCAGGTTTGGCGAACCATGCAGCAGCCTTGAAGTTAGATCATTTCCTAGAGGGTGGTTCCGTAATGGGGTTTGGAGTCTCACCTGCTGGAACAGGCTGTATGGTCACCCAACTCGGAAAGGTCACTAGCACTTTGGCACTAACTATATCACTAAGTCAATTAACTGGATTCTATGGTACAAGCATTGTCTATATCTAGTGATAGTACCTATAAACATTATAAATCCAGGTAGTGTAGTCTAGTGGTTAGGGCATCGGCCTTCCGTCCGGAAAAGCGGGCTTCGACTTTGAATACCGCCAAAGATCCACCGAGTACATGCAATATACATGTTCGTTAAATCTGTGGAATTGAAAGCCCGCTGTCGATTCCATAGATTTAACGTGGTCTGTGCTTTGTGGTCGGTCTTCCAGCAGCTACTATGGGTATAATGGTCTGGAGAAAATTTTCCTCTATTCCTAAATCAATGTCAAAATGGAGGGAGCGGATTCTCTGATGGTGCCATCTATCGGAGGAGTCTTAAAGAAAATACGTACTTTCACCTTCGTAGGCTCTGGTTAAACGAAAGACGCGACTTTCTGACTTAATTTCACATAGCCGTCGGCATAGCGAGTTTGCTGGCTTGTCCAAGTGTCATAAGTAACAACACATATAGTTGTCTCGATTATGCCCTGACCATGACAAAAATAGTATTTGGATTCTCACTGATAGCAAAAGCAATATTCATTATTTCAGAAACTGGTCTAAAATATATGATGTTCCAGAGCAAGAGTTATTTTGCTGCTTCTGTGTGAGATAGGTCGGAAAAAATCTATGTGCTGACAGTGGATTCCATCAAACGTTGAGGTGAATTGAAATGAAACAGCGGATACATTTGCCAAATATGGTTGTAATCTCCCGCCCATTACTTTAAAGGTGCCCTCGGAAAGCCCCTTCTTTAACAAACAGAAACTGCTCGCTGCTTGGCGTTTCCCTCTAGTACATCAGTGGTATGCTGCAGACAGTCTGGTTCCGTTCCTATATTGTAGTGGCTTTCGGACTCTTCAGTCGGCCATGCGCGATTCAGAAGTGGCCACTTCAAAACCTTAAGGTTCCTTAATGGGGAGAGGATTTTTCCTCCTTGTTCCCTCTCCACCAGTCCTGCTCACATTCTTACATGTCAAGGCGCCTCCTGGAGGCAGATGTGGGTTGATCAGGATAAAATATACGCGGGAACTTGTGCGTCGGGGCCTTTTGGACCTGGTGTAGGCTTTCCTTCCCCAGGGGGATAAGTGACGACAACAGTTCAGTTGTAGTCATAAGAACATTAAGACGCAGCTGGACTCCTTCTGTGGCTTGCCCAGCCAACGAATTTAAACACCATACTATCCGTTCAGAAGAAAGACTGAGATCCCGTTATTCTTCTGCATCTCTCCGGGGAGCTACAGTAGTTAAGTAGCTTCATGCGGCTTCCCGTTAAAATCAGCAAAGTGAAGCAACATTTGCCGCGGGCAGATAAATTGAAAAAGGGGTGACCACGTTACATCCCTCACTGGGCTACTGGAACTCTGTGGGTTGGGGACGAGTCCACATTGATAAATGACATCCAAAATCCTTCTGCTGGTGTGATGTGGAGAGAAGGGTGCAAGCTCAGGTATAACTTCGTCACCTGAATGTGGTTCAAAATGACGAGACGCTTGGTGATGGACGAATATTCCAGATAAATAAGTTTTAATAAGTGTTAAATAAATAAGTTTCAAAAGTGTGTAGATTAATAATATAGAAGATTCAAGCAACTTTAATTGATCAAAATTGTTCTCATATCATATTAAGTGTAAAACACTGTTTGAATAGATTTTCTATTATTTTAGACAACGGATATGTTTCTTCAATACAGTCAGTAGTGCATAGTGCAAAACGTAAATACTTACGCAGAACTTAAAAATATAACTTTTCCAAATATTGAGATGAAATGATAATTATTTTTGAAAAATATACCGCGTGAACGAAAAAGAAGGGTGGAAGTGATGACGCAAATAGTTCGACGCTACTCTCACGCATAGATGACGATTTTAAAGGAGGAAAAGTAAATCACATACTTCCGTTCTGAAAGCGGGAAGAGTTCCGGACAGAAGATTATATATCACAACATTAGCAATTTCTCAGGAACTTCATATATCCGTTCATTACAGTTTAAATTAATAACAAACGGCGTAATCAAAAATTAAAAATAAAACATTACTTTTATTATTTGACCAAAGAGTATCGTATTTTGAGTTTCATTTCAAATGAAGGAAGATTCCGAAACATAAAAAGAATATGAATTTTGTGGTTATATAGCAGCGTTTTTCAGTCCTGCTTTTAATGTTCTCAGAAGCAAAAGAATATTATGCATTAAAATAAATGACGTTGCGCTATCAATTTATCCTTGGGTAACGACGATAAGGAATAAAATAAGATCTATCTAAATGATTTCATAGTACAATCTATTCAAGTATGCAATAAAGGTAGGACCTTGCTCAGTGCTGTAAAAGGTCTCGGGTCTGATCCAAGAAGGGTTTGAACAAGCGAAAATAAGTACTCCATTTCTGCTTTCACATCTCTCGGGATTTGATTGTCATTTGACCATAGTATCGTATTGTAAAGGGGCTCATTAGACCAAGACCTACAGTTTAATGTGAATTCCGAACCGCTACATAGCAGTGCAGGCGAGTATAGGACTGTATCTTTAGGTTAACGGGTTTGGAATACTCGCCCATCACCAAATGCCACGTAATTTTGAATCACGGTCAGGGGACGAGGTGACACCTGATCTCACACCCTCTTCTCCACACCAGCGGAAAGACTTCGAACATCGCATATTAACGTGGACACGTTGCCCACCCATGGAGGTCCTGCAATCCAGAGAGAAAGAGTAAGGCGTGGTCACCCTACCAATCACCGCCCGCGGTCAGTGATGCTTCACTTTGCTGACCTAAGCGGGAAGCGGCGTGAAGCTACTGAGCCACTGCAACTCACTACTTCAAACAATAAGTCTAAGTAAAAAGGAATCTATAAACTCCTGAATCGAATGCCAGAGCACTAACCACTCGACTGCAGGTTCGTCAACCTGTCGCCGTAGGTGTTTTGGAGTTTTTTAGGTTTCCTTCCTTGCAATACAGGACAATTAACGATAATTAACTCTCTTACAACGCAATAATACGCGGTGTCTATTAAAATTTCTTCACATTAAATATATGTAAAAATTAATAGATCTTTCAACAATTCGGGTTGTCGCACCAACATGCTTCCATGTACTTAACCCTGAGTAGGACTTTACCAGTTAGATAAAATCAGCAGCCTTCGTAATTTAGAAGCAGGGACCAAACAAAAGACCCCAAATACATTACCTGCCACCCCAGATTATGGTTCGGGATTAGAAACCATACCTTCGGGTAATGAGAACGAAACCAAAACCAATCGCGGTGATGACCAATCAGGTCACCGTGGCCTTCTCCATAAACTGCGAGAAAATCAAGATAAGATGGATAGGAATAACATTGTCCACGTTTAAATCAATAAATTTTGAGATCATTAAGGCTGATTGAAAAAAGTATCCGAAAGAGCTGACATTAGATTCGAATCCACATATTTCTGGGTCTTTAAAGTGACGACAATATTGGTGCCGTTGTTAAATTCTAATTACTGCAGAACTACAAAAGGAAATGAAAAATGTCCGAGACAACTGACGTCAGAGACGAATCCTAATTCTTGGCATCACTGCATTGATTGATGATCGGCTCGTTGCTCCAAACCCTTCAATTTTTTTAAACCCAAAACGCAAGCTTCCAGTCCATACTCTGCCATTAAGTCACATAAGCGGAAGATATTGTGCTCCGTTTAAGGGGCGGGGAGTTAATACAGAGGGTGATCCAAGGCATGAAAATTATGGGATCCTTCTCTCTGTCCGGGCTTATTAAAGCGGAGAGCACAGATACGAGCCCGTAATGATAACAACTCACCTCGCACATCCTCGCCAGCACGGTTACAGGCACACACACATGTGTAACGGAGCCTTCATCAAAACCTGTAATAAGATTCCGAATTCTCATATCGTTTGCTTCTGTAAACTAATCTGTTGCAGTGTGATTATTAGATACCTCCTATCCCTGCGGAGATATTGGATTTCTGGCTGTGCTCTAATGTACCATTTAATCACCGGGCGTCCCAACTGGTAACTAATTGCCAACACGAGGGATCTCGTCAGGCGTAGGTGGTCCGTCCTCTCCTTTTACCAGCACCAACCCCTCCAAACTGATCGATCGTCTCGGGGGGTTCAAGGGGGCTCGACAGTTTTCTCGAGGACCTTTAGAACGTGAGAAGTATTGCAGAAATAATATCTTCACAAAGGCTAGAGTGAATTAATAAGTCATACCTTTGAAAGCATTAATTATACCCAGAAAACGAAAATTACCTGGGAATAGAAAGTTTTGAGCAATAGCCATTTAATGGTTTAATTAGTAAAACTACCAGCTTTCATTGATATATCAGTAAGAAATGGTATATGTTGCTATTTTTAAGATTTTTTTAAACACTCTAGAAAAGAACCGTTCTCAGCGTTCTAAGAACAAAAGTAAAAATTATTATTTTTTTTTTTTTGCCATCGTTATGTTATACATGTTAAGTGAATAATTCTTCGATTTCCTAAGAGTAACTAGCTTGAAATAAATAGATATGTAAGTTGTAGAATAAAATTCATGAAAAAACTTTAGACTTTACCTAATTATTCTATAAAATTAGTTATTCCATTAATTTAAAAATGACTAATTTTTTAAAAAATAGTTAATTATTTTATAAATAACGAAGTATTTTATAAGTAACAAACTCTTTTCATGAATAATTAGTTATTTAAATGAAATAACTAGTTATTTTAGGAATATTTTTCGATATTTTATTTTATAAAATAACTGAAAAATTCCACACCGTAAAAGTGAAAAATAAAATTATTTCGAAATGATTTTATGAATTAAAATTCATAAATAACTAAAAAATCTCTCGAAAAATAGATTTTATCAATAGCGTGGATATAGTTAATCAAATTAATAAATAAAATCAACTGATATAATTTATTATTGTTGATATTGCTAATAGTAGTTACACCATTTAAATGTACACGCAACGAACACACACGTCATGGCACATTCAAAACTGACAGAAAATAGGTAACAAGATGTGAGTGCTACATTTCATACTTAAGCGATCAAAGTAATCGTTATTAGGGGGTGAATACCACGTTAAATCGAAGAATTCCATATTTTTATATACTTTTAATTGTGTGCGGCATATCTAGTTATTTCAACGAAATATTTAGTTATGTAACACGTACATCAATTAGCAAAATAGCCTATTCCCCAATTTGTACACGAACACACACACACACACACATATATATAATCCAAATATTTGCTGAAATTTTTGGTGAATTTTTAAATTGTGTAAATAACAAATGATTGATTGGTGATTGAAAAAGGGTGAATTGTTCTTATTGGAAGCATTTATAATTTTTTTTTTAAAAAAAAAACCTATTTTGATTTGAACTATTTAAATTACTTTTTCCCCTTTTATTAAAAAATTTCTAAAAGATTTTACATTGTTTCTTTAAAATTAATTTAGCAATTTTGCAATTAATTTATTTTTCTTCTAAGACAAAATGACATATTTACAGTATTAAATTCCCTAAGAATTTGATAAATGTATAAAAATGCTCTCAAAATGTTTTGAATGCTAACAAAATTTGGTTTTACAATTTTAAATTTTTATTATTAGTGATTTGCTATACATACATGCATATGTATATATGTATGTATATATATACACACAGAGAAAGCAATGCGCGCACAAACATACACAGGATCAGCAAGAAATAAGTTGTTGCCCATTTTAGAGAGCTGTAGGATACATTCGATTGGTCCTCATAGGGTAAAATTTGAACTAAGATAATTCAAATAATGCGCTTCACATTCATTAAATAAAAATTTTAGTTTCAAAATCCGCAGACGGATGAAGCTGTAATATGCATAAAAGCATTCACTATATTTTATAAAAATTAAATATAAAAAAGTTATATGAGAAAAACTCACTAGCAGCCCTCATCCTATCGGCAAAGTCTCTCATGGCAGAACACTACTTTCCACAGGTAAAGTGAGTATACATATCCAAAAAGAGAAAGACCGCGGGGGCCTGTTTGGCAATCGGAAGGTAGAGAGTTCGAATCCCACACAACAGAAGATCTACCGTGTTTGCTCATGGCGGCTGGAGCACATAAAATACGTATTTGCAATATCCTCCGTGTAACAATACTCCTAGGAGTGAAAAGCAGAGTTTCTTCTGCTTGGACACTGATTCCAAATGACGAAGACCCACCCACTTTTGGGGGTCTACGATGACATACACAAAGAGTGGCTAACTGCACAAAGTGCTATCCATTCCCTATCCCCCTGAAGAAAAGGTGGACAACTATGCATTATAGATAAATATTTGCGTACACGTGGAACCAAGTCAGTAAAGTTATACGTCATTAAAAGCGTTGCACATAATTTTCACGTTCAGAGCTAATAACTTCCACCTGTAATTTTGAATATTTATTATTATTATTTTAGTTCCTATTAAATACTAAAATCATTTCATTCCCCCCCCAAAAAAAAAAATAATAAAATTCTTTTAAAAAGTCGAAATGTGGCAAAATAGAATTTTAAGGCTAGAAGTCAAGAAATAAACTATTCCTTTTAAAGTAGGAGAAACGTAGTAATACACTAGTAAGGAGTACACCATTTATTCTAGTTATTACAAAAAAGAAAAAAAAAAAGAAAAAAAGCTGAGTGCCGTCCTAAAGGAGAAGCAGTTTAACTCTGGACAGAGTTCTTTTTGTGAAGGCTTCACAGTAAAGTCATTAACATAACTACAAGCGAAAAATTTCAGAAATATTTCACATTTTTTTTCCCTTTAAAAGTTTAATTTCTTCCCAGGCATTGACCGCGACAGATAACAAGTTGCATTTTCAGACACAAATGAAAGACTGTAATTGGATGATGCACCGTGAATAATTAAACTATTGGTCAAAATAGGTTATTGGAACAGTGAAATACTTCCCTAGCTGCCTATTTCTAGCAAGCGAAAAGTCGCTTTAAAAGTGTACTGCTACCTAGTAATCTTGAAGAATGTAGGGATGGAGATAGCAACTTCCTCTCCAAGTCACAATAAGCCTGCGAAACTTCTAAAGAGCAAAGGTTCAATCAGCAAGACAATGTTTTGGATCGGTCAAGAAAACAACGATTTTCCCCTGCTGTCAGTCAATTGGTTACCGCATAGGTCAGGGGTGGCGAACCGATGGCACGCGTGCCACAAGTGACGCGTTTGACAATTTTGATGGCTCACACAAAAATAAAATTATTTTTTATAAATTATCTTTTTTGATAAAAATGAATTAAAAATTATTAATCTACATATTAATTTATCTACATCTTAATTTATAATTTACGATATAAATTTGTAGTACTGAATACCTATCTTAGTATGTTAGTTAGAACCGTCAAATTATATATTTTATTATTAAAATATATATATCGCATGAATTCTCTCGAAGTACATAAAGATGCGCATTCGATAACACTTTTTGCGTATCCAGTTTCGCCTTCTAATGTTATTGCATGTTGTTGCCGTCGCAGCACTCAAATGAGACGGAGACTGCATTAGTCATTTTAAGTAACCATCGTCTTTGAAACTTCAGTGACTTGTTAAAAAATATAACTGTTTATTGTTAATAGATATTAGAGTGTTATATATTTTAGCTAAATATTTTTATATATATATATACATATTATTTCAAATTTAATTTCCTGCATTCGTTTGCAAGAAAATATTGCGTCACGACTGAAGTTTTAACATGTAATAACCTTAAGGTTTTATAAGTTACTAATTTTGTAATTTATTTTATTTTTGAACATTAAAATATATTTTAATATTATGAGAAATTATTTATCATTAAATCAGTGTAAAATATGGAAATAATTAGTAAAATTACTTTGAATTAATATATTATTTAATATTTTCTTGTGTCGGTAATATTTTTGTACCTTAATATGTGACGAAATATGTTCTTGCAAACGATTGCAGAATAAATTATTTATTTTATAACAATATTATTAAAATATATACATATTTTTAGAATAATTTATTGGATAAAATAGATAAAATTGCAGAAGATTAAATTCTAACTACATGGAATATATACAATTCCTGACACGTTTAATTATTTAAAATTATTAGCAAAGGCAATTTTATCAACATTTTCATCGACATGGGAATGGGAATCTGTATTTTTAGAATTATATTTTATAAAAAAAATAAATATAGGAATAGAATGACGGTGAGTCGAGCTCTGCATGCGTGCTGTTGAAATGAACTAAATATGAACCAGATATTAAATCTTTATCATCTTGTAACAAAAATCCCATTAAAAACAATTGTTTTTAACGTGAATTTTGTTTCCAGCATATAGCTTTTTGTAAAACACTGATTAATAAAAATTTTTTTAAGTAAGAATTGCTTTTATTTGTTTATTTAATTATATTTACGTATAGTTTCACCACGTTAACATTTCGAAGAGAAATTTATTGTGGCACGTTACCTATTTAAAAAAGAATTTTTATGGCTTTATGGCACGGACATCAAAAAAGGTTCGCCATTCCTGGCATAGGTCTTCGGTTTAGCAATTTCGTGGGTTCGATTCTCTCTCAGGCTTGGATGTTTGTAGTCATTCGGAATTAATTTCAAACTGTATTTATGTGGGGAAAAAAAGTGACAAACAAAGTCAAAGCAAATTATCGAGCTCCCATTTATCACGATATCTTTTTGAGAAAAACTAATCGACATAAGCAAACGGTACAATAGTTTTTAGTTTAAAAACTTTCGGTTAAGTGACGTAAGAACGGGTAGCATGAGAGATAGTGAGAACAAAACACACTTCTATTCAAAATTACGGGTTCAATACCTAATTCAACGGATGAACCTTGTGCTCAGAAGGCAAATGTGGTCAATTTAAAATTCCGTAAATTCTAGTGTTTCATTTTCAAGGTGGTGTATATTTTTGGAGATGGGTGCGCCAGTTCGGTTGTTGAATGCAATCACTTCACAGGTAGGTTTAACGGTTACGGTATATGGAAACAGATAGCCTAAAGGGAAAAGGTATCACCGTCATATCTAGATAGTACCAATTCAATACCTGATTCAGTCCATGAACATCATGCAAGGAAAGTTTGAATATTTTAAAATTTCGAAAAATCCAAAGTTTCACCTTTAATTTGCTCTAAAATTTTGGAAAAAGGATTGTCAGCTCAGTTGTCGATTTAGTTGATGTTTTTAAAAAGTTTGGAAAGGAGTTGCACAATATTTTAGTATTACAAAAGATATATATTTTTTAATACAGAGTGGAAAAATCTTAAAATTGTGTTCATTTTGACATCTGGCTGTATTTATGCCCCCGTCCTGCATTTTATAAAATATCTTAAAGATGAACAAACAAATCAATAATTTTTCTCATTTTTTAAAGCATGCAGTCACCACGAAATTTCATTGTAAATATTTTTAGCAGTACCAATTACTTAGATCATGCTGTCCCTTGAATAATACTCATTAAAAATTAAGTCTTTGCGCATGTGATGAAATGAGTATATACCGAATTTGTTCAGCTAAGGCTCTAAATTACTGGAAAGCGCATATTTCACGGGAATTAACACCTCATTTTCCGCGCCTAATTTGGCGACGAGACTCCAGTCAAAACTTACCAAAAGCAATTAATAGCAAGGGACGTTCCTTTTCACCGGCGCTGTCGCCACCAGCTAGGTAACGTCATTAGACGGAACAATGCAGACAAGCGGGATCCCCTCGGCGCAACACCTTATCAGCGCTGCCCTCACGTGCGATTTAAGGCGCAATCCCATCACCGCGTCCATGAAACAGATCACTAGCTGCACACCATCCTCTTTCCCAAACGATGCTCCAGATCCTCGAAACTTTCAATTACCTCTATCCAAATCCACAAGCAGATTTCCCCCTTCCTACACCTTCCCGCGGCGAATCATAAACCCATCTTTTCCAAGACGAGAAGGATGCAGAGGGGCATCTTTTGCTCTTGAGCTTCCATGCGGGATGAGTCAGAGTTCTCCGCGGTCATCTATCATCGGGACAGAGGGAGGGGGAAGAGATTATAAGCGCGGAAAGCAACCAATTAGAGTCAGTCTCGAGGGGATCTGATGTTTATATCGGTTTGGGGGGGGGTGATATCTATCGGGGGCGGTAGGGGGTTGTTGTGTGTTGTAATTATGTGTGCTGTAGGATCACGAGAAGATTCCTCATCACTGAGGAAGAAGATTTATTTGTGGTTAATTTGACTGCGCTGTGAAGCACCGTGGACGGTACCAAGTGGTTGGCGGCAGAAGTTATATCATTCCTCAGCTTGGAGAAAAAAATGACACGACTTAAGGTGTAACAGACTATTGCTTTTTTTTTTTTCCCCTTAGAACTTAGTTGATATTGCTTTTTCATTTGTGATCTGACTCAACAGTTTAGCAGAATAGAGGAAATTCATAGTTTTAAATTAAAACGCAATAACGAGAGGAATTCATTTTACACAGAATAAACTTCGTATCAGAATTGTACAAAACTAACGGGATTTCTAAATTTGGCAAACTCATAAATGAGCTAACATTTTGTTGCTAAGGTACCTTTTTTATCACTTCGCCATTCAAACAGTTTAGTAGAACAGAGGAAATCCACAAATATAAATCAGAAAGGAATAACGATAGGAATTCATTTTAAACAGAAGAAAGCACATTCAAAATCGAACAAAATTAAAGTTCTTCTTAAATTTGTACTAACTTTAAAATTAATAATGAAAGAGAAATTCATTATATATATATATATATATATATATATATATATATATATATATATAAGCACTTTAAATTTGATATAAAAAGGAAAGTGCTAGTGCATGTATCGAACTTGTCATCAGACAAGTGTTAAGCACTATGACATGGTTAGCTGTATGAGGTGATTTTTCGAACTCTCGAAATAATTAATAAGAAATATGCTAGATAAAAAATGCAACAAAATGAGTTCAAAACGGTAAGTGCATTTGGGTAATCCCACAAAGTGATTTGTATCAAGGGTCGAACATAAAAGGCTTATTTTTTCGTTCCACAAAATATTGAAAATAATGTAAGTTTCATATTAAGAAGAATTAAACTGTGTAAGAAAAAAAATACTATATTTATAATATTTTTAGAATATAATACTTAACACGTATTGTATATTAAAAAATCTCCTGTTTTTGAATATTAGTCTGATCATTATTCTCAAATTAACAATTCATTATCCTGAAACAATCCACATAAAACAATGATTTTTCTTTAAAAAAATAAGACGCAGTTAAAATACATATTTCCTGAAATTCATTTGAAATAATTATGCGTACGAAAGTAAGCACCATAAAAAAGAACCTAACCAAGAATTCTGAACGAAAACAATCTTTTTTATTAACTATTCTTCGCGATACATTTCTGTAAAAGGAAACATAAAAAAACGTAATAAAGCAAATTCTTTTGTCTTCTAAAGATGAAAGAGCAGGAAATTTTCCAGCCTTTTCTTAAGGAAAATCAAATATTTCACATTTTAGTTCATTTACCAAAAAATAAAAAAAATAGAAAAATGTTCTACACTAAAATAAGAGACTTGATAAATCACTTTCTTGCCTGATTGTTTACACAATATGCTGCCAATGTAAGAAAGAAATAGTTAAAGCACACTAGTTTCATTCGTATACATTAGTTTAGAACTGAATAATATTCATACTGAAGGTAATTTAATTGTCTGCGCATGTGTGTAAAAGTATTTTTATCTAAGACATACATTTCTATATATTTCTTCTTTCTTTCGCTTCGTGTCACGCTGTCAATTTCGAAAGGTCATAAACATTTTATTATATAACGCCTGTCCACTTGGAATTCTTCTTTTCAGCACGGAGAGGGGCGTAAATGATAGCACCTACTTACAGTGGGTTTGCCAGCATGGTCTCGAAAGTCGCTGGATCTTCGTAACTTAGAAGCACGAACCAAGCACAAGACCCCAAGATTTGACTGGCCAATGCCAAAAATATCATTTCACACAGAAGACATTGCGACCACGATATATTTCACTTGTCTCAGCCACCATTACTGAATACGATAGCTCTTCGGATGGGTCGGGAATCGAACTCACTACCTCACGATAAAGAGAGCGAAAAGTTCTAACCAATCAATCCATAACAGCAATAAAATATTGCTTGAAAAAAAAATAGATTCAAGAATTTTTATAATTTTGTGCACACGTAAAATGAAATGAGTATCTGAACGAGTATCTAAAATTCATCTAAAATCAATGCCAAAATAAATCTCTGCTGAAATTTCAATAACGTAGTTTGTTAAATGGTAGAATATATGTTTATTAAACAAGTTCAAGGTCCCTTTCAAGCTGGATCGGCTATCGAACCCATTAACTCTTAACAACAGGGTAAACATTTTAGACATTAGATTTCTGCGATTTCTTTTATATGCGAAAGAAAATCACTCGAAAATTGTCTTCAGTTGAGATCTAATGACAAAAATTATTTATCAGAAATAAATAAGATAAAGGAGAGGGGGAGATAGAAAAACGCTGATTAAGGCTTAGAAGTGAGGGGGGGGGGGAGAGAATGCCTCATCATTAAGAATAGAGTATAGTTCATGAAATAAAATGTAAGTTTCCTCTCTTTTATAGTGACGTAGACCTCAAGGAATCAATTTTTTGTATTACAAGGTTCAACATAAGGATTACATAAAAAGAGAAACAAAAAAATGAAGGCACAGATTGAAAGATACACAAGAGAAATAAAATTAAACACTGCATTTCACGCATTAATTAAAAAACAGTCAATTTCATATTTTCCACAATACACATAAATATTAACTATTACTACTTCAATTTCATCTTAAATTCATATTTAACTAAAAGGAGCTAAAAAAGAATATATTTTAGAATCTTCAAATACAACGTGGAAACGAAAGGGGGGAAAACAGATCTAAAAATGGAATAATTAATTAAATATTGAATTTCGCTCTGAAAAAAGTACGCTAATTATTACATAAATACGAATTGCAACTTTAACTTCATGGCAACTAAACAGAAAAACAATTTTTTTAGAATCACTGGATTTAACTTTACGAATGGTAATGGATAGATTATAGAAAATAAACAGATGAAGATGGATTAAAAAAAAAGATACAAAGATATAAAATATTGAATTTTGCATTAAAAACAAGCATATTCCATATTTTCGAATAAAAATGTACTAAATACAATTTCAATTTAATCTCGACTAAATAAAACTAAGCGAATAAATTTTTTAGAGTCTAACATACAGATTACATCATCCTTAAAAAAAATAAACTCTGTGATTAGGAGATAAATGAAAGAAATAAATAACCATACAAACTTACAGGTAATCAAGAAGGATTTCTTAATTACAAAACTCCAGATTTACTGATCGGGCTGTCGTCATTAAACTGAGGAGCGTTAAATATTTGGAACACCGGAAACTCTTGTAAATCGGATTACGAATCCACAGTTCAAGATTTATAAACTACAAGGGGGTGGGGATGTTTTATGCGCGGTAATTATGCATCTGCGTCAGACCCAGATTTAAAGATGAAGACTATAACTTCGGATTTCTTCAAACGAACTATTCCGACTTGTCGGCGACCAACAGGAACACAAATAAGGGAAAAGAAATGAAAATTAATGAAGGGATTTGGCGCGAAATCCATTTTCCGTATTTTATTTCCTCGGTTTAAGATGCATTACCCTCTCTTAGAAAGGGTATTAGGAGATAAAGCTGAGGCTGTCAAGTTGGTGGAATCTTTCGAAAATAAAACCAAAAATTCACTTCACCTGCTTCGAATTGTTGCCAGCTGGGCTTTATAGAACAACGAATGAAAATCGTTTGCAAGCAAATAAAGGCGAGTAATTTTAAGATTTATGGAAAAATTTCATTCATATTATATTCATTGAATTAAATAATGTTCAAAAAATTTAGTAAATAAAATTAGTAACCTTTTTTTTAATAAAATGTTATTTTAAGCAATGATAAAACTACACCGTTTATGAAAAAAAAGATGAAAAATTGGCGAAGGGAATACAAGTTTTAGTAATTTTGTTCTACTCGCGAGTGGTTTTCTTCAAGAAAGCTAAAGATTTTTCAATATAATACATATTTAAAGATAAGTACACTAAAAAAATGTTTAAATTTCACACACATACACAAAGTATGTCAAAAACCACACAAAATAAAATATATTTATTCCAAAAGTTCTGCGATACTGTTTTTAGTAAACACTAAGGAGAAGTATCTTCATTGAAACAAGCGATATAATGATAGCATTCTCCTCCTGTTATATATATATATAAAAAAATAATAATAAGATTCCATTTTTGTGAGGTTAATTTAAGTAAATATTACATAACATATTATTAAAATATTTTTCATCAATCAGCGTTTTGAGGAATATAAGCATAATTTCAGAATAACATTTATTTTATGATGATATTCAAAGTATATTCATTAAAAACTAAGAGATATAAACAAAACTAAAGGAAAGAATTATAAAATGATACAGAAAATAATTTTCTCTAAAACAACACATACCCTTAAAATCACAGCTATATTTGGCCATCTACAAAGAGAAAAATCATACACATTTGTTTGCGATAGTGAAGAGTTGTGTATATACGAAATGAAAGATTGGAAACAAAGGAATATTCCTCACAACCGATGAAATGAACATTAAAATCGCACCTAGAATAATTCTACAGAATAGCTTATTCACTTGGAGTCATTAATGTATTTGGTTATGATAAACAAAGAACAATAAACGATTTAATTATCACTTGTAGAGACATTTGTTTGCGATAATACAGAATCACCATTACGCTATTTGGAAAAAAAAAAAAAAAGAAAGAAAGAAACATTCGAAGCGAAATATCTTCTACAACCGAATAAATCAATTGTAGAATTATATAGAGCGAAAATAATTCTCTAGAACACACACAGTTTACAGCTTTGAAATCAAATTTATTTGATTATCGTACAGAGAGAACAACATGCATTTATTTGCTATAATGCAGAACCATCTAAGATTTTCATCAAAACTGATGTAATGAATCATGGAATTTCCTCAAGAACTATTCTATACTCTTAAAATCAAATACATTTGATTATCATACACAGAAAACAATAACACATCGTAACTATCCTAAGTTTCTAGAATATAACAACCAGAAACCGAATTTGTCTGCTTAAAAAACGTAAAAAGAATTAAGTGTCGAATGTCCGACATGTTATTTAGTTCGTAATATATTAAAGATATAAACAAAGCTAATAGCAGTTATTCACAGAAGAATCTGCACAGTGTGAAAGTTTCCAGACGATTTCCTGTTTGAATAGCTGCTCTTTTATAAATATCGTCTGCGCGTTTTCCTTTTTCCAGTTTTAATATTTTTTCTTTATCATCTGCGCCGATTAAGGTATTGGGCTATTTCTTACGAAACCAGATCAGCTAATGAACATTGACGAACCTTTCATTCAGGGATTTGAAAATGACACTGCTTACAAAAGAAAAGTGCGGAATAGTGATAATGTAAAGACTAAGAACATAACGGCACTGCCAACCTAGCTATGGCTAAATTGAGTACTAGATTTTGGGAAGATGCGCGCGCATACAAAAGTACATTGACAAAGACTATACATCTTTCAAATTAACGAATCATAGTTTTTGTTATTAATTTAAATGTATTGTTATTATTTAACAAATTACTAATTAAAATATGACAAACATTATGGAATTTTGCACTTTCTGTGAGCGGTAACTAAAGATAAAGGATTTAGTCTACTGGGAAAGGACCTTGACCTTGAGGACATGGTATGTAGCTAACGAGGATTTGTTTGAATTTATTTTATTTTGAAAAAAAAATTATCGTAAATTTAAAAAGTAAATTTTAAATTTAAGCTGATTATAAAAATATTATATATATATATATATAATATCTATTATACGGAAATGTAAATCTGCAATAAATATTCAAAGCATCTACAGTGCTTTTCAATATATGAATTTGAAATTCGTTGGACATATTTTTAAAAATTTATGACTGGCAAAAATGATGAAATGAGCAAATTTTTAAAATATTTTCTGCAATTTCATAATTGATTTAATGAACAGATTATTTAGCAAAGACAATTACCAGATTTAGCAAGCTTTTCAAGTTTATTTTTCCGAAAATAGGATTAGAAAACGAAAACGATTTTATACGTAGTTAAATTCTCAACCCATTCAAAAATTAGCAGAAGCATCAGTTTTGAATACATTTTATTTTAATTATTTAACTGATATTTCCTTGGAAAAATATAATTGATGCGATTCTATAATGACTTTTTTTTCATTTTTCCTTTAGATGATAACTGTATTTGTTATACATATTTTTTAAACTTTTCTTAATTGCTAAAATATAATCTAGTCAAGTAAAAAGCAATAATTACGAAGCGAGACCATAAAAGAATTCAGTTTAGATAAAGGTAAATGATATTCTGCAGACAAAAGTTTGTTTGCCTTTTAAAAACAGTGATTCAGTGTGACTGCAATAGTAGAATTTCGAGTAAAATCCTTGAAAGTGGATTCTCCATTCTTTAAGCTGACGTTAAAAGATTGCATAAAATTATATTACCGCTGGAGAAAACATTTTATACTATGAATGTGCTTTAAACAGAACCTGTATTTTGAAGAATGTTCTAAATACACAAAGCAGAACATGTTTGTAAGACTATGCTCTAGGTAGACAGAATGTAATAGAAAAGTTAAAACAAATATGTTCCACGTATATAAAATTGTAACAAAAAGTTGTAAGAATACATTCTATATACACAAAATTATATAGAATGTTAATAAATAGTTTCACAAATATATTCTATGCAGACAAAATTGTAACAGTAAAGTTTTACGAGCACATTCTAAACAGATAGAAACTTTTAGACAAAATGGTTTTACAAAAATGTTCTAAATACAATAATTAAAACAGAAAATATTTACAAATATGTTCTTCAGAAACAGAACTATTTGAAAGAAACAATAATAGAAATAGCTCTATTTTAATCGGAAAATCGCGTTAAAATATAAAATAATATAAACAAAATGCACGGTAGTGTTTAACACACGTAATTCACAACAGGACCAGTACCAGTACCGCACATTTTCTTTCAAAATGCATATTTGAGAGCAACTGATTTTTCCTATCATGCAATTTTAATTTTGAATTGTGTAAACATCCACTGACAACATCGGCGGGGTTCGCTTTACTTTCAACAGATCCCATAAGCAAAAAGAGAGAGGAGAGAATGTATTAAACACAAGCAATACAAGAGGGAAGAAAAAAAAAGAAGAAGAAAAAGTCTGGAGAAGTGGGGGTGGCGATAGTCTGCGGCCAAGGTCATACGATCGCAGAGAGAAGTTGCTATATCGGGTTTCAAGTACGAGGAGCAATATTTTCGCCATTTCTACATGAGTCTGAACGTGTATGGGAAGATAGAATAATTTTTTCTCTTTATAAGTGATTCGAGATTGAAGAAATCCATTATGTGGCTTAAAATATAAAAAAACTAAAATGAATTAATATCATTGTAATTTTTGAAATTATTTATTACTTAAACTATTTTTAAAATATTTGCCAAAAATAAAAGTTTAGAAAAAAGTAAGAAAGGAAATCTTTAAATTAAGACATACATATATGAGTTCATAGAAAAATGATTTTTCTTTTCATACGATTATTTACTACAATTGCTACATACATTTCGGAGAAATATTATCAGTAACTTAAATTGCAATATAAAATAACTATTCAATAATTTTAAAACTCCGAATTTTTTAAATATCTAAAATAAAAAAAAATAAAAAAAGAAAAGAAAGAAAGAAATTTTTTTATTAGCGATAAGAAGTTGACAAAAATACTCTCAAAGGTTATTTTAAAAAATATTCTTATTTTTCGTTTTCCTTAAAAATTTCAACACACTTATTAAATATAATTCCAAAATATTAATTTTGAAATAACAATATAGCGATCACACAATACTTAAAAATTAATTTATATATAATTTTCGAAATTATTTGAAAAAAAGAAAAACAAAACAAAAATTCTTTATTTTACGAATAAAGAATATGATATGCGAACTATCATTTTAAGACTATTCGTTTTCATGAGAATTTTCAATGTAGTTGTTAATATTTCAAAAATATTATCAATATCTTAAAATACAATAAAATAATCATTCCATGATTGAAAAATCATTTTTCTACTACGAAATTTCATCACGATTTTTAAATATATTGAAAATATCGTCATCTTAAAGTAATATAATATTAGATGTTTTATATTTCTAATATAATCAAAATTCTACAAAAAAAATTCAATAACACATTCTTTGTTGTAACTTCCCTGGTAAATGGTATCAATAATTTCATATTTTCTCTGTGTAATTATATAATAATAATCTCCCCATGTGGAAAACTATTCTACATATTTAAAAGCAAATATCTCTCGCTAATAATCATCAAACAATAATAATAATCAAAATTGTTTGCTGCAAATTCTCGATAAACACATCTTAAGGAATCTTTTTAATTAATGTATATAAATAAGGTATTCTATATGATTGGAAAATTTGAATATTTCTATAGCTATTACAATTCTTCCAGCCCCGGGGAAAACCATTCTTAACACTTCAATTAACTATTTTTTTTCACCCTGACATTTAAAAATAATATAATAGTAGCGAAGATTAACATAGAATGAATCGTTTGCTCTTAATTAATTTACAAGAGAAACACGTAAAACAGGTTCAATTGAAATCTAACAGATTCATATATACATCAGAAAAATAAGATATTCGAATGAAATAAAAAAATAAACTGCAACGTTGAATTACCTATAATAAACGTAAGGAATACTTAACGTGACAATTTATTTTTTCACTCAAAACGGGACATTGGTTTATTTAGGTTAATTAACGGGTAGTCAATAAATAAAAAACCACTCTTTTAAAGTTATTCATTCAGAAAAAGTCAGTTAGCTTAAAAGTTACGAATTAAAAAATATATACACCCGAAACGTTTAGTTATATTTATCAGAGGAACAAATTTGCTTTAATGTAGCTGGTGATGATTTTAAGTAAGAATGAAACTCTGGGCACGTTTTTTTTAATATTCACCTTAATTATCAACATCGCCCTTAGAACTGAAATTTGTAACTCAGATGTCCACATCATAGAAAATACTCTTTCTACTGGAGCATTTGTAGCAGGCAAACATAAAATATATTCAATTAAAATAGAAAAGTTTTCATGCTGAACATTGTTGGTTTGAAAGTGTTTGAATACTTCCACTCAACGAGTTTCCGTGGAAACATTTTGATTATTCCATTCGGCTACTTTCTGCGATGTAATGTAGTTACAAATTAACGAAAATTCGTCAAAAATTTCTGCATCTTTATTACAGTTAATATGTTCCTTTTCAATTAATACATCCAGAGATTTCTGAACGTCTTGCCATGCGGACCTTTTTTAAATCTGCCCAATAAAATATCTCCATTTCTTTGGTAAGAAAGCAAGTCCACTGCTCCAGATATTCACGGCTTGTTTGATAAAATTCTGTAGCCGCCCTTTTCACAAACTCTTCATCTATGTCAGTAACATTATCTTTCGATTTCACTATTCATTAACGGACCATAAATGGAAGAACTGATTGGTCTGTTTCTGAGTCAAATTGTCTTTCAGTTGATTGATTTCTTTTGCAGCTTCAATTGCCGATACAGTCTGACCTTCCAGTTTCAATACAGATTGATGAAAAGTTGCTGACTGAGCGTGTAAAAATTAAAACCACAATTCGGATGGGGGATCTTCAAAAAAGTTTTTTAGTAAGGGGACATTCTTCAATACTCAAAAAGTAGTTTTTTAATATCTGATACATTTTTAAAACCCTTTCCAAGGCAAGCATAAGAGTGAGCCTTCTTGTTTTGCTATAGCCAAGCATTTGTTGTTATTCCGTTTCAGTTTCGGCGCAAAAATCCTTCAGAGCTTCAACTCGAATCGTGTAAATATAAAAAAATGAATATATCTTCACAATAATGCTTTCGTAATCTAAGAGAAGCCTGTCTGCAGATTGTTGGCTTGAAAGTGATTGAAAGATTTTATTGCATTGTGAATTACATGGGCTCCACATTCAATATCTATCAATGGCTTTTTCAGTGATGACTGTAATTTCGTTAACACATTGTTAGTTCCTCGCCTAGCCGCACCTCCGAAATTGACGTTGGCATTGTCTCCGCAAAATGCCACGACTTTTGCTGTCAAATTATTATCTGTCAACACTTGGTTTAAATAATCGACTATGATATCAGAAGTCTCACCTGGTTGGTCTTGGAGATCTAAAATTTTTACTTGCACACCTACGTAAGGTAAAAAAGCGCACTAGAATAGGGTACATTTTCTTGTTACCGTGGTTTGAAGTGTCAATTGGACTTACCAAGATCATCTTTTAATTTTTTCATTGCTGTAGGCGTCAAAAGATTTACTACAATAGCTTTTGCTTTCTTACGCGCGCATGTAAATTTGGGATCAAAACATGATTGAATTGATTTTGACGCACAATCATTAGCGAAAACTGTGGTTTTCTTGTATCGTGTGATAAGCCCAGGCGCCTTCTGCCGCGGCGATATCCAAATCCTTTAAAGTTGGTTCGTCCGATTTCTTGAAAAAAGTTAACATCAAATAACTCGAAGCGGCGACACGATCGGATTTTTTTATGTTTTTCAGACTTTAAATGCTGTTCAATATCACTGGCACCACCATGAGAAACGCTAAATTCTGAACGACACTTTTCACATCTGACATCTGTGGGAGTATTTATTTGCTTGATAAACGGATATTTTGCTTGTAAGTTAACACTGAACGTACACTTACGTTTCGGCATTTTAACTTATAATTCCAAAACAAAAGAAGTTTAAGTTATTTACTAGGTACATGAGTATCAAACAACAAAAAACAAATATGGAGAAGTGGGCGAACGAAAATTACGTTCGTCTGCAGACCACATAGTAGAACAAAACCAAGTCTGAAAGTACAGAAAGCGCTACCACTAAGGCACTGAGCTTCTTTTATATATATATATATATATATATATATATATATATATGTGTGTGTGTGTGTGTGTGTGTGTGTGCGTGTATAAATTTTATTAACAGTTATAAAAAAATACGGACTTTTTATTTTATAACAAAAAAACAAAAATGTTTCCTTTTTTTAGCAAAAGCTTTTTTTATTTAAAAAAACAAAGTTATCTTTATAAAAATAATAAAAAAAAATCTTTTATTTTTACACAGAGACGATCATCTGCCTAAAATTTTGGCCTGTGTGAAAAGTGATTCATGAATAGCGAATATTTTTTGGAGACACTCTTCAGATCGTAACGATAAAAATAAAATGCAAACGATTAAGCTGAAAAGCAAATGGTAGTTTTATTAGAAAAAGATTACGATGTATTTGAGATCTATGAACTGACTCTTCTTGAAAACGATTAATGGGATACATAAGGAGTCCAAACGGACGTTAATAATACGAAATTTCAAAACCAGATGTACATTTTAAAGGACTGAAAACATCGTAAAAACTACAGATGTTTGTTTTTATAGAAACGCGAGGATCGATAAAATAGTTCTTAAAATCAAAAGTTCGCAAAATAGAAAAATAACTGCAAAGTATTTATAAATGAAATACAATCAAAATTATTTAATGTGATTTATTAAAAAAAAAAAACCGTAAAATAACATTCAAAACAATTCCTGCTATAAATTTTATTGATGAAAAATCAGGAAAAGTAATCTGTGTTTAATTTTCGAAATACAACTTTATAAATTCATTTTTTTCAATATAGGAAAATATTGCACTGTTTTTTACAAAAACCTCTATCTTATTAGCCATTCATCTAATTATTTTGTATATGGTCAAATCGTTTTCTTCATGTTTGATATTTAAAATTTTTTCCTTGATCACTCATGCTTTTTAATCATCCGATAACTTCTTACGAAAAAATTACATCGGAATCCAGATTCAAAAAGTCCTAAAGTGAAATTTCGGGCAGCAGCGAGATTCTTTGTTGTAGCTCATGGATGACAATTTCGATTTAAGATTAATCGAAATTACTTTTTTCTCATAATACTGATTAATTAATACTTAATATTGCAGTTAGCTACCCACAATTTAAAAAATTTGCAATCCTCCAACAATAACATCGATCCAAGTTTCTCAATCATAAAATTAAAAGTAGTAATAATAATAATGGAACAAATGACAAAAAATAAACGCTTACGAAAAATGCATGAATGCAATTTCGTAGAAAGTTAATTTAGTTACTAAATGGAAATTAAAATTATCATGTGTGTATAAGACCATATTAGAGACCAGACAACAGTTCTAAAAACCACTAATGTTTGTAAACCGGAGGTTCATAGAAACGAGCGCCAACTGCATTTATAGAACTGAAATTCGACTCGAAAACAAGTGTTTCGATGTTTGAATAACGAATTGGAAACTTGATTTCAGTTCTGTCATTTGAAGTTCACGAATTCGATTTTATATAAGATGAGATTCACCATATAACCCACAAATTGCTGTTTAAATAGTTTTCTAGAGAGGTGATTGCAAAACGACAAGCAAATCACCTAGAATTGATGGTTTCCCGTCAGTTTTGAGTCTATAAATTTTCGTTAAATATCTTTAGTGCGACCAATTCACATGTGTCTAGATTATATTCTCTCATGTGCCAATTTTCAACGTTATTCGTTTTTTAATTTCGTCAAAATCGTCGGAAATTTTTGCTGAGCATCTTAGTCCCGACCACTTCTCACAAGTATCGATTTTTAAAATTATTCATTGTTTTAAATTCATCAAAATAGTCTGAATAATTCGAAAGCTTAGAAGTCTTATACTTTCAGTAGCACTTTAAATAAAATTTAAGACAAAAATCGCTAATCATCTGGTTTTATAGTAAATTTCACTTTTTTGTAGCCGTTTAATTCAAGTTATACTTTAAAAATTGCAAATTTTCCATCAGTTGAAATTTGGATTTTTTAAAATTCTATGATGATTCATAAATTTCTATACTAAAAGGATTTCTATATTTTACGAAACAGGTTCGAAAGTAATTTTTGATAGAAAGAAATTGAAGTATATATCTTCAAAATTTTTACAACTGAAGACAAAACAACGTGTTTCTCGTATAAAGCTTCTGCGGGAAACAACCCAAATGCAGACGGGGGAATCAGGATGCCAAATTCTGATCTGGATAGATTCAGTCTTGTTCAGCATTTGACAAATTCAAAGCACAAGGTTCGATCCCAGCAACAATTAAATCGAGTATGGATATACTCATTCCTGTTTGCACATCAGGTCGGGTATTAAGGTGCTTCTTGGGTTTCTTTCCTTACGTAACGTGAATACAGTTCGCAATCTAAGAAAAATGTAGACGGAAGGCAAAAAAACGCAATAGATGTCTGAAAGTCTAATAATTGCTCTCAGGTGTTAAACTATTCCCTTCTAAGAGTCAAAACACCGAGCAAAGCAATGATCGCTACATGAAGCCCCTGATTTACTGTACTGTTTTTAAACATGTAAATCACAATAAGCTACCAAAAAAAAAAAAAAAAAAAAAAAAACACACTTTTAAAAATCTTACTAAGTTTATTTACTGTAAACTTAAATTTGTACAAAATATGGACACAGATGCCTTATAATACTGGATGACAAATTCTGAATTTTTTGACGATGAAGAAATGTGTTTTTGGTGATGAAGGAATTGGCAAGGAACACCTGATTTTATTACGAGTTTACGAGTTGTCAAAGTTTTAAATTCTAGATTTTCAGTTCTAGATTTCTAAAATATACGACCTAATTTACTAAGCGTTGTCAGAGTTTTAAAGATAGTATCTAGATCTTTAGAATATTAGACTTTATTTCACAATGCACTGTAAGAGTTCTGAGGTAGTCTCTATATTTTTATGATGTAAGACTTGATTTTACTTTATTTCAAGAATAAAAAATGAAGTCACTTTATTTCAAGAATAAAAAATAATGTTGTTATGGAAGTTTTGTTCTCTGAAGAGTAAACTCGAGAAGTTTTTTAAACTTTTGAATTCAAGACGTTAAATATTAATTTGGGATGATAAATTGCAAATTATAACTTAAAACAAATTAATAAATTCCGTTAGAAATATTTTTATAGTTGACAAGATCATATGTAACGAAAATTCTCCGATTTTATGGTGGTAATACGCTTTGCTTTTTGAACGCACTCAAGTCCCGAATAAATTTTTCTCGCTAGCAATGAAGGATTTAAATTAATAGGAACTCTGATTTATCTTTAATCAGTTTTGTCAAACATATATTTAAGTACGTTTCAACGGATTTAGTTCCATCTGCTATTATAGTCAGTCCTTGTTTGTTGAACTGTCTAAGCCATATGAAAATAAATATAATAGAAACAAAATTTGAAGAACGATGACTTTGTCACTGTACGGTCATTTTTGCACACGATGGCTAATTAGACCGGGACTTACGGCTTAAATTGGATTTCGAACCACTACAAACATCCATGCCCAAGGTGGGATTTGAACCCACGAACTGTTGAACCGAAGGCAAGAGCGCTAACCATTCGGCTACCAGCTCGGCTTGAAAAACGATGAAACAAAATTAGAAACAAAAGTAATAACCAAGCTTCACAAAAGTGTGTTAAGTTTAAGAAGAAATGTATTTGTCAACGTCATTCTTCGGTTCTGTATTTTCATGATTTGAAATATTATAATGTTAAATGACCATCAATTTAATTTGTAAATGTTTTAAAAAAAGCTCAACTATATATAATAAACATTTTAATTTGTAACATGAAGGAGCAATAAGTAAGTTATAGAAACCAAAAGCAATATTTCTTTTAGTTATGAGAGAGAGTAAGGCAGAGCGCGAATGATGTTTTGTTTCATTTAAATGAAATATAACTTTGAACTGATTACAAAAAAATTCAGTATGAACAAAAACTGTGCAAATAATCGACTCCATGGTTTAGAGTTTCTTGCATTCGTTCAATAGTTCGTAAGTTTGACACAAGTGGGCAATGAACGCCATACTGTGGATCGTTTCCACAATATGTTAAAATAATATTACACAATATGTTTCCAGATTTGTATAAAAAGTGAACTCAACAAATACTTTTCAGATTTCAAAAAGATCTCACATAATATTATATTTTTCATAGCACATGTCTAAGATAATTTTTTTAAAATGAGAATATTACACATAATATATTAATATATTAATTATAAAAAATAATTTAAAAGAAATCTAATATATATATATATATGAAGGACTCACATTACAGTAATTCTCCCATTATGTTTAGGATTTTTGTTCCTTAAATGTGATAATAACTAAAATGAGAAATATCTTCATTGTATGGAAAAATCCGGGTTTTGTTTTTCATTGAAAATTTCATTAAAGCTCGAAATACGTTTTAGAAAAGTTCAGCATGGAGGCGAATAAAAAAATTGATAATACAATAAAAAATTGGAAAGAAAGAAGTCTCGAAAAATAACACCTCTTTTCTTCCATTTCGTTTTACATTGTAGTTTCAGAAATGTCCAAAATGAAAAAGAAAGAATATATTTCTCGCAACACTTTTATTATGCAGAATGTATTTTCAATATAATTAAAACAATAATTTTAGAGTTTCATGTTAAGTTTCGTTTCAATGAAAAGTATTATGAAGGATGACTACATTATTTAAAAAAGAAAAATTTTATAAAAGTGTGAAGATAATAAAAGCTTGGTAAATGTTGATCGGGTAGTCCCTTTTAATACTTTTGAATAGTAATAATGTATTAAATTGCAATAAATAAATAAAAAAAACTAATCCATAGTAATGTCATAATACATAACAGCAAAAATATTAATGAAAATGGTATTACACCATATACATATTATAGTAATTTATTTTTTATTAGGTGATTGTCTCAAATGGCTAACATTAAAGTTGACGCAAATTCCGCCAAATTGACACTAAATGAGAAAATTTGTTCTTTAAATTGAATATTTGATGAAAATTAAAATAAAAGGATATTATTTTATATATATAAAAAAAGATTTACAGAAGAGTCCATGTTTTAAAAACATATGACCAAAAAAAATTTAAAACACAGTTTATTATTTAAAAAAAAAAAAAAAAAAAAAAAAAGTTACTTTGAATTCATTGGTGGCCCATAATATTGTTTTTTATGTGAATTTTTTTAACAACTGAAAAATAATCCTTTTCTGTAAATTAAAGTAATGTTTCACTGTAGAATAATTAGGAAATCAGTATTCAAACCTAAACTAGCATGGCGGCAGGTGGTTTTCAGAGAATTCTCAAATAGTGCCGGCAACTTAGAAACAATGCTTTCGAATGGTATCATATGAGAAAACAGAGCTGCCGCATAAATATTAGAAATATTAAATGGAGTTCACTCCTGATTCCAGTTTACTTCCGATTTTATGCCTTATGAATGAATTAATCTTCCGATTCTTGGAGTAAAGCGATTAAGTTGTTCTAGTTAGCATCATAAATAGTGGTTTCACCAGTCTTCAGGGGAGATATTCGGGAAACATTCAACCACCCACCCCAACAGACATGCATGCGGATGATTGAATCATGCAATTTTTATCTGCATTGTTTAACAGGGCTGGGATCGAACTCGGAAACTTCCGCTTGTGTCCTATCACTACGAAATATAAGAATCCATTTTTAACACTGATTGTTTTCCTTTATTTCGGCAATTACAATTTGTGCTTAACGTATAACTTAATAGCTGGAAGACGCGTTAAGGCATTGGACGCTCTAGTATACTGCGTCCATACATATCCATAATGAGTAGTATTGACGCGTCGCAATAGAGTGAATCGGAAACCACCAAGCACTCATCCGTACATTAGCGCACATCCACCCTCCTTGTTCAGCTGGATTTGAACTCGGAGACTTTTCCTCTGAAAAGCGCGATAATACCAGCTGACCAGGTTGAATTCATTGGAAATCATGAATGAAATAGATATATCGGACAAACAATGGAAGCACGTGTCACGCTGTTTCCAGCTGGGAAGACACAGATAACTGTTCCTCATTCGCGTCTCTCAAGGGTGGAAAACTAAAAGCATCCACTTCGACATAAGAACACTCTTCTCGAGTCACTTAACATTGTTTTTGGAGGGAAAAACAGTTTATCTGTGTTGGCATTTGGGAGGGAAAAATGGTTTTGGGTCCGTATTCATTTCCCTTCGAAAAGAAAAATGAATCTCATCACTAGGTCTTGATGATATTAAACTGTGGATGTACAATTCTAGCAGCATATTTCTACCAAACGATGAAAACGATCAGTCGGCTCAGCATTTTGAAGTGCGGTCACATGACAAAGCCGACGCTTGAGATGGTATTTCTCTCTTCTTGAAGGGATACTAACACATTGTTGAAAATAGGGAGCTAATAATTATATGAATTGTAATAGGAAAAAAAAATAGTAAGGTAAAACTTCAATTTTTCATTAATCGAGTTACTATCATCCCTACTTTTGGACAACTAGAGTGAACACTTGAAAAATATAAGCGCTGATGAACCAGAAAAATTAGAACATTGTTTGAGCAAGGTTTCAGGTGCCTCTAAAATAAATCATTAGTGGACTTACATCATTAATAATAATAATTTATATAATTAATAATAATTAAGTAGAAAGAAAATATTAGTTCCGAATGCTAACATGTACAGCAAAGCTGTGAAAGCTTATAAATATCTTTTTCACAAGATCTATTTACATAAAATGCAACAGCTAGAATATTAAGAGTTATGTGTTTCATTAATGAATCATTCATTCCTTATACATACATAATGCATTAAGTCCAACAAACAGCACAAGTTGACAGTAAAAAGAAAAACGGATGACATAAAGTTATAAATAAAGATAGCAGTCACGAATATCTATGATGAAATAAACAATATAACAACGGTAATATTAATAATAAAGTTGAATTATTAGAATGATTGTTTGCTGACGACATTATACTAAGCAAATTATAACGCATGCTTAAGAATTCCGCCAATGCAATCACTTGGATCTTGATACGTATCTTAGTTACAGAGTGAAAACTATGCAATCCCTTTTGTACATTTCTAAACGCCACTATCAACCGTATAAATGAATGAATATAATTAATCACAGAGTAATTAAGGCAGATATGTACTCAAAACATTGCACAAAGAAAAGGATTTCAAATAGTTCTATTCTGTATATTTTTCGCTTTATAAAAAAATAATTACTAATTCACTCAATTTTATATATACCTTACATAAGATAATTATAAATTATTATTCGTTCTATTTCAGTTTGTACAAGCGATCACTATGCTGTTTGTTATTCGTTCTGTTTTACTTTATATAAGGGATCACATTTTGAAAATAATTTCTTATTTGATTTTCCATTAGGGGGTTCATTATAAAAATAACTCGTTATTACTAGTTTGCTTTGTACAAGAGATTTTTTTAATATCGCATAGCGATTATAATAAAAAATATAATTCGTTATTTTTTATTTCCTGTACACGAGGGAGGTTATTTCTTCAATTTGCGTCAATTTAAGAAAAAAAAATCGATTTTCTTTTACTTTACATACGGGATCATTTACAACATCTGATAATATCCATATAATTCCAAAGTAGCCACCAAATGGATGTGCACAAAGAAAGCAAAAAAAGTAGCACCAAGTTCCAGCTGTCCACCAGAATCTATAATCGAACTTGGAAACTTCTGCTCCAAAAGATGTCGTTTAATAATTATAAATCACGGTAAGCATTAATATACATACCTTCGTGGATCACTAAAATTCTATCGATATGGAAGAGGTGAAGAACGTTGCCAAATTATACGACTTTTCGCTAAAAGAGGAAACCTTCAAATACAATTTGTCGCCAGTAAACTATTATTTTTTTGGGTTTTCACTTAAATATCTTTTTTTTGTTGGTAAAATAATAAATCTAAAGTACTTTTCTGTTTAGTTGTTTTTACTAATAAATATATATATATATATATTTTTTTTTTGTGATACAAATAATCGTATGCTCTAAAGTATTAATTTTAACATTCTTTGAAAATGATTATAATGCTCACTAAATATGTACTGGGAATATAAAACGATGTAGGATAAACTGGGCGCTATTTTTTTGGAAGAATTTTACATAAGCACCTATATTCTCCTTGTTATAATTGTCGGGCAATAAAATTTGGATGGTATTCAACCCAATATAGGTAACAGCTTAAGGGTGTTATGAGACACATTTAAACATCTATCATAGTTTTTGAAAGGAAATTTTGTAGATAGTGATTATAATTCCGATGGAGCAAGCGAGAAAAACTGGAAAACTCACAAGTACCCACTTTGACTTACATTAAGGTTTGTGCTAGTCTAATTAAATTAGAATTTTAAATATATAAGGTCGATCTATATTAGAATTTATAGATGCCTGTTTATCATATGTTGTAAATCACTGACCTATACGATTACGATGAAACTAGCGTTCAAGAAAATAAAATTTCTTTTTCGCATTCATTTTGTGAGTAATTTTAATTATGAATTTACTCTGTGCATTCACATTAAATGGTATTATTTCATCATGTGCAAATATTTTATCTTAATCAGAGATAAACTGGCTGTGTTCGAACAAGAATATTAAAAACAATAGCTCATAATTAATAATAATATTTAGAATTTAATAACAGGTAATGTGTAATTTTAATGTCCTCATAACTATATTTATTAAATTAAAATAATTATTAATAAAAATAATTTGACAGTAATTAAGTCTACATTTAAACAGAATTAGAGATAGCATTGATTTAAACAGTAATTATTAATTAAATTTATAATTAACAACTGGTGATTCTGAAATCGAGTTTATAGGACAATATTTGGATTATAATGATCTACAAAGTGTTTAAGCTTTAGAACAACTTAAAAAATACAAAAAAAATATCTTAAATATTCCGTTCTAAATATTTTGCAATAATGATTACAGCTGTCATATGTTCACTCATGTTCGAAGATATTTACTCATATTGTTTTCAATTTTGTAACTCAGATTTTGAATACTAGGAAAAACAATTTAAAATAATTCAGAATTTCTTATTTTCTTTCTTTCTTTTTCTTTTTTTTTTTTTGCATTAACTATCATGATTTGGCGCTGAACTGCTATTTTTGTTCTAATGTTCAATTTAAATTCCTATTTTGTTCCAATCTGATTCTTATTCCTATTGCAATTAGATTTTGTTTCCTATTATAATTGAATTTTCGATTTAGATTCTCAAATTATTAAATATGAATCTAACCAATATTTCTAGATGAAAATAATATAAAAAAGTTATACTAATAATAATAATTTAAATTAGTACCTAATTGACTTCATGAAAAGTATAGTATAGTTGTTAAAAAAATGAGCAGAACAATTTTAATCTAACAATGGCATGAAATCCGAAAGAAAAGTCTAGAACAAGAAATAAAACCAGAGTATTAATTAGCAATCCTTATCAAACAATGGTTAATAATTTCTTGTAGCTGCATCATTCATTCTCTTATTTTTCAAGACCATTTAACAATAGCCCTTTGTAAATTTTATACGAGTCACAATGGCTACTTGAAACACAAGCATTTCAAAGTGCTTGAAAATAGTTTTTATTCCGCAATAAATATGACGCAAATTTACATTTTAAAATGTAATCTTAAAACCACCAGAAGAAAAATAATTTTTCTACACACATATAAATAAAAGTTCAACTCAGCCGCGCCCATAAAAAGTTGAAAAATGTTCCATCAACTTCCTCGTCTGATCACGATTCGAATTGCCTGCTGACAGCACAGCAGATGATGCCATTTTGGATAGTAAAATAATAAATTTCCAATTATGTAAGCATAATTTATATCTAAAAAAAATTATTGCTAACAAAATAGTAAAAATGAAATTTGATTTTAGTATACGATTTAATACAGATATTTCATTTAGTATATAGTTTAGGGACCACAAAAATACTTCCAGTTTTGTAAGTCAATCTAATCATAAACAATTGAATTAGTCAAATAATTTTTGATTAAATTTTGACCAGCACACTCTTTCTTTTTTAAATCATAACGAACAACAAAACTTTTCTCTTGGTGAAATAACACGTGAGTAAAGATTAAAAGAAGGCACAGGAGAATTTACTATCAAAATGTGTGTATAACAAAATTAATCACCTATAATTCAGACTTACATATTTGTCAAAAATTTTTTTACTTTGATTCATTCACTTTCATAGCAACTGAATGCGATTAAAAATTTAAATAATGGTATATTGAATATATAAATTTTTGAGATGAGAAACTAATTGATAGTAAAAAATTCTATATTGTTTAAACATTAAATGTATCATATTTCTGGTGCTAATTTTAATAGTAACTCTTATCTTTACAATTTCAATAATAAACATATTATTCACGTACTTTTAGAATATTTTATTATAATCAAAAATATATACAAAACTTTTAAGATTAAAAAACTATTTGCTTACGCAATGAATTTAGATATTTAAACAGTTACATTTTATAAATCCGATGAATTAAAAAATAATAATAAAAGGAAATTCATAAAGATAAAAAAAATTCCTAAATAAAGAAATTCTTCAAAAATTTTTAAAATCCTTATTTTAATTTTTTTAAAGAAGATTTTGAATCGAACATTTAAAATATATATTATTGAAAAGTATTATCATAAGTTTTAAAAGAACCAGAAAAATTATGTAAAAATAATACCTATATGGACATTTATTCAAGTGTGTCAAATTTGAAACAAATTATCCTTAAAATTAATTTAATAATACTCATACAGTAAAGTTATTTCTATTGATAAAAACAACTTTGTTAATTTATTAATACATAGAAATATTTCACAGCAGATGGTTCCATTGTAATTATTATTATTCAATTAAATAAGGTAATAATTTTTTTTCATGAAATCCATTTATTTATTTTCGAAAATCAAAAGAAAAATCCCACAGGGAAAAAATATTTAGTAAATCGCCTTAAATGGAAATTTTCCACTCTTTTGTTGAAAAGTTTTTCAACCCTTGCGATGAGAAAGTTTTCCAAGAAGGGAAAAAGAAATAATCCAAGCTGCGTGGGCAGATTAAATAGAAGTGACCCGCCTTCTACATGTGATTGACAACTTAAAGTTTTGTAAGCCGTACACTTAAGAAAAGAACATGAGAAAAGAAAAGTACATAAAGAAGGATACCTTACCTGGAAATAAGTATGAGTTTAGGGCCCTTTACATCCACTGATTTAAGAGGTTTCTGAATTTGTATTCCCAATCGAAAAGTTAGGTTTGAAAGGCACTCCGAGTTAGACAAAAACACTTGGCCTATTATGTTGCGGATTCCAGCAGTTGAGTAAAAGACGTAGCGCCATCTGTTGAAGATGAAAATAAATTTAAACGTTTTAAAAAATGACAATATCTATAAGAAATTGTTTTGATTTAGAATTTTTCTCTTAATCGTAAATCTAATCTTGATTGTAAAAACATGGGAAACAATAAAAATAAACTTAAAATTTGAAATTATCCATTTATTTTTCATACTTGCATATTAAAATGTTTGGAGATATATATTATGAAAACAGTGTTAAAATGAAATGAAAAAAATATGTAATTTATAAATGAAAATAGATATGATTTTCACTTTTTTAGAAGGTAAACATAAATTCAATAATAGTAATTTATAAGTCAGAAAATAATTTTACAATCAATACAGAATACATCTGCCAAAATAAAAAAAATACGTGAAAAAAAATAATTAAATCGTCCTTTCTGATTTAAAGTAACTGTAGAGTGGAAGACTTTCTCATTTTGCGTTTTCTTCTTTTCTACTTTCAACGCACTTGATTTTAGAAGCAATATCGCTAAAGATTTGTAAATTTGAAAACTAATAATTTAAAAAAACACGTAATATTCATGATTTTGAAAACTTTTATAAATGGGAAAATTTTTAATTAAAAAATACTTCCTTATTACAGGTAAAAGTCATTAGTGGATTTTTCTCTTAGCCGATGAAACTAAGACATTTGATGATGAATTTCGCCTTATTTGCTGCCACTCGAAGAAAGCGATTTGAAAGTAAGCAATAAATTCGTCAACAAATCGGATTTACGACGCCGTTTCAATACGATATGACGTAGATGAAACGTTATTTTACGTCATGGATATTTTAAACCATTGAGAATTGTAATAAAGAGAGTAACCAATAACTCAACTGGAACGAAAGAAACAACCACTTTATGGTTAATATATCAAGATAAAAAAACATTACTTTGAAGAATAAAAAATATGTACATGCAAATATATTTAATGTCATTATTTCCATTTGATGATAAAACGTGATAATGCATACCCAATTTTGTATTATATTATAAAATAATAAAATGAATAATTTTTTATTCTGTAATTCATAATTATCTGTTTTGCATGAATTTAGTTTCATTTAAAAATTTCTATTTGTTTGTTACTTCAAAAATTTTAAATACATTTGGAAAATTATTAGAATACGATAATGATAGTAATCAGTATTTCTGCTCTGTAAATAATACAAATTTGATATAATCATTTCTTAAATGAAAGAAATCATAAGAAATATAAAAAATTTATAAAATATTTTTATAGTTGGAACTCGTATTTATGCTGAATGTTAGCCCTATATAAAGGTTAAGGTGTTAGCTCTAAAAAATATTTTTATTATTAATAACATGATAAAAATAAGCAAGTTAGGTTAACCATGAAAGTAATGAAAAGAGTCCAAATACCTCTTTAAAAACTTCCAACAATTCATGGAAAAATATGTCTATTTTTCAATTGATCAAAAGCAAAAAATATATCCAGTTATTTTTATTTCAAATATATAACACCTACTGCTTATTATTTATTAAAAATGAGGATGGAAAAAAAAGCGAAAAATTATTACCTAAGTTGTGTATTTCGCCTTCTTCAAAACGCAATATTATTTATCATTTTTTAATCAAAAATTTTTTATTGTACTGTGCGTTCAATAAATGAAGCTTGTATATGTTTTGAATATGAATTTCAGTAGAAAGAAGATAATTTACTGAAGAAATGAATTAGTCATGCATTAAATAATGATTGAAGGACAAATGTTTAATTATTGTTTAAATTCCCTTTCCAATTCCGATAGCATAAAACATTTGAATTATATTTCCAAACTCTTGCCAACCATCAGATTTTCTTCGGCATTGATCTATATTATAAATAGTAATAATTATAAACTGTTATATAAATAATATATAAATTGAAAATATTTTCAAGCCAAACAAATGAAGAGGAATGTAAGTTGGGCTATTTTGAAAATGATGCCTTTATCATCTGAAACAATTAATAAACAAGGAAAATTTGTACGAGGGTCACTCTGAAATTTTTAAGATACAATTAGGTTTTTAAAGTTATACTTACAAAATTTTAGGTGTGTTCAAAGTAGCCTCCTCCAGCATCAATGCACTTTTATAGACGAATTTTCCACAGATTAAATGCCTCAAGCCATTCATTTCTTGGAATAAATGAAAAAAATGCATTTATAGCCACATCAATCTCTTCTTCTGAATGAAAACGACGTCCACGTAAGTTCTTTTTTAGATTAAAGAATAACCAAAAGTCGCACATACCTAGATCAGGTGAATACGGAGGATGTTCGATCACTTTAATTTGTTTTTGTTTAAGAAACTCAACTGTTAATCCGGTTGTATGTGAAGATGCATTGTCATTGTGAAGCATTAGTCCCTTAACAATCAGTTCTTGTAGAATTTCTGGACGACATTTAGTGGTATACCAGTTTGCTGTTACTGTCTTCTGTCCTTCCAACTTGATGGCTTTGACCAATCCCATACTTCTGAAGAAAACAGCATACATCACTTTTTTCAGTGCACGTTGTTTTTTCACCATTGTCGGCGTGGGATCGATCATCTTCAAAGTACTTTGCTTTCTTGACGTGTTGGAACGTCAAAAAACGGTATGTATGTTTCATCACCTATTACAATTTTAGAAATAATGCGGTGGCTACCATCATTTAGCAATTTAAGAGTTTCTTTACTGATTCTGATACGCTCCTCTTTTTGGTGCTCAGTTAGATTATGGGGAACCCAACGGCAAACTACTTTTTTCATATGTAATTCTTCATGAATGATTTTGTGTATTGCTGCAGATACAATGTTAAGTTCCTTCTGTATCATTTGATAGGTACAGTGATTATCATCCATTAACATTTTTCGTATGGCAGACACATTATCCGGGATTACAGTTGACGGCGGCCTTCCTGTGTGTTCCTTCATCCTGAAGAAAATTGAGACCTCTTCTAAATTCTCTAAGCCATCTGAATACAGTAGCACGAGCTGGAGATTCATCACCAAATGCTAATTGCAACCGTTGAATGCATTATTCTTGATTTATTCCTGCTTTAAAATCGTAGAAAATCATAGCGCGAAAAAGTTCTGGCGTCAACTCCATTTTCTCTTCAGTTTAAAATTTATTCTACGCAAAACAAGTTGAAATAAGTGAGTAAAAATCGTCTTCTGTGTTAAAATACTTTGTATTTTAAAATTAAAACGTCATTTTTATTTTGTAAATTCTCATCTGCACATATCTCAAAAATTTCAAAGTAACCCTCGTATTTTGTAGGATAATTATTAACTTTCTTCTCTTTAAGAAAAAATTTAAAAAAGAAGAAAATTATTTTTAATAATGATAATAAAGAAACATACGTCAATTAAATGCATGTACGATTAATTTTTAGAATTATTATTTTCAAGTATTAAGAGTCATTTTAAAATTAAAATTATATTTGTTTGCTTGAGTTTACATTGTATGTACATTTTTCAGAGCGAAAGCAAAAACGTTTTCTATTGCAACAAGTAAATTTTACGAGTTTGAAGGTATAAGATAATGTTTTTACAAACTATTGTCTCGATTCTTATTGGTTTAGTAAAATTTAAGGAAAGTGATTCATATTGGTTTTATAAAAATAATTTTTGAAATAAATAATTTATTAGTGATGAATTCACATCACAAACTACAGATCATTATTTCGAAATCGTAAGGTAAATTATCATTATTATTATTACGAAAATTATCTCCACGGCTCTTATTAAAATTGATGAGAGAATTGAATAAAAACCATATAAATTTTTCAATAGTCTTATTCATTCACTAATTCAAATATTTGATAAATTATTATTTAACTATTATGATTAAATAAACCAGTCATTTATTTGATGAATAAATACTTTATAAAATGAATAATTTTTATTTGTGAATAATTTACACCACAAATTATAGCTCATGTTTTTGAAGATACAAAAAACTTTTTTATGAAAGTTTTATTTATCTGGTTTTATATAAATTTACTATTATAAATTCTCTGCATAAATTATTTACTTATTCAATGATCACTAAATTTATATATTATACATATACACACACAAGCACACCTGCATATATACATATCAGTATATATTAATATATGTGTTTAGTAAATTTTGTGTGTTTTCTCAAAACAATATAAAACTGTCAACCGCTAAAGATGCAAAGGAGCATTTCATTTCGACTGAAACCAAATCGAACGTGAATAAGCATTTCTGAAACAAAGAATTTATAGTTTTTACATCGAAAGTGACTGGTGGAGGAAAAAAAAAAAAAAAAAGAATGGTGGCATCAAAATCCCAACTTGATGTTTCCTTTACGCAGTGGGCAGTAAAGGATGACTACCCTCATAGCGGCGAAGGGAGGAGCCCACATGAGTTTCCCCTTCCCCTCCCTCGCAACTCGGGACTTACGATGCCGACACAAAAGGCTGCCTAGGCATTATAGAAAGAGGCCCTTATCTTGTTGTGTAATACCGATCACAAAGGCAGGCCACTCATAAAATTCGGATAACAAGAGCCAGGAACAAGGCTCCAATACTTTCTGAAAACCGGGAGAAGTCTTAACTCTTTTGTGGGATGCAGCTGGGAGAAAAAAAAGAAAGAAAAATAACAGAGAAATAATGACTGCCTTATTAAGACCTGGCCACTTATGGCACAGCGACAATTTTTTTGTCCTCTTTTTCTGGAGATATATGCTTTTTCATCCAGTTATATTTCACGAGAACCAGGTGTCGTAAAGAAGTGGTTCTTGGGGGTGTTGTAAATTACCTTTTTTTTCCGGGCAGAAGAGATTATAATTTGATATTCGAACGCTGTGGCGGTATTCCACACACTCAAAAAATATTTCTAGAATAGCTTTGTGGCATATATCTTTTCGAATCATTACTTATTCGTGGTGGCAGTGCTATTGAACATAACTAAATTGTGGCGAAATAGTGATTTTACACCGATATCAGCAGAAATGTTGGCACCGAATACTTTCAGATCCTGAACAAAATAAATTTTACTGCAAAATTGTCAGCTATCGGTTCTTTATTAGGCTTGTCATCCTCACTACACAGAGTCAAAATGTTATCCTTTGTTCAACAATGCTCAAAACCCAAATTAGGGCATCGAATATTAAAAAGATACTGTTTTCTTAATTATTTAGTACATATACATAAAAAGGAATTGAATCATGTACATATATTTGAATTTTATTTCAAGGTGAAAAACTAAACTACCTTAGGTAGTCATTTTTTGTAAGTTGTAGATTAGTAGTAATTTAATTCCAAACATCTTTCATTGCGCGAGCAGAAACTAACACATACAAACGGCCGTGATTAATGGGCGAGTACAACACTTTGTATTTGAACTTTTTCCTCCTTGACTTCTCTTAAATTTTTTTATTCCAGAGAGTTCCGAAATTTATCGCTAGAGGCGCTATAAGTTGTTTTAGTCTGGAAAGACGTATACATTTTCTTATGCATTGAAATCTTGATTCTGACCTTAATTATAGATATAACAAAGTCAATTGGATGAGAGAGAATTTTGCAAAGACCCTGTATATAACATTAAAACTATGCTATTTTTAAAAATAAAAAATAATAATTTGTTTAAATGAATTATTTTTTATACATAGTAAATAAATCCCATATATTTCTACTTTTTTCCGGATTACTTTAGCAACTGCCGCACGCAATGGCCTGATTGATTAGGGTGTACGCTTTCATTATCGGTAGGTTGTGAGTTCGAATCCGGAAGACCCAACTAAAGATGTGCCATATTTATTAATGATGGCTGTGGCACGTAAAATATGTCATGGTCGCAGTGTCCTTCACTTGAAATGATTCTTCTGGTGGTCTTGTGTTTGGTCCTAGCCTCCAATGTACAAAGACCGACTTATTTTCGGGGCTACGGTGAAACACACACTGGTTGCATTATTATACAAGGTGGGCTATATGGAAATCCTAGTAATAGGGCATTGTACCATAACTTTCATAATTGCTTAACAATGTAAATAAAATCTCTTTCCTTATTAGGAAAGTCATATTTTAAAATCAATTACTATCCCACGCAAAATCTATTAATAAGCAATGGACCGTACTTAAAATCCTAAAGGTTCACACTGGTGATGTTTTAGGCAATCAACTGTTACAAATTTTTAAACAAGCCAATATAAAACAAAAATACAATAATTTCCCTCAATTTTTGCATTAATATATTCTCCAAGTTTTAAATAAAAGGAATTAATTATTTTTTTTGTATAAAACTTTCTTATTAATATTCGAAATTATCAAGCAAAAACATTCATAAATATTAGGATGAATATGAGAAAGATACTTTCAAAAAAAGAAATTTCTGTTTTTCGTAAATTACTTTCAAGAATTAATCCTAGAAATCCTGCTGAAATAATCATTAGGGATATTATTAGAATTAATTTTAATAATGCAATGAATTCCAGGAATCCATCTTTTTAATTATAAAAAGTCATCTTGGTGATGTGATATCGGAATTAATTTCTGTAATGAGGCTATTTACAAGATTTTGTCTCTTACCTTTTATCAAGATTGTCTCGGTGATCTATTATCAGAATTAATTTGAATATTGAAGTTAATTACAGGAATTAATTTCCTAATTTACACAAGATTGTTTTGGTGATCGACCATTAAATCGGCCTATATCAATAAAGCTTATTTCTTTATAATTTATTTTCATTTAAACTTTATCCTTCATTTTTTTTTCATATAATAATATATTATTTCTACATTCTTTGTGTTCTAATTTCAGTTAAACTCATTAATTACCATATGGCTTATCTTTTATTTTTAAAAGACAAACAACTAGGTAAGTGGCCTTTATAATAAACAATGTCATGCAGAATAAATCGCCAATGCGTGCAAAAATACATCTTTTGAATCTCCTATCATATCGAAGATTCATGTTTGCCCCTCATCGTAGAGAGAATTCCTGCAGCAGCCCTTAAAATCAGTATATAGAGTACTATTACAGCAGGGAAGTCCAAGGAAAGGAATCAATACCATTCATCGCCAAGTAATTGGTGATCAACTAATCTATTTTCACTCAGAACAGTCGAATGAATATTTGGACAGAATAAATATTAGAGATCTTGGAACACGTATTCCTCCTCTTCAGCCAACATGGAAGGAAATACCAGTGAATTACATCAGCACCTATGAAATCGCGTCGTTGGCTCAATTGGCGTAGTGCCTTGGGACAAACTGCAGTCGTGGCTTCTGAAGGGAGATTAAATCCCGCTATGGACACGCCACTCATAACCCCGAGCACACATGCTTTAACTTCAAAGGGTTTCTGATGGACTTTGGATCAGATGAATTTACAACTCAAACACAGAATCAAATAGACTGAATCAACTTAGATTTGTGGCACGAATGAGGTGTAGGAGGAGTTGAGTCTTTACAATAGTAACACACGCGGAGTGAAAATCTCTAGGTTCTTTAAAATACACGTAGGGAAATTTAAACTATGTTTGTTGAGTATATAAATACTCTCACATGTTTGCATTATCATAATTAAAATGTAAATTTCTTCATCTTGATTTCTTCATAAATTTGTTCATCTTCTTCATCATATTGCAAGCACATACATTTGCAAAAATACAATTTTATAGTTGTTCTTCAAAACTCTATAAAATTAATGACCTAAAGCAAAACTCTAATTTTGAATATTTATACAGCTGCCCGACTCTGAAAATGCAATACAAAGAAGGAGTTGCCAGAAAGTGGCGAAACTCGGCAAACAGACAGAGAGATACAGCAACGAACAACAAATGATTTGTACTTCGAAATGATGTGCATATACAGAGTGAGAACAGAGTCGAGACAGGACTACCGTGGACAGCGGTACATGAAGCAACACGTCTAGACACAGAGTCAATGAGAATATGGTTGGTGTCCTGAGGAATGGCTGAACATCCCCTGTCAACCATTTGATAAAGTACGTCTTTTGAAGGAAGCAGGGTCTGTAAATGGTGTCAAATCATATCCCAAACATGTTCTACTGGAGAGAGATCTGGTGAGCACATCATGTCGGTCTGTCATAGTGCCGTGAATACGAGCTAGAGATGACCTGGAATCATATGCAATGGCATCCCAAACCATGATGCCGCGTTGTCGCGAGATGTAGAGTTCCCCGATTGTTGCAATAGAACCTGTCTGCACGTCGATGAAACATTCGTATGCGGAGACTATCACTGAAGAAACAGAAGCGTGACTCATCTGAGAAGACGATCCAGTGGCACTATGTCGTTCACATCGCTCGAATCCGGTACCATTCCAAACATTGGCGTCTATACTGAGGAGGCAACGGCAGTCTTCTTAACGGGCGCCATAAGCAAAAGCAAATCGCAATCAATCGGCGAAAAATGGTTCTGCTCAATTTGGGAGCATTTAGGATGTGTTTCACATGCTATAGAATTTTGGTAGACGTGCTTTGCGGGGCCGCTACCACTTCCCGTCTGACGCATTGATCCACGTGTGCTGACGTCACTCTCCTAACGTTCCACAGTTCCTTGTTCCAACCATCTTCGCCACATCTGGGGCACTGTGGACGCTCCCAAGTGCCTGTCTGCTGCAATTTGCCGTAAGGACCAGCATGCCCTTTTCAGCCCAATCATCATGTCCCGCATAAAGTCGTCTATCTGCTTTAATTGGCTCTGTCAACGATGGACTAGCATTCTCTGCAATTAACAAGAGTAATATGTGACAAGAAAAAACTTTCAACGACTATTTTCCAAGCAGCAATGATGACGCTCATATTGACCACTCTGCTGGTTTCTCATCTTATACCTTATCGTACATGCGTTGGGGAGCTGAGCATTTCACATCATTTGCATAACTCAGTAATGTGCGTCTACTCTGAAATTTGCATACTTTTCTAGCCACTCCTTGGTGTTGCATTTTCAATGTGAGGCAGTATATGATGCTTAAGTTTCAAATTTAGCTTTCACTGAATTGATGGTAGAGAGGTTGGGTGAAGTGTAAAATATCTAAATGTTTGTATTTCGGATTTTATGCCTCGACACAGGGTAACCCAAAGATCGATTAAAATCAAATTTAGTTGCAATCGGTCCAGATTCTGCATACAGGAACAACAGAACTTTGTAGTTGGAACGGCTGTTTTAACATAGAACTGAGAATAGAGAATATCACACTCAGAACAGAAAATAGCTCAATAGGAACCACTCATTCTAGTGTATGTGTTGAGTAACTTTGAGAGATCGCAGTTTTCACAAGGCCTCGAATCCTCCGTCATGGTTAACAAGTCAAAAAGGTTATTCAATATCTTTAGCGACGTTTTGACTATGCCACTTTCACCAGAAATATTATAGAAAGTAATTAAGAATATCTATCGTACATTAAATTTATATTTCGTTTTTGTTAGAAGTATAACTAGTGGGTATATAAAAAAGCCTTTTTATCGTAGTAGCAAGACAGTCAAAGCGGCATGAGATAACACAGAGAAATAAAATATATAGTATCAATACTTTCTTTTAGCATTAGCATAATATATTACTCTAAGCAATATTTGAGTATCATATTCACCTAAATATTTCTTAAAATAATAACAATATTATCAAAATATTTAAGTCACGTAATTACCCATATATTACATAGGTTACACGTCACTCTGTTGATGTGGAAATTAAGGAATATTATAAAAAATTATTGATCATTTAATGTGCTGTTCGCACTGCACTTCTTAAGTCAATTTAAATTTAAATCTGATTTAGCTTAAACACCATGTTGTAAACAACGTTCGCTTTGCATAGCACTCCAAATTGATTTAAGAAAAACTCGTTTTTGTTCAAAAGCTTATTTATTATTTGCTCTTATTATAAATCCTATAATATTTTTGAATTTTTTATAGCTGACCACGTTTTATTAAATATTTAAAGAAAAATATGACGTTAATTAATATTATGGCATTTCAGCAGAAGAATACTAAACTAAGGAATATCGTTGACAAATCTATTTCTTATCAAACTTAATATAAATTTTTGATGTTTAGTAAATCGAGAAATTTTTATGTTAACTTATTTTTTCAGATTTCATTACTCTCAAATTTATTTTGATCAGCTTCAGATATTTCAACAAACACTGACCACTATATAGCCGAAAACGAAATGGCGCTATATCAACTGAAATGTATTGAAAGCAGATGGTGATACGGATTTAAGATGAATTTGTTCTGACATACTTAAATCAAAAGTAGCCACCAAGAGAGAGATCCATTGAGTTTTAAGCGCCTTAATCAAAGAGCAGAGCGAGCGGGGTATGACGGTGGAGAAAATAACAAGGCAGTCGCTTGTGTTTAGTGGTTTTGGATCGAAGAAACATACAGCGGAAACGTAAGGTAATTTTTTTTTCAATTTGCATTTTTTAAGAACTAGTAAATACAAATCTTTAAATTTTCTGTTATTTGTAGTGTTTTTTTTTTTTTTTTTTTTTTTTTGCTCTTCTTTAATAGAAGATTAAAATGAGTACTTGTTCACTGTCTGGTAATTAAACAATATACAAATAAATGTGGTGAGGATAATACTGTATCTATATATTTATAAGTTATGATACATATAAATATATTTATAAGTTATGATACATATAAATATATTTATAAGTTATGATACATATGGGACTGAACCCTTGTTTGAAAACACGTTCCTTATAAATTAATCTAAAATTTTAAGTTTTTTTCAACTTAAAATTTTAGATTAATTTATAAGGAACGTGTTTTCAAACAAGGGTTCAGTCCCATATCCATATTTTTGAACACAATTTTTTTCTCTGATTATATGAAGTTTTTTATTTCTGTTTTCTGTAAAAATAAATCAATGTAGCACGATGCAGTAATTTTAACGAAATAATATTTGCTGTTTAGTTTGAGGGGAATGATTGTCAACTCACAAACTGACTGTATTATGAACTTATTATTTTGTAAATAATTACAAGATGTTGCTTTATGGAAAAATTATACTTTTAGGTGCCCCTTGGCATACATTGGCGATTTTTTGTCGCCAAGAATGTTTTCGTGCATGCTTTAAAAAACAAGATGGCGCCAAAAATACAAAGGTTGCCAGGAATAAACCAACATTGTCAACAATATGGCGTCAAATTGGCGAGAAAGTGAAAAGCTTCTTAAAGTTTAAGCCACCCTCGCTTTAGTATAAATTGTTGCTTAAATCAAGATTTTAATATTTAGTAGAGAACGACTCAACTTATCAGTTCCATTCCTTTGTTCTATTAACTTATTTGTAGAATATTATTCTATTTTATTATCAATAAATATAATTATGGAAAGTTTTTTTTCTGTTTAAGCATTACATATTTGCTTCTATCGTTAACATTTCTGCATAGACATAAATAATTAGAATATACTTATAAAATTATTTTAAAGACTAACGAGTGTTTTCTTTTGTTAAAAATAATATTATAGTCAAAATTTTCTCCACAATATTGAGGCCAAATTATTTCACGTCACAGGAACAATTAGAGTATTGCCACCTTTTAATAAATAATATTTAGAAAAAAACATTTTCTCTGAAAAAAATATCATTTCAATCATTCTGATAAAAATGTGAAGTCAGTAATTTAAGCCATTTTGCTCAAAATTTCAAATTAATTTTACCCAATGTCTTGATGTATGAAACTGATTTTAGAGCCATAAATTAAAAGTAAACATTATTTTCTGTATATATATATTATATCATGCCTATATCTTATATATAATTTTTAATGGAATAAATTATACAAGAATCTATTAAAACACATTATCTTCTTTATACCTGTATTTCATTTATAGTTTAAAACATAATTCATATTTGTGTTTAGTTAATTTATTAAATTTTTAATGCATTTACTGTTACTAAAATTTTAAGTATAAAATATATTTATTTAAACAGGAATAAGAAAAATTTGAATGCACAAATGGCTGAAATGTGTAGCTTTTAGTTGATGCTAAAATCTCCTCAGCTTAACAGAAAAAAAATGCATAAAAATATATTTGAGAAAGGAGAATTGCTTTTAAATTATTAATAAACATTAAAATAATTAAATCATGTGGCTTATTGTAATTTTGTGGATTTTAATTTAACTGTAAATGAAAACTTTTCTAGCAAAATACTTTGTCGTTTTAACAAATAACATAATTCTTTAATTTTTAATACGATATTTATAAAATATATTTGAAGTTTTATATTTTTGATTTGCATTGAAAAATTTGAATTTATTTTCAATATTTTTAAAGATATTTTTTCACAGACTTCATTTTTTACAAACACAAATTTATAAAATGATTACGAATAAAATAACGATTTAAATTCTTATATTTAGCTAATGTAATACAAACTTAAATTTTAAGTGATAATTTATCAGACATAAATATTGGTAAGCAATGTATTATTTTCTTCACGCCCACTTCAAAGAGAATTGCCTTTAAAACCATTTTCTTTCGAGTAGAAAATATCGAGTTCGAACCCATTCGCTATTAAACAACTGAAAGTGGATTTTGAACATCTGCTTTCTGTATATACATATATTGGTGACAAATTAAAATCAATTAAAGGAAATCCACCCAAAAGAATCAAAGAAGTGATGAGAAACTTAAATTAGAAAGCCGGAAAAATCTTATAGAATGTTTAGAAAAATAGACGTGGTATAAACGAGGAAGAAAAAATCATTACTTTCCTCAGAATTAACTTTTTATTTGTAAGTCAATGAGAATAACAGAAAGAAAAGCAAGTGCTGTGAGCGGTAGAAAAATCGATTGTAAATTACAATCGATAAACAGGTCTATTTCGATTACCACCTGAAACATTCCTACTATAGGATTGTTTATTTGAGCAAAGAGATTTGTAATCACCAACGCAAAATGATGTGCTATTAAAGAAAAGCAAGAATAGAAGAATTAAAAAAAAGAAGAAGAATCAAATTCACACAAGACTTAGGCAACAATTCCACAATTACACCAGAAACATTAACAAAGAAACCCCATTTTCTTTTCGATACTTCGTTCTAAAGGTAAATTACCACATTCAAAAGCCACATTACTTCGAATTGGCTAAAAAAAAAAAAGAAAAGAAAAAAATGTTGGGAAAGAAAATTAACGAAAAGTTCATCGTTGGAAACTTTGCGGCGAGATCAAGATCATGGACTTGCTATAACAGTAATCAAAAGTTCTATTTCTTTACGATGGGGAAAAGAAAAATAAGAGATGTTGATTGGCTGATTTGGTGTGTGGGAACGGAGTCAAATCTCAAAGCACACGGGTCGGTCGGCTTCGAAATAAATGGAAATTAGTATCCATCTTTGTGTTTTGTTATAGCAGAATGGTGTTATAGTAAGCGTTTCGTCACTGTGCATGATTGGCTATTGAAAGCTATTTTTATTTGGGGATGATCTCAGGTCGCCAATTACACTTTATTTATCTAGATTTTAAGGAATTTAAAAATAAATCATTCTGTGTTATCATATTTAAAATTAGTTTATTGACGTGAGATGTAGAATTGCGATTTTAGATAAAATTTTTCAGTAATTAACCTCAATGATTTTCAGTTACTTATATTATATCGTGATTATTTTATGGTCAATAGGAAAAATAAATTTGCGCGAAAAATAATACCAACATATTTTAATTAACCATGAAAGTCGCAATGGTCTCCAGTGCAACAGTTAAGGAAAGCGTCATTTTAACCTATTAAAAACAATTTTTTTTGAAAAATTACAAAAAGAGATCCCATTTTTATATTATCTTTTGTACTGACTTATATCCACTTAACGAAATTAATATATAGTGAAGTCAATATTCATCGAAAGCTTTGAAATATTGAAATTTTCTGAGTGGTATACCTTTCTCTACGGATACGCATTAATGTAATTAAATCTTTTTAGTCAATTTTATTCGTGCAAGAATGACAATATTAATTATGAATGCAAGATGGTCATTGCGGTTCTTTCAAATAAAATAATCCGATCGGGGACTGTGAATGGCAGTCAAAAATTGAGTATTGGAGTGAAAGGTGAGCAGAATGAGTAAATAATATTGAACTGAAGTTCTGAAATACAATGAAATAATAAAAAAAATTCTATATATATTTTCTTTTTTTCTGACAGTGATTAAATCGATTTCTGAAAGGATTTTTTCTTTAAATTTATGTATTTGCTCATACATCCAATAGACACGTTCACGCAGAAATAGCTATAAAATAAATGCCCGTAAACCTGGAGCTAGTGATTACTCGAGAAATAGAAAAAAAAATGAAACAAAGTCTACCTTACCATATCGGTTTGTGTCACTGTAATTTCCAAACGAGGGGTACAATTATTCTAAATAAGAAAATCAAATTATGACACCATTTGGAAATAAGCCCTGGAAATCTCAATAAAACGAACAAGCGTTAATATTGTGAAGTCATAATAAAACATAAGAATTTAGTGTTCATAATTGTACATTAGATGACAAAATAATATTAATATAATATTCTGCACAAATTATATGCAAATCCAAAATATTAATTTAAGCTTTTATAAGCAATTCTGTTGAATGACGAAAAATTGCTCTCATTGAAATTCTGAATAAAATTGAATAAATATATTTTTTAACTGACATTCGATGGGTTTAAGTTTATGAATGACAAAATTTATATATAAATGACAAAATTTGTGGGACATTTATTTTAAGAAATTAACATTGCATGCAGGTATATTTGAATCTACTCTTCTAAGATGTTAATATAGTACGTTTCCAGATATTTATCTCCGAGTCAGTCACTGTCACCTAGTGTGGAAAGGCGTACTTCTCTAGGTAAGTAAGTAATGAGATCGATACCTAAGTCAATGAAAAATAGTCGCCTTAAAACTGTCTATGACTGTGGGAATGCCAAGTCAAGTGTCAGTTTCATCATTTGATTATATCTCCGAAGGACAAGACAGCTGGCTATGTTGAACGTCATCAGTTATGAGAAGTAGACCGCTGGAAACATACTACAATAACCTAATGAAACTGGTAAACTGAGCCAACCGTTTATAAAATCTGAATTATGATCAGATGATGAAGTTGATACGTGAGCTGGTATTCTTCTCTTTTGACTAAGTCAATGAAGGGACACCGGATCGCACACAACTTTTAACAAGGCTATGCACTTTATATGTCCTGTCAGTAGAAAGTTTTTCGGTTGAAATACTTGTATCGAACCTGTTATCCCCTCCCAAGAAAATGATGGGTTTCCTTGCCATACCACATGTTGCTCTTTCTCCTTTTGACTTGTGTTTTGATAGGACTTTATTTAGATCACAGTCACTCTTACTCAGATTTAGTTTTTGCTCCGTGGTTATCTAACATGAAATATGACTAGATTTGTCGATATTGAGAAACATTGTAAAAGTGACGTTACAGAGCTTCACACTGTTGCCAATAATCCATAGCAGCTATTGTCTGCGGTGGGGATCACTCTAAAGTGTAGGTATTTTGGGAAACAGATAAACTAAAGACCATGGCAAAGTATCTGGACACTTGCGGAAGAAATTTTCCTGCATAATCATATGTCGCATAAAATATAGACTTTAAAAATCCCTTATGCAAGCATTCCGAGAAATGTCCATGCTGAAAGCATGGACAAAAACATCCTAATCATCAGCTATGTCTCTAAGGACTTATTCACTTTCTTCTGCAAAATGTACTATGTCCTGGTAACACATATAAGATTAACTTGTTAACCAATCATAAAACAATTAACCAATCATCCCAATCAAAAGCAACCCATTGGTCGGTTATGGCTCTATAGATCTGTTCACTTTTTTCCGCAAAATTTACTATGTTCTGGTAACACAAATTAAAAATTTAAATTTCCAATAAAATTTTTTAACGTCTTTTTCCTTATGCTATCATTAATCCCTTGCAATGGTCTTCTTTGCAAATATCTTACTCTGCTAATTTTAGTCATATTCGTATTGTTCCAATTCTATTAACACTTTTTCAACATACATACTGACCAATTTGTACAAGAAGAAAAGCAAATAATGTGATGAAAGGACTAGAAAGTGATTTTGAAAACTGTGTGTTGTTTTACATCATCGCAATCCGGGTATATATACACATTTTTACATTATAATATCCGAAAATTTTTCTTTTAATTGTTAAATGGTTTTTCTCTTTCTCTTTTATACATGTACAATACTCGGTTTCATTTGTTTGTAGTTCAACGGCCATTTTTTGCATATGCGGCCTCATTAGATCGGGACTTGCAGTGGAAAGTTGATTCCGAAAACAAAAACCGATGTCAGAATTTGAGCCCATAAGCTGAGGAACCGAGCGTTTAACATTTAGCGACCAAAATAATATTCGATTTCTATAAAGGATGTATGGAGATCGTGATTTGGCATTTGATTATGATTATATATAATTTTTATATTCATTTTTTACTGTCTTATACCATTATAAGACAATCTTATAAAACGATAATAATTATATATTTCTCGCTGAATTTTAAAAAAATTAAAACGATTTTTGTATGAGAATTCCATCAAGTTTAAGGCGGAGAATTTTGTAATGCTATCAAACAAAATACAGAAATAATAATAAAAAAAATATCTCAGAGAAAAATGTAAAAAAGTATGTCGATGACTTTTGAAGCCATAATTGGGTCTTATGAACAAACAAGAAGGCAGCTGCTCCACAGAACGGGGCTGGCAAAAAGACGAGCTCACAGGTGATGCTACAGATAAATTGGCGAGTGGCACCGGGTGATGTGGGTGTGAAAACATCAATACTGAATTCTACCTTCTCTTAATTACTTAAGGCCTCTCCCCTGTGAGATCGGATAATAAGAGAACCGCCATGGCTAATGACTTTGTAAGTCTATTAACGGAATAATGTGTTCTTACAGTGCAATGAAGATTAGGTATTCTATCTCTTTTTTTCCCTATTACCCCTTGGCGTTTCTAAGCCAAATAGTTACGCCAAAAAGTTAATCGGCGCTCCACCGCGCGCACATTAAGTGAATTAAGTTCAAAGTAAATGTTGTAAAAGTGAATTTTGTGATTGATAACGACTGTAAGCAAAGATCTAGTGTTGGGAAGGAATTAAATACTTCAAAGTATATATTTTTGTGATTTATTTTGACTAAAGACGTATAAAAATTGTTTTTGTCGTAAAATTTAGAATTTTGGTTAATTTTACGGTAAAAAAGAAGCTACAAGCAATATAAAATTGATATCGTTAACGCAATAGCTCTCCGTGTCCTAAAGAAAGTACGATGATTTTCGAAATGGAAAATACCAGGTTCGATTCTGAGCAATGCTGAACGACAGGAAGTTGAATGCAGCATGAATATTGATCAGAATCTGGGATTTTTGAGTTTTTCGGAATTTTGGCTACGTGAATTTAATTATAAAAAATTCACCTAATTATGAAGCGGCAAACTGATAGGTAATTCACTACCTCTGAAGAATTCATCCAGTTATAACATGGCAAATTATGACAGGTGAATTTTACTGTTTTTGAAAAATTCATTCAGGAGTCAAAACTAAATAAAAAAAATTTGTATAGTTAGGAAAAGTCAAATGATTATTTAGACTAAATTGTTAATTTGTCAAAGCAAACAATACTATAAATATGTTATACGAAATAAAATAATAAAATATTACATAAAACGAAACTCTATGAATTATCAATTAAAAAAAATTTGTGGTGAATTTTTTATAAAAGTTTGTTCTAAAATTCTTAAGCATATGTAGGACTTTTAGTATTTTGTTTTATATTTTAATATATTTTAATGGAAAAAAAAAAAGATAAATTCCGTAAGATTATTGAGACTAAGAAAATTTTTTAAATTATATATGCTTTTAAGGAATGAAACAAAATATTTTAAACAAATAAATATATTTTTATAAATTTTATAAATTAAAAAATTATTGAAGAACATATTTATGTTATAAATGATTCATTGTTTATTTGTGACTCTGGAAAAATAAAATATCTCATAATTTTCATAATAAAATAAATAATTTCACATGTAAGGCGCATACGATTGGGTAATTTAATTTAAATTAAACTAACCAATCAGAGTCTAGTATCAAGACAAATGATGCAAAATAGGGAGTAGCGTAATACTATCCTTTCCGTCACTTCGTAATAAGATACAGATGTTACAAAATGTATTGAAAAACTTAAGTTCTATTTAAGTGGAAGACACAATGAAAATATATTCTCAAACTGGACTCAAAAAGCAGATTAACTTTTACTTATCCTCAAGAGCAAAAACATTATGATGATCTTCACAGTTTGACACTAAGCCCAACTAGAAACCTACCACGGAAGGTGGATACAGTTTAATCCGAAAGAGTGTGAATTCCTGTGATGACATGTATGCTTCACGGCTCTTGATCTAAGAGACTTTACAGATTGGGATGACCTAAAGACTCGAAATGAGTATCTCCGAAACTGCACTGTTCGCGGAATGCCTTGATGAGTACCTACGCCACGTGAATGAATGACTGTGTAACAAGTAACAGACGTTGCACTGCTAAATGTATTATTCGAATTAAATTACATATCCTTCCCACTGGATGATGCGTATCTAATGATATCTAGATGGGCTCAATGTCGAACTGTGAAGATTTTCATAATGTTTTGGATCTTCATCATGTATATATCCACTACGGTAACTTCGAGAAAGTGTTTAGAAGCTAGGACTGAATAGAAGACTCCTAGACTTGACTTACCAACTCAAAGGCATCAATTCATTTGGAGACACTGAGAGAATGGCCCATTACATCCACCCGAGTAAAAATTCGTGAACGCTACGTACAACTTCTCTAGAGATCGAAAACGCAACCCATACATAAAAGAATGCACACGAGTTGATGGTTCGTATCTCATACATATCGTTTCACATATGTATTATGACACACGAGTTGATGGTTCGTATCTCATACATATCGTTTCACATATGTATTATGAATTCGTACGTATGAATATGAAATCACGAAGTCTCCACCCAGTTGCTTCAATTGAACTGGTAGAACCCCTCTCAGGACTAGGTACAGGGAAGCATGCTAGTGCTACAGCTACAAAGTATGAATATGAAACATTATAAAGGAGTTATATGAGAATCGAATAATATGATAAGAATATTATACCATTATAATATATACAATACTTTATTGGACATTTTAACCTGTAATTTTAGGTAGTGATTGAGTTGTTAACTTTAAAATAAAATTCTTCACAGTAAAATAAACCTAAGTAGTATAAAAATAATATTTTCACGATTCATAATGATGTTTTTCTCAATTATCATCTACTTTAAGTGAATCCAACTCAATATTGGAAGGAAACAAAGCGCAACATAAATATTCAGCCATGAGCTCTTACTCACTCGGGATAATTTGCAAGGATATAATTTGGGTAACAAATATCGCTGCAACCGTCACAGAATGGAAAGGTAAGGTAATATAAATTCCTTAACTCGGCATTTGAAGCACGCGAATCAGCCGACAAGAGGAATTTCAAAAAGTAAATTGCTGCTGCAGATAGAATTACCTGGATGCGAAACTGGCTGCAGCCCTCCGGGGCACGGTGACGAAGGTGGTCCTGGACTTCCGTATCAGCAATTTCAGGACGCCGCCAGGACACGTGGAATCGGAGATGCCCTGCGGAAAGCGAAATGGGATATTAGTATCGAACAAAATTAACTTTCCCTGCGAAGGATTGTGGGAAGTATGGTTCGAAAATGAAATGGTTATTTGAGACTTTTCAATGAGTAAATGTTTTTACTTCTTGTTTTTTCAATTAATTAGACTAAAAGGCAGTAAAGGTTCTTACTAAATAAAAAATTTATTTTCTGGATGGAAGTAGTCTCAACAAGTTTCTGTAAAATAGTCAGAAATATTCTACGCTAACATTTCATTCCGTTAAAATTTTCGTGAAAATTCATTTTTTGATTATTTTATCAGAGCGTTAATGAATAAGCCGCCATCAAAGGTCATTCGATTATTAGAAAGCGTGAGTTAAAATGGGGCTATTTTAACTTATTGAAGCAAGAATTTTAAGCTAGGAAACAAATGGAACAGATATTTATATTAAAGCAAGGTTTACTAAACGAATCATTTTTGCGCGTTTAAAATTCTTTTTTAGGAAAATGACAAAAACCGGAAACTTGAGTAAATGATAAAAATATTGTGAAATTTATTTTCTTCCAAAGCTTTGAACTATTGAAAGTCTCTGTGGGATTTATCTCTGCACAAATTTGCTCCATTGGACTTCATAAAATTTTTTAACATATTAGATTTATCCACGAGAAAATAGCAACAATGATAATGATTAAAATGAGTAGATTACTGGATCAATTTAAGGTATGGGCCTATATTCTAGACAACTTTTTCTCAATATTTTATTTTATCTTAATTTTAGGTAAATTATGATGTAAAAAGATAAAATTAGCCAACATTTTCATATTATATACAGCATAATTTTTGTGAAATTGATTCTTTTCGTACAAATTTTAGTGAAATTTTAACAAAATGGCTAAATTTCTGAAGAAAATTTTAATGCATCACTCTTCAATGAATTCGATCATAAAGTTTATGTGATAGTGTTCTTCAAAATGAAGAAATTCTAAGAAAAATATTCTGCAGAAAAAATATGGTTTAAAATATACACCACTCTCGATATTTTACGAGATTTTTCTACATTCCCTTTAAAAATAGCTGCCAATGATTCTTCATGTACATTGAACATTTTGCTGCTTAATTTCATCGACAATAACATATAAAATACGTAAGCCAAATTTCATACAAGTATCTTCATTATTACTTGAGATACGTTAAACGGTGGTTTTGTGAAAAAAAAAAAGTTCTGAAAAAAATCGCCTTTTAGATAAAAAAAAATCTGGCTGGTGACAGCTATGATTTTGCCAGTCCTTTATGAATATATAAGCCAAATAACGGCCTCTTATTTATGGCTATTAATCGGTACATTATAGGAAAACAAATAAAAATATAGTAGAAAAAAATGCCGCTTTTCTTTACCACTTCCGGTTTGAGAATGCAACTTCCTGTTTCGTTTTTCAAAAAACGGGGCGTATTTTAATATTTCCATAACATAATATCTACTTTACCTACAATGGAACGAAAAACTGTTTTGCAAACTGGAAAATTCTAAATTATACTAGATTGAATGCTAGATTAACAAATTAAAAAAAAAATTATGCTTGTAGATGAAAATCAATTTTATCAATGTCTTAAATAAGTGGATAATTTGTATACAAGAGAATACACGAATGGCAAAACAAACTTAAAAATGAAGTGCTTCAGTATTATTCAGTGTGAATGAAGTGACAAAAATGTTTGCTGTTTTGTTGGTTTATTTGATTTTTATTTTATTTTTACGAAACAAAAACTCGTAAAGAGGATTTCGTATGCATAAATTGTCAATCATGAGATTTAAATTAAGTTTTCACCAAAATGGTTTTATCCTTTTGGTCTTAGGTTTATCAAGAAGCCTTTTCACTTATATTTGACATGTGATGTATATTTAAAATTAAATGTTGTCACCTTACACCCCTTTTAATGTAATATAATTAAAACAATGTATTTTTTATTTTGAATTTTTTGGATTTGCAAAATTATTCCAAAATCTTGTTTATTTATTTTTTTTCCCTATCTTTTACATTGATTTCTTATTTTTTTATAAGAACCCATTTAAATAACTATTATTTTTTGAATAAAATCTTTTCTACTATACATTTTGCACCTGTGCTTTATTTTACTTATGAAGTAACCTCAATAATTTAGTTATGAGAAATTGACAAAATAACGGGAATTAAAGTAGAAATTTTAATTAGAACTGTGGAATTTGATTGATGGTTATTAACTAATTAATTTAAATTAAGTGCATTCATAGTTTCTTTAGAATATTTCTACTTGCTTACAAAATGTTAAATAGCTTTCATTAAATATGCATAAAATTATTCTTTTATATTTCTCAAAACTTTAACAATAATGACCTTAATTTTGCCGAACAATTTACAGCCAGCTATATTTCGCATTCTTTTTGTATGAAAATATCACACCTTAAATAATTTTTTTTGATTGATGGTTATTTCATACATTTTATTTCTCGTCTAAATTGTATTTGCAAGGGAAATGAAACTCATTTTTCAAACCAACAAATCTAATATTATAATACTAAAACTCATTCCGAACATAGTAAACAAATAATATGTATATCATTAATGTTCAAAATATCCTAATAATAAAGCAATTCTATTCCGAAATCAATGAAATAAAAATATTAAAATAAATACTATTGAAATGTGAGAATATAATGAACACTTTTCTGCCCTACTCATTGAAATAATATTAAATTCAATGTGAAATAGTTCCTTGTATTAAAATAATAAATTTGGTTTTTAATGAGTATTTATAATTCTCTTATAACTGAAAACAAAATAATAATGAATATGTTAAAAAAAAACGATTAAAATATTTCATAATTTGTTTATTTTATGTTATTACTATTAAATTTCAACATTATATGTATCGATATTATATGCAAAATTATTATTAAAATATAAAGGAAACAATTTAAACTGAAGAAACATACATGTTTGAAAAGTTTTATGATGATTTAAATCTTTGTATTATTTATTGTAGATAAAAAAAAAAAAAACAATATGTGGAATTTTATTTTTGGCATCATTTAACCATAACATTATTAATTCATCACTTTTATTGGCAATATATCACATACATAAAAAATTGCATCCACCTCTATAGATTATGCCATTTTTCAAAATAAACACATCATCATTTGTTTGATCAGTATCATATCTTAAGATAAAAATACAGCTCCAATTGCTTCACATAAAAATTCAAGACAGAAAATCCATAAACTAATACTTTTTGTTTATGGAGAAAAAAATAAAACCCACTTCTTCATATCTACGACATAACAATTCTTTTTCGCTTAATAATTTATATCGCGATGGCAACAGCTAGCAAGATTCAAATCCGTCCGCGGGAGAAAAAGCAGACGAAACTTTTTGTGCTCTGTCAGCCACTTCATTATGAGCCACTTTCTCGACAGAGTGAGAGAAACTCGAAAAGCAACTGACCCGTCATGGGAGAGGGTGGTCGGGGGAGGAGCTCAGAGCAATTTATCACAGTTCCATCATCGATCCCGAGTCCCGTGTTCGTGGCTCTCCAATAAATGTTCGCTGTTTCCACATCATCTGAGGGGGTAACAGCTGCCACCATTTCTCAAATGCCTTCATAAAAAGGACCCCGAGAATTATATTTGACTCCAGTGGGGATGAATATTTGAGTTGATTTCCGGATTCTTCTTTAACCACCAATTTAAATAATGAGCTACTTTCATGGATATCACTATTCTCTTCGGAATTTGAATTCCTTTTTTTTCTCTTCTGGACATAGACTGGCGAAAAGTTAAGAGATTCAGAAGGAGGCTCGACGTTGTTAAAAATCGGAAAGTAAATATGAATTGCAGAATATTAAGTAAGGTTTCACTGTTTCAAAATATGCAGACGATTCTCAGTCACTCGAATTCGCCAAAATATTCAGTTTATTTAAAAATTCAAGTTAAGATCATTGGAGCTTCATTTAAACATATTGTTTTAATAATAATTTTATCAATCAACAAAATTTATTAAAAAAAAAAAAAACAAATTATGCGATTCATTCAATAATTGAACTGCATTGAAATATATATTTAAAAATATTTATTATAAAGATATTTGTCGATTTTAACACTGTTCAACATAACAAAAAATTCAGATTTTAAAAATTTTGTATTTATTAATTTTCACGTGTAGAAAAAAAAAAAAACTTCATATGTACTTTTTGAGGTATCAAGGTATCATTATTAATTACGAAATTATCAATATCTTGTTAATGAACAGGGATAATTTGTTTATTAATAATTATACAAATAAATGGTATTTCTCAGAAGAGTTTAATTTTTTATTCTCTTTAATTATTTTCCTGTCTATTTCTTAGTGGCTGTTTTCGACAATTATATCTTCTAGGCGTAGTTAATCACTGCTCATTTTTAAGCTCTACTGATCAACTAACGTGGTCGACATATGAGCGGGTACTCATCATTTCTCACTAGAACAGCAAGGGCTTATCAGCAGAAAAGTAAATGCAGCGTACGAAACTCTTAAAGCTCTTAGATACTCTCCTTATGATAGTCTTTGGCTGGTATCGAATTATTTGTTATCCAGTTTCTTCCCACTGGACTGTCGTGGTCTTTGTCTCTTTCTGAGAAAGAAGTATAGATATTTCCTTTTAGGAAACTTACTCTCCTTAAATTTCCTGAATTTATTTACCAAAATCTTTCTTTTTGCTAAATATTTTGTGTGAAATATTAAGATAATAATTTTTAATTTTATATATATATATATATATCCTATTCCCGTCCCTGCCATTAGTTGACTAGCAGTGATGCACGAAAAGAATTAAAATTAGCATCCAAAGAGTTGTTTTTATGAAGCTTTAAAACGATGGGATAATGTCTGAGGTAGTCATCCTCCCTCACCCCCCCCATCTGTTGGCACAGAAGGCAATAGGCCGAATCCTTGACTTCAATAGCATGTAAGTGCTCCTGCAGATAGCCATGTCCAGTAAGCAAACGAAATGCAAGCATCTCCAACAGATCGATTGAGGGTACTGGGGACTCTACCCCTTTTGTTGAGCACGACAGTCCACCCCTTACCCACAGCTGCATCACTATACAGGAAACAAGTCCATCCGTCTGCTCGTTTGCAGAAATGTCACTATCTCTGGGAATGGGGAGAGCAATGTTTTATCCAGATTTTTTAAGATCAATTAAATATAATAATTGTAATAGAATTCATAATCGTAGTATTTTAATTTAAGCAAAATATATAAAAAACTATTTAAATTTGACATCAATTTTTTAAAAATGATCAAAAAATTTTAAGTCAAAAATATATTTGCAGACTTAATAAAATTATTTTCAAAGACTACTATTGAATAATATATCTCAATTTTAATTAACACCTCGGTACAGTGAATTTTTTATTACCAACTACTGGTGTTAAATGCGAATCTACGTGTCACAGGTTTTTAGCTTATCACTTATAGAAATTTCTCAGTTTTTTCAATAGAAAGACATTTTATAAAGGAAGGCAAATATTTTTTATTTAAACCCAGACGGTTATTAAGGTTTCTTTCAATTAAATGAGCTCTGTTTAACGGCTTTAAATCCATTCAGCTTTGATTCCATTGTGCTGAATTCCAAACATGAAATTTACTCAAATTAAAATCATATAACTGAAATAAATTCAAATGCAATTTTGTAAATGAGTGCAAAGATTTATTTCACACAAAATATTTCTTGCGAGCGCACTCCTCGGTTATTAATAAATTCAAAACCTCTGACTTGTCAGTATTTTCCAACCCCGTGGTAAATACAAGGGAAAGTTATTAAACTATCAAAACTTGTGACACAAGATGACACAGTCGAAACATATTTCTAATCCACGCTTCTCGGTAATGATCACGGAGGGTGTTCACTGTCCACTTGTGTCACCTTAATGTCGAATTCGTAATGGAATTTTAATGTTAAATTTACATGTGTCATTGGCCTTGTGACATTTGGGAACGGGAGTAGGCTGGAATCCTAACTTAGTGAAGGTGGCTGCTTAATGGACGCGCTAATCGGTTCCAATGGGCAAGAGCATTTGGTCAGATCGTTGTTGACACTCGGTGTCTACGGCCATATAATCTCAAACCCATAAGCTCTGAACAGAGAAGTTCAGTTTGTACTATGCATATCTATAGGACAGTATATAAAATTCCACTACCTAGTGCATTGTTTAGTTTATGTGAATGAGATTTTGTAGCATTAAATAAAGAATAATATGTTCTTATTATCGAGAAAACAAGAATTTTTTAAGAATTTTATTTTATATTTCAAAGCCGAGGAAAAAAATCAACCGAGGAAAAAAAATTAAAAACCCGATACTCAATAAATGATTAAAGAAATCAGTTTTTGATCTTAATACTCTCGAGTCAAGTGAACAAAGTATGATTTTTCGCTGAATTATAACTTAAGTTATCAGTAAATAAATATCTTCACTTTTAACATATTCTGCAAATAGTTTAATATTTTCTGTAAATGAAACAAATGTGTTAAAATCAAATAAAAAGCATGTGAACTATTGTTTTGGAAGCCTTTTTTTTTAATAAATTGGTTAGGTTTATTTTAAAAATCTCACAAAATGAAGGCTTTCTGCAAATTATCTTATTTTCTCACAAAAGCTGATTTGACAAGGACTTTCAATTGAAAGTGAATTCCGAACTACTACAAATATCAATGTCGGAATGAAATCTAAGAACCGCTGAGCAGGAGACGAAAACTTATATATATATATTTATATATACATATATATATAATATAATATATATATATATATATATATATATATATATATTATAATATATATATATATATATATATATATATATATATATATATATATATATATATATATATATACAGCTGCAAATGAGCTGTGAATTATACCAAAGGTCAACGGATTTGGAATAAACGCAACATCCCAAGCGCCTCGTCATTTTGAATCACGGTGAGGTGACCAAGTCATATCTGAGCTGGCACCCACATCTCTAGTTCTACGCCACACCACTGAGAGAACTTTGGATATTACAGGTGAACGTGGACACGTCCCCAAGCCACGCAGCTCCAGCGAATCAGTGAGGGATAGTACTTTATCACCCTCGCACTCACTGCCCTCGGCAAATGATGCTTCTCTTTGCTGATCTGAAAGGGAAATGCCATACAGCTACTGGGCCACTAGAGCTCTTATATATACAGAGAGCCGGAACAGACAGATGTCGCTGTTATTATTGGAATCATTTCGGTCGACACAGAATAGTTCTTGATTAAAGAATGACAATGTATATCAACCTGAATCATTTTACCAAAGCCCTGTGCTAAAATTCAAATACTTGTTAAATCATGCAGTGAAGCACCTGCCGACTGTTGAAAGAAAGGCTTCCAACAGAAAAGAATGATTCCCGTTTTGATTTAAGGATTCTTTAAGAGAAACTATTACCTCTTCTACAAGTAATAATGCAGGGCGCCCGCAGTGGTTAGGGAATCATTCTCACTATCGTTAGATAGTGAGTTTGAATCCCGGCTTAATCGAAGATCCAAATGTTCGTTAACAGTGGTTGCGGTACGTTAAAATTGGACGTGCTCGCATTACCATCCAAGTGAAATGATATCTCTGCGGGTGACTGGTCCTTGCTTAAAAAACTACGAAGGCTTCACCCGGCTGATTCTATCTAACTGGTAGAGTCCAACTCAGGGCAAGGTACCAGGAAACATGCTGGTGCAACAACAAGCAATAATGCTTTGTGGGAGAATTGTTCTTTCCATAACGGGATGTAATCACATGTCATAAGGAAAAAAAACCTATCGAACATATGAACTACTGAGCAGAAGGCCAAGATTCAAAACATTCCACTCCTACCATGATGTTGTGAATAGCCCAGTTATGCTAATATTCATGGAGAGTGCGTATAACGTAAATGGCATTGCGACATACAATACAGACTTCAGTGCCGTCAAGACATATAAAAATAAAATACTATTACATTCATGCAGACTAGAAAATGAAATCAAGATAGGGGCAATGTTGTATTTCTTCTTTTCTACTCTTTCAATTATCCTCGATCTTTTTTATCATACATAATCAAATCCTCTAAAGATAATAAGGCAGTGGATAAATACCAGCTGGAAGATAACGTCAAGGGAATATATATATATATATATATATATATATATAATAGTATATTTTATAAAATTATTCAAATATTAGATGGAAAATAATACATTAAAAATACAAAATGGAAAACAATACGTTGAAAATACGAAATATAGTAAACACTTGAAAAAATGTTTAATATATATTTTAAAATTTCAAAGAAAAATAGAAAATGCAACGAAATACCAATATGGCCAGCTTGGTACATGTACCAATGTGGTCAACACTCCCTGAAGAAGCTGGCCATGTTGGTACTTCGTTCCATTTTCTATTTTTCTTTGAAATTTTAAAATATATATTAAACATTTTCCAATTGTTTACTATATTTCATATTTTCAATGTATGGTTTTCCATTTGGTATTTTCATTGTATTTTAAATATATTATTCTCCATCTAATATTTGATTATTAATTTTATAAAATATACTGTTAATTATATTTTAGTAATTCTATTCTAGCTGCTTTTGAGCTGAAAGTATTGCTAAATATAAATGTTTTTATCTATTCTTGTACTTTTCACAATTTATATATATATATATATATATATATATATATATATAAATATATATATATATATATATATATATATATATATATATATATATATATATATATATATATATATATATATATATATATATATATATATATATATATATATATATATATATATATATTGTGGTATTGTGGTTTGAAATATTTTTCACCAACTGCAAACTATGCCGCTAAGATCCCCCACTTACCACAATGATTCTATTAACAAATACCTGTCGACCTCTCAGCTTAACCAACCTCTTTCTATTATCTTTATGATCCAAAAGTTTTGAAAGTCCGGTTATTGTTCATAATGTCGTGGAGCGTTTCTGTAAAATCCCTGGAACCAAAAGTGTTCTGATTACCCGTGAACATGAATGCCAGTTATGAAATTTAAATGTCTTTGGCACAAGATCTCCTCCTAAAGAAATTTAAATGCGTTAATTATTTTACAAAATTAGTGAAATCATATCAAGATGCAAAGTATCTTTACAGCTTTGAACATCTTTCTGTGTGTACATAATTAATTGCGAACAGAGTGTTCATTATACTTATTTCTGGTAAAATTTCATGTCTTGTCATTGCCTAAAGATGAAATTTTATTTGAACATATTTCTATGGTAAAATATATAGTCTGAGCTTATAAGTTTGGTTTGAACAGATAAATAAAATTGTTAAAGTAACACAAACGTAGTTTGAATGAAACATAAATGAATAACCACAGAAGCAAAAAACTTATTCGGTAAAAATCGAAAACACTGGAAAAAGTTCCATAATTACAATGATCTTGCAAAGAGTATTCAACAAATGGCAAAAGAACAAATGTACATGAAAATGAACAAATGGCAAAGGCGGAACTACTAAAAATATTTAAGCTGGATAAGTCTAGTAAGAAACATTCCGACTGAAAATAAGTATAGTGGGGAAAACAATTCTCTGGAAAAATACTGTGAAAAATAAAACTATCTGATAATGTGACCACTGGATAAAAATTTGTCAATAGAAAATATTTTTTTAGAACAACGTCTGGAACCTGTCTCTCGTTGAAATTGTACCGATAAGAAATAAGGATTTTTTTTAAATCATGGTAATAGTCTTATATTTATGATATAGTTTAAAAAGAGTGATAGGTTTATTTGTTAATGTACAATATCTCTTTTAAAGCAATACCAATAAACTCCATTTCAGTAAATAATAATATAGTATAAATTCTTTTTACTGAACACTTTACAAAAAAAAAAATAATTTATTAAAAATATCATTTGTGGGTTGTAACAAATTTTCTTTAAATGGTTAAAAAAGGAATCGCGCTATCCTGTAAATTGTTTATGTTAGGAAAACGTTTCTAATAAATTTATGAAATGATAACTGTGACTGTATATATACATCTCATTGTATTACTTATATATAATTTTTTTTTCTAAAATAGTTTATATTTAGATAAAATAATTCAATAGCACATGTTCTTTAAGATTCGGAGGAAATTACTTATGTGATTTAGTAAAAAAATATTATTTTTCTTAGAATTAATGGAAAAAAAATTGTTTTCATTTCTTTAAAAAACGTTGTCTCTATGTATTTTATAACCGAGTTGAGGTAGGGATCACTGAATTAACGAGTAAATTTTTGCTGTTAGTAAAAGTAGAGCTAAGTCTTACAAATGAAGAAAATATTGAGTGTAAAAATTACAAAAGCAAAAAACTAAAATTTGAACAAATGAAAGATAACTCAAAATTTAATATTTTTACAATAAATCATCCTCTCTTTTACAAAAAAATGCAAAGTCTTAAAAATTTTAAAATTTGGTTTTGGTTTTATTAGGTAAATCGTTCGTCCAATTTTATTAACGTTAAAGAGAGAGTTATTAAGAAATAACAGAAAATTTCAATAGTATTTTAAAAATTTAAAGAAAATATGGTACATAATCCATTTGACGGGATCATTTGGCGAATGAATTAAACCTCGTCAAATTTACGAAATCGTATGTATTCTATACCTATTTCTTAAAAATAGAAGGCTACACACACAAATGCTTTTAATGCCAAATAATGATAACTGTACTAATAAAAATGTGATTTATTCAAACAGTCAAGCAGCAAAGGAAATTCTTAGATTTATTTATTCTACACGTTAAAATAAAAAATTAAGGGGGGTCAAACGCAACGTAACGTGAGATTAATTAATATAATTCTTCCTATTTTAATTTTTGAAGAATGAATCACAGAAATCAAATAAAAATATTAAGGATATTTCATTACAATTTACACATAATTTTGAATGTTAATTTCGATTTTATAATAGGTTATATTATCTGCAATATTTCTACAGCAAAATGCAAAGAAGTTTGTGATTTAATCATAAATGTATATTTACTGTAAAATATAATGAATTTAAATTAATTTTTAATATGAGTTTGCCTCAGCGGTTTTGGCACAGCGTACTGGACAGCCTAAACGGCCGAAGGTCATTTTAGGGTATTTATTATCCACAGCGTAAATTTCCTTCAGGAAAGACTTTTATAGATAGTGGCCGTATTCATGTGACGCAAGGGAAGAATCCTCGAAATCTCTCAAGTACCCATACCAGATCCATCTCATTCAACAGTGGCTGGGATCAATATTTAATAGCAAATTTCAAAAACGTAACATATCAAAGCATTATTTAACAGATTTTGTAATTTTTAATTATGATATGAAATATACATGTAAAGAAATAAATAATAAAATAAATAAAAATCATCCTTTTAATCAAACAACATTAGAGAAAGCCTTTAAATGTAGTACAAACACACATTTTGTATGCATTAATTTAAACTCTTAAATATTTCGCTTAAACTCTTAAATATTTCGCTTAAATGGCTTAATTCAGCACTGATTTTAGGCGTTTGCATTTGATGTTTACTGCAAGCTTATTTTATTTCGACATCGTATGAGAATATAGAATTTCAGTAATATTATTTTTTATCATTAAAATTCTTTAGTGATAGTTTAAAAAAATAGTTTTTATTTAAAATTGGCAATATACACCCTCTGCATTACCACGCTATATGCAACGATGGCTAAAATGATATAAAAAGTTCTCACATAATGGTTTTGAATTGAAATATATAATATGAGAGGAAAAAGAAAATGATAGACAAGAAAACGCACTTTGTCGAAGGGAAAAAAGAAAAGGCAGCAATTTCAGAAAGGAATAAAACGGCAGAACCAATTTCAGCGTGAAAGCCCTCAAATTTAAGGGAGCCATTGTCGAGGGAAACACACTCCTGCACTTATACACTTTGACTGTCAACCCCAATAACCGACCGCAGTTTGAGGAGATAGGAGCACGACAACTCGAAAATGGATATATCAAACTGGCGGGGGTACTCCCACGTCATCTACCCTTTAAATCAACTTTATCCACCCGCCGACGCAGCAGGGACAATGCTAGCAATTTAACAAAACTTGAATGGGGAAAACACAATTTTGTCTGACGTCATTCCATAAAAAATAGAAAGAAAAGAGCTGCACGCGTCGCGTAGACATCTCCACTCGGCTTCTGGATCTCCTTTTCCGAGAATTTTTCTCTTTTTTATTTATTTATTTATTTAATGTGTAACTCATCCGAAAATTGTAGCTAAAAAAAAAGTGAAAGTTGTGAAACTGGTAAAGAAAATATCGGTGCTTCATTGTTAGGCGAGTCCGCCATCTTGACAGATATTCTTCCGCGCTCCACGGCCAAATCGCCCACTTCCGCTCAATAAAGCCGCGAGTACGATGCGGATCCGCGGAAGGAAATAGGCATTAGAAACTATAAAAGAGTGTAGGAGGTTCTGGGTGGAGGAGGAGTGAATGGATCTCCTCATATATTTATAGCTATCGTATAGACCAGGGTGCATGTCTAAAAGAAAAATATAAAAATAAACACACATCTCTTTCTTTTTTTCCTCCAAGGGAGGGAGTCTTTGGAATATACGGATCCGCTTGCAAACGACATAATGCGGGACAAGGGGACGGAAGGAACATATTTAGAGGGAGAAAAAAAAGCCTTTTTTTGTCGTCTGCCACTCATAAAGCAATGGTTTGGAATAAAGTAATACAAGAATCTTCCAGAATAAGAGTCTCCGGAAGACATTGTGCGCTTTGCAACTACATGTGCAGCCGCTATTTGGGGTTCTTGTTCAAATAACTCTTCGAAAGAAAAGAATGGAATAAGGATTTAGTTTTGCATAATATATAAAACTGTCTTATGAAAAGATTAGGTTCTAAGAAGAAGATAATCTCCCGGGAAGAGAATATAATAGCAGACTCTTATACAATGGAAAGGTCAATTACAAGGCTTCAATGTTCCATTTTTTAAGGAACATGAAAAAAAGAAAGATGTATTTCTCTATAATGGATTCCTATTGAAGTTCATGAGATAAATATAAATAAAATAACAAAAATTTGTTTAATTGTTTATATCCCAATAAAATTAATTGTTAATGTATTTAATGTAAGAAGTATTTATTTCAATTAAAATTTTGTATTTTCAAAAATTTCTAAAAATTTCATTTGTCTAATAGTTACTAATTTTCTCAACAGAGGGCAGCACCATACATAAAATTAATAGTTTTATTTAATTAAATATGAACACTATTTTATGTTCATTAAATAAATATTGTAACTTTCTTGGACAAAAATCTTTTAACACTCATTTGATTGCAGCAAAAGCAAAAATCATTTTTAATAAATTGTTTTAAGGAAAATGAGAGGTAATGCAAACATTTTTCCTCATTAAAATTAGGAAAAGTAAAATGATCAACGAAATCTATTATGTTGTTTGTTAGTATAAAATATAAGTCTTAAATGATTAAATAAATCAGCATTTCAACAGTTAAATAAATTTGATAAATCTAAAATAGCCAGTTTAATAAAGTTTAGTTACAATTGAATACTATTATCAAATTACGAGAGATATTTCAGATGATTCCCTTAAAAACAGCAACATAATATAATATACACACACACAGCTGGAACAACTGCAACTATATTATCCATTGCAAATATTTTTTAGTATAAATAAATTTCGATTTCAATCTGAAAAATCATTTAAAAATAAAGCTTAGCACTATTTTTTCTTAAAAAAAGCAGTAATTTAAAATATTCAACTAAAGTATTTAAATAAAATTTACAAATGTGAAGAGAAATTAATTTTTCGAAGTTTAGGAAAACTATAATATGGTGGAGTTTCTTAAAAAAAGATTAGCACAGAAAACTGGAATTTAGTCATCATTTTGGTGTGAAAAATCTTATGTATTTCTTATGAAAAAATCTAATCTAATCTAAGTAATTCTTATACTAAGCCAATTTACTATTTCATCATAATTTGATAAATTTCTTACAAAAATTCCTTTGAAAAATTTTTAAATTTCAAATGATTATGAAAAAAATTATTAGATTTCATATGATAGTTCAGTTAAAAATTCCTTCTAATATTCTTTTGTACATATATATATATATATATAATATATATATATATACACAAAAGAATAATATTAATATATATACTAATTCATAAAGTAGCCAATACTGGTTGTTCACTTTTTTTAAATTTCAAAAATAAAATAATTATAAAATCGTATAGATGAAAGTTATGTTTAATGGATTTGGCTTAATGTATCATTATTTACATTCATTTGCGTTTTGCATTTATTACTTTAAGTGTCATTTTAAAAAAGTTTTGCCAAGCAGCTAATTTACGTAGCACTTTCGGTAATTGAGAGCTCCATCAAATTAATGGCAATCTCTAAATAAATTCTCTTCTTCTTATTATTATTCCTAAAATAAAATTAGATACACTTGTCATCTGTTAATCGAAATAAGTTTGCAAAACCGGATACAAGTTATTGAAATATAATGTGAATTTCATAAAATAATGATTTTCGCGAAAAATAGTAAAGATATTTATTACAGACAAAAATAAATACATATCTAGAGTAATATTTTAAGAACAAAAATTTGTTTGCTTTTTAGAATGATCAAGCTTTTAAATCAATTATTTCTTAACTGAATTTATTTCGACATCAATTAATAATACAATTGAAATAAATTTCTTTAGTATAATGCGCTTTAGTTACCATCAGAAATAGCAAAAGATTTCTTGATCGGAAAAATAGCGTATTACATTCATCTATTCATATCCATTTTGATTTCATATGGTTGCTTAAACTTCACACTTGTTTTTAATGACAAACTTATGATAGACAAAACTTGTTCGTTACCTTTTACTATTCAAGGTGAGGGACAAATTTTAAAATACGAGCACCTGAGAACCATTCCAAGGGAATTCTGTTGGCCGTTGGAAATGATGGACGGATCCAAGGATGTTTGTGTCGTTGTTGCTGTATCTCACCTGATCAACAGAGATATCGATGAAGCACGTGAAAAAGAGACCGAAAGGCACCAGAAGTCCTAATTTTGACCCTGGTCTGCAGAGCGGTAAGCGGGTGGATCTTCGTTATTTAGAAGCAGAGATCCGGCCCAAGAATCTCAGACCTGAAACCTCAAAGGTATCCTTTCACATGGAGAACATTGTGACCACAATTTACTTTACGTTCTCACAAAGAATTTTAACCGAAAATATTAAAAAGATTTTTCTTTCCTTTAACGAGAAATATGGGACACAATTTTATTAGAGAGAGAGAGAGTGTGTTTTTAATATACATTTCTAATTAAGATTAATATCATATAAATTAATTTTTAACTAGACTTTTGAATTAAAAATAATATTAGTTTGAGTTAAAAAAAATTCAAAATGTGGAATTGATTTCGTAATAAATAAGAAACATAGGGTCTATGATTTTGATTTATTATGCATTTAGTTTCATTAACTATATATATGTACTTATTAACTGAGCTATATTATTCGCAATCAAACATTGATTTGAACGTTTTTGTAGTTTCGATTTTTAGGAGTGGATGTGGATATTTGTAATAATATATATATATATATATATATATATATATATATGTTGAAAAAAATGAACACATTTTTTAGCAAATACACATTATTTAGCAAGAGAGAGAAAGAGAAATTAACTGGTAGATAGTCGACATAAATACCTTTTCTCAAAAGAGCTGAAATTGTATTAAAACTTGGTCTGTAAAAGTGTTTTTCTTACAAGACTACCCATCAGGCAGAGAAGTTTAACTTCGCCAAATAAAGTTAAAAATGCAATATTTTTGTTGAAATGATTTATTTTTACTGGACATAAATATTTAATTTTAAACAGCTATCGTTTCCTAAAAGACCTAAAAAAACTATTTATTAGTCAAACTATTAACAGTCTCTTACGGTGTTATGTACATTGGCTTCTCGAAGGAACACCGAAGGCTAATTAAGAATTTTTTGCACGCACGATCGAGAATAGCAAACACACAGTTTATTTCTTTAGATTGTTTTCATAGCAACACAACACAGTTAAACATTCCATTTGATAAGGTTGATAAAAAATTTTTTAAAAAATTACCAAAAGAACAAATTCTACTGGTTTTCCAATTTCTGCTACAGTGTTATGATGAAGGCAGGGAACTGATACTTCGGCCGATATGTCAGCCACAATCGTTGCATTTCTTTGAGATACTGTAAAAGAAAAATAGATTTTCACTATTATTTTTTTGCACTTTATGTAATTAAAAATTGGTTTCCAAAATCAATCAAATATGTTTTATTTATTAAAGATTTGCTTAGTTGGAAAAAATTTTATTCTTATGATTATATTAAAATTTTTTTCCAACTAAGCACATTTTAGTAAATTCAACGTATTGTACTTTGTTATATTTTGCATTGTAAAAGGTGCTGAGCTTCATTGTGAGATGCTTTAAAATTATTATACAATATTCATCATTTTTTGTCACAAAATGAAGACTTTTTTGATGATATATATGACATAAAAGAAAACTTTTTGAAGAATATTTGTGAAAATGGCAACACTTTTTGTTAACGGATAAATGAAAATGACTATAAGTAAATTACAAAAAGTGAGCAATTATGTATCTTGAATGTGTTGAAGAATATGACTTAATATGAATAAGTTGCAGAATACGAGTAATTATTAGACCTAAAATAAAATTTCACATTTGTGTTAGGGTGCTAAGCGATTCCGAATATTTAAGCTATGAAGATATATTTTCAATGGCCAGTTTCTGTCGACCAAAGTCACTATGGTCAAGTAATCTGAGCAGTCGCCTTTCTTTTCTAGACACGTCATACCAGCTGAGGGAGCAATTGGTACCAAAGGTAGTTTAAAACGTGCATAGCCCTTTTCAGCATGGCAGTCTTAGTCTCAGAGAAAGATACTAACTTCAATGTTTACAGCATTAAATATTAGTGACAGAGTTACATTATTTTCGGTTACAGTGAAGTTTCTAGATAAGATGTAAAATGAATGTAGGATTTTTTAAATGTTCCTAAATCAATAAATGTTGTTGTTGTTGCATCAGCATGCCTCCCTTTACCGAGCTCAGAGTTTTGCTGTAACCAATTAGGTGAAAGTTGCAGGGTGTGATTCTTCATCATTTAGAAACAGAGATCAAGCAAAAAACTCTCCAGTACTTGATCTTCCCTCTACAGACATATCGTTTCACTCAGAAGACTTTGAGCCCCGGTGGCCTGGTTGGTTAGGTTGTCGTTCTCATTATCGTAAGGAAGTGAGTTCGAATCATGGCTTAACCGAAAATCGTCGTGTTCACTAAAGGCGGCTGTTGCACGTTAAAAGTGGGCTTGGTGGCAATGTCCTCCGTGAAAATATACCTCTGGGGGTGACAGGCCAAGTATTAGAGATCTTCTGCTTGGGCCCTGCTTCAAAAGCACGAAGACTCCACCTTGCTGCTTTTATCTAGCTGGTAGAGCCCACCTCAGGGCTGGGTAGTGTGGGAGCAAACAGTGACAGCAACAATAGCAACTGGGAAGAATTTGGGGCCGCGTCTTATTCAGCGTGCCGCTTTCAGCGGGCATGAAAGATTTTCAGCTGCCATGGATTCATACTCACTCATTACTTTCCGATAATAAAAAATGATGTCCCGACCACCATGCTTCGTATTCAATAATTGTAAAAAATATATATTGTTGTTTAGACCTATAAAAATTTCATTTTTTTATTTTCAAAATTTTTCCCTACGTTCTTGTATCAATCCTAAAAAATCTGTTTTTGTAAAAAGAAATCCTTTCAAAATGAGATTCAAATTAAATATTCATTCAGAAATAAGAGCAAACACATTTCAATTTAAGAAATAAACATTTAACTGAAATTTTGTTATTTTATTATTTATATGAATATTAGATTCACTATAGTAATTTTGTAATATATAATAATTATAAAATTTAAATATAAACCAACAGTTTTAATTTAATCATAAAGCAAAAACATTAAAATTAGGCAGTTAAACATTTATTTATGTTCCTTTAATATATGTTAATTTAATAAATCAAACGGCCGAGAGACAACGAGCAAGAGTTTATTGTCTCATCTAATTAATTTTGAGAAATGGAATCCACAAAATGTGTAATACTCTCCATTACTTTAATTAAATGGAATTTAAATGTATTTTGAAATTAATTATTCCAGCGAAGATGAATAAAAATAGAAGTGAAAGAATATGGTTGCTAGCTTTATGGAATGAATACTTACATAAGACATTAAAAAATGGTGCGTATGGCAGGTTGAATGCATTCAACTATCCATTATTAAATGAGAAAATTTTAAACTTTAATTATATTTTAAACGAAAAAGGAATAAAAATGGTGGAAATGTGGTAACCCGAATAGTTTTATCGTCAAGTGTAATTTCATTTTCTGGCACTTCCAAATTTACTGTTGAATAAGTCACGTGATTAAGTCACACAACGAGGAATGAAACAAAACGAGGGGCAAAAATTCTTGCTAAGATTAAAATGACGACGAAAAGAAACCACAACTTTCATCGCCAAGACGACGTCCTCTTTCTCAGAAAGAATCATTAATGTGCGGTTGTTGCATACGTCTGAAATCCGACTTTTAAATGTGTTTACTTAATGAAGACAATGGGGTTAATTAGTTGTTCTGAAATTCAAAAATGGTTATTTTTACTGAGGTTTTGTTTCGATTTCCCTAAACTGCCACTCTGATGCCATCCCAAGCCTTTCATAAAAGTGAAACTCTTTTCCTCTAATTAATATAATTAAACCTGGCGAGAAATGCTGAGGAAAGAATTGTTTCTTTCTTTTTGCTGTACACATTTTTTCCCCAAATTCTTCTCCCATTTACGGATTCTTTTTGGTCAGGATCATTTCAGAATAAGACACAAAAGAACACTTCAGATGGCTCTGAAAACTTCACCAGTTAAATGACGAAACGGAAGCCGCAAGGCATTTCGGGAACGGCTGTTAACGAATGAAAAGACGCCAGACGATAATGCTGACGTTGTCAAAATGAAGGAGGGGGGAGAGAAAATTTCGCTAAAATTTTCCCGCGGCTTTCTGATTGCGATAATGAATTGTAGCATTCGCAGAACTAAAGGGCAGGAGGACTAAAACCCCCAATATGTCACGTTCTACATTATCCAAAAAAGGAAATATTTCTAGCAACCGGTAATTGTTCGGCGCAACCACGAAATTATCCAAGTGTCTCGCATCTGCTGCTGGGTTATCACAGAACCAAGTTTAAATTCCTTCTGCCCTCAGGTGTAAATGCTTTAATGCCATTGTGTTAAAGTGGAAATCAAAGTTATGCATTTCAGTATTCCGTTCGATTTGGCCCGGAACAGGGCTCGCAAAAGTACCATTAAGTGTTCTCAAACATCCTCAAACGATTGAAATTTATTCTGTGAGAAGAAAATTTTAACAGTTTGCCGGAAAATGGCAAATAAAGAGAAAATAATTAAACTAAACGGTTCATTTACAAATAAATAAAAACAGACATTAAACTAGTGGTTTATACGTTGTGTTAGATAACATAATTATTTTATTAAAATTTAAATTATTTCTCATGCAATATTACGAATTTCCTAGGAAGAAATTTGTATGATATTGTACTTCACTTGGGAATCCTATCATAATAACATCAGGATAACTTTTTAGAACTAGTTTGTCTGAAATAGTGAACATTCTACTGACGGGTGATTTCTTTGTTTCCTCCTCTCAATTTCCTTTTTTTCTACTAAAATTTAATATTAATTGTTAATTTAATCTTACAAACGCATGAAATTAATAATATTAAATAATTTTTCTTAAATTATTATTTATGCATTTCGTCCATAACAACTCAATGAAATTCTGTTTATTTTGCAATAATAATTATTGATTTTATTTTCACAGAGGTGATGCAATTTTATTACCAAATGTATCGAATAATGTTTTTTCTAAAATGAACACAAAACTATTTATTAATACAAATTTTCACCCTTGTCTAAGAAAAATATAATTTCACATCTTTAAATTTGCTTTGAAATTTTAAATTTTTTCTCTCTCAAAATTTGCTTGTTAGATTTCCACGTTCAAAAAATCTTGGAAATCTGATCCTCATTAACGAATAATTTTGAAATTTATAAATTATATTCTAATTTTTAAATCACGTTAGTTGTTTTTATAAAAAAAAACCGTATGAAAATTTAAGAAAAGTTTTTACAAAACACTTAATAGCTAATAGATTTTCTAATTTTAATTTTCATACTAAGCATTTTTTATATTAAACTCTTGACATAAATTTTGTGTCATATTCTGATGCATTTAAAATATTTTGATTGTCTTGGAGACATTTTTAAAAATTTCATTTAAAGTAATAATAAAAGAATCGTGTAAAAAGATTAAAATTTAATCTATTAGGAATGGTGAAATCTTCACAAAACATGTGTAAAATTTGCTTCATAAGCAAATGCACATTCACGTGGCAAAAAGTTATAGTTTTTGAATCCAAGAGAAATGCTTTGACATTACAAATATCATGCAGATTTTCGTAGAATGAATAAGAAAATAAGGTTAAGTTAAAACTATATTAAGCATTTGATTCTGCAGTTTTCCGCAATATAAACAGTTAATTGAACAGATCTTTTGTAGATTTTTAATAAATTAAAAAAAAGAAAAATTCAATATTTTCAGAGGCAGATGAGATTGTACTCTTAAGCTACTATAATGTTTGTTTCAGATTAAATAAATAAGATCAACAATAGGAAGTCTGATAATATGTTTGTTTGTCTCTTTTCAGAATTTTATATAAGAAATTTTTGATAGTAAGTATTAAATTGCTTATATTACAGCTGCCGAATTCCATGCACCAGAGTTTCCTCTTAACAAGAAAAAGAGCAAAGTACTTATAATTGGGCTGCCTTTATTTGATTAAAATAGTAAAATAAAAAAGAGCAGATGCGATAGGGCAGGTGCTGTAGATTAGTAACACCTGTAGAAACAAATACGGCAATCTGACGCTTAGTCACCTCCAAAGAGCAGTTGTCGCGAAGGTACTTGATGATGATGAATAACGACGGCTTGACGATTCGTTTCGCATTGAATCAGTTCTTGGCAAACAAAAGTTTTAACTTGCAGTCTGAAGTGTAATATCGTTGGAGATAAAATGAAGCGCAAAGAATGATCCTGACCTTGGAAAGGATTTTTTCATTCACTTCAACCTCATTTGCATAGAAACTTTTCATTCCGTACTGATCCTAATTTTATTTTACTCCATTTTCTTCAATGTGATCCAAACAGTTTGGATTATCTGTAACTGAGCTGTTATTTTCAAAGTATGTATTCATAACAAGGAAATAGCAAGTGTGTAGCCAAAAAAAAATTGTTTTGGACGTTCTACTTTGAAAAAAATAAATGATGCCTATAATCGGCACAGAGGTTGTATAATCCAGAATGCCAAATTCTGAGTTTGATGGTTCTTAGGTGGATTTTCTTATGTTTCAGCAAACCTGACGTCAAACCTTTCTTATGTTTCAGCAAACCGACATTTTATGACGTCATAGATATGGAGACTTAGAAAAATTAAGCTGAAAATTCTAATTTGGCAACAATTGTTTACGTCATCACGAACGTTACAATACGTCGTCTTAGGAACATTTCTTCATCACCAAAAGAATTCAGGATTCGGAATCCTGAATTGTATGGCATCTGTGTTCTAAAGCTAATTTTAATTAATGTAGAGCATTATATTCCCAGCAAACGAATCAATAACAAAAGCCAGTTACTTCATTAGTTTGTTTGTAACTCAACGATCAATTTTTGCACACGAGTGCTAATTAGACCGAGAACTATTGTTTAAATTGGATTCCAACTCTTTACAAACATCCAAATCGAACCCATGAGCGGTTTAACCAAAGATAAAAGTGCACCAGCTCGCTACCTCAGAATTTGTGGTATGAGGTGTATATCGAATTGAGTTAAAAATAAAAGAAAAAATAATCATAGATTTTGTGCATTTTGTAAAAAAACATTTAATTACCTTTTTATTTTGCCCATAAAACTCTATTTACTACATGCGCAGCCATTTTTTTATTTAAAGAAAATTCAATACAATGACGAAGCTATTTTAAACTTTAAATAAATTAAAAAATACGACATTAAACGTAATCTTTTTTCTTAAGAAGGATTAATTATAATTATTGTCTTATAGATAAAAAATTTATATACATGGTCAAAAATTTTTTTATATAAATTAAAAAAAATAATTATAAATAAAATATATTTTTTGATGCTATACAAAGTTTTGTAGTAAAAACAAAGAAAAAATGACTATTTTAAAAATAATAAATTTAATGAACAACATATATATCATCTTTTCCTTATTTGCATTGTGATCTCTCTTTTTTTTTCCTTACACACGAAATCATAAATGTTTTTAAAAACTTTCAAACAAAAAAGCTTGGTTTTGATTAACGAAAAGAAAGCATAAGTTATAATTGTTTAATTTATATAGATCTGTCAACTGTTTTTTTCAATTAATTAACTTTTACATTTGATTCTGAAGTATGTCCTTCTTTAGCCATCTGATTTTTGAAAAATATTTAATGTGCTTTGCGAAATTAACCACTTTACAAATAAAAGTTTAAAAGTTATCGTGAAAGAAGATAAAAAATAATCTGGTTTAAAACTTAAAGGATTACTTTTTTTTTTTTTTTTTTTTTTTTTTTTTTTTCCCCTTAAAACTTGTCGAAACTAATTTCTCATAATCGATTCTTTTAATTCTTTCGACATTCTTTTTACTAAAGATGCAAAGTAAATTCCTTTAATACGCGTATACATTTTTCAACATAGTTTGTTGCATTTTCCTCTTTTATGTATTTTTTTTAGGAATCACTTAGGAAAGAAAAAAAAAACTGTTTAAGTTAAAGAAAAGACTTTTCTCAGGAAGAAGAGGACGAAATATTCATGCAGCTAAGCTTGATTCCACGTTTCCGCTCCAATTGCCATTTGCCTTCCCTAGATGGCGCTTCTTTTATGGTAATCGGTTGTGCACCCGCTTTGTCGGCTTCTTCACTGTAAATAATAATGATCGAAAGAAGAACGCGAGGTTGGAGGAAAAAAAAACTACAACTTCGACTTCCTCTTCTTTCTAGGATTTGTGATCGACTGTTTGCTGTGGAGGGGCTTTTTCATTTCCGCTAGTATTCTGATTCATTAAGCCAGAACCGGAAATTGGGTCCCCAGTGGTTTTTTCGGCTTCCACACCCCCACTTTATTTAATGGACTTTTGTTTGTTCTGTGCACTTTTATAAAACCGCGCGGCAGCAATTATGTGCGCGGAAAAGAAGTCGGGAAAATGTTTGAATGTGTTTTTGTTGGTGTTTAATTGCGTGTGCGCCGCTAGAAAAGTTCCTTTAACGGCAGACGATATTTTGTTTTTTACGATATATCCACATTTAGAGGTTCGATATGGGAATAATTTTAAGTTAAAAGTCGTACGCATGAAATTAATTTATTTTAGCCTTTTTATAGCTCAACATGCATTATTCACGAAGAATATCAAAGAATAATCATTTGTTAAGACAGTTTTTTTTTTAAGTATCATGAAATAAGAATAAATATATTTCGAACAAATTTCCATATCTTTAAGTAATTAAAAATGAGCGAAGTAATTTTCTTTGAAATTGTTTGCATTTAAAACAGAAAAGTAATCAAACGTTTCTTCTGAACTCGGCAGCTGTAATATTTTATTTAATGCGTGGCTATTAATTTTGCATAAATAAAAAAATATCTAAAACTAAGCTTTATTACTGTCGTAGAAAAAAAGATTTTTTTTATTTCTAAACAAAATTTACAGAGATTTAATCAGCTGTACAATTTAGAATTAAAATCAATATTTTTGTCCTGTTCGATCCATAATGATTTATCTTTGATGAATTAAATTAAATTCTATATAAAGAATATGGGGCTTAAAATATATATCTTTTTAAAAAAATGAAAATAAAATATCATTATTGATGTATATAATAATTTAGAGACTTTGTAGAATATTGAACTATTGGCTTGCAGTTTAACTTTTTGTGTGGAATTCCTTTTTTTTTTCTCAAAGGCACGACAGCCCTGGATTTCTCAAGAATTTTCCTCCAATCCTTTCTATTTTTAACCCTGGTCTTCCAATTGATCACTCTTAAAATGAAGAGATCTCTTTCTAATAATCTAAGACTGGGTCGGCCCTTAGCTCTTGTTCCAGAGGGCCATGTCGAAAATATTTTCTATGTTGAATGTTCTTTGTATGTTCTAATAACATGACCAACTTTGGAATTTTATGTATTTGATGATACAAAGTTACCTAAAGCACTACAGAGTTCGAAATTTGAGCGTCTGTGCCATTAGCCATCATCTTGTGTGTGTGTGTGTATACCTTAAAGTAATATCTCTTTGTATCCACCACTCAAAGACTGCAAGAGCTTTTCATCTTTTTGTGTTTTTATCCAAGTTTCTGTTAAGAATGTAAGTTTAGGTCTATTTAGACACTCCCATAATAACTTACTCTTCCTTCCAATTAGGTTTGATTTTAGACGCTTCCTTAATCCATGAAAGCATGTGTTGGTATCTTTGATTTGCCTCTGAATTTCAGATGTGATGTTGTTATTCATGTTAACCAAAGATGAGTGGAGTTGTCAACTTTTGTGTGAGATTATTCCTTTCATTTAAAATCGATAGAGTTATAAATGCTCAATAGCGCTCAGTCAAAAATACAAAATATAAAGTTAAATGATGTACGTCACAAGACTCATAGTTTGTAATCCCTTTTAAGTACGCGTATTAATTTACTATTAAAAGAATAATGTAGGATTTAAGAAAAAACTCGTGTGTTTAAAGAGAGAGAAATCTCTAGTCAGAATATAAATTTTATTGTTAGATACTTTTACCATAAAAATATGATATTCAATGAAACAGTCGATAGCTTTATTTTTTAATTTAAAGATTATATATTTTTGATTGTTAATCAAAAACTGAGTAATATAAGAAATGTGAACTAAATTTGCCTTCAACTGTAGAAAATTCAGATGGCATGATATTACCCTGGAACACTTTAAATCTCTGTAAGTATGAACACAAATACATTTCAAACGAATGCGATATCATTAAATTAACAATAGCGTAATTTGCGTACAAATATATTTACGGGAAAAATTTATAACACTACGCTTTAAAATATATATGTTAAATCACAATATATCTAAGATAAAAATATCCATCAGTCAAATGATGTTATGACCCACAAGTCATACAAATATTAATATCACGTTTCTATTTCTTTTGATAAGTATACAAGTTAAAATTGCAGCTACAACATTCTGCAAATATACAGAGCAAAAAATTAAAAGAAAAATTAAACAGGCAGGAAATCATCTTGTAAACAATCCTAAGCTTTTTGTTACATAAAAAATGCATTATTTATGAAATTAATATTATGCTTCTGTCACCATAATTTTAATGGTGACAAAATGTTTGTTTGAGTTCAAGTTATATACATATAAAATTCTTGAGATATTTAAAGAAAAAAAAAATATTGCAATGATACCTTTAAAAAGTCATCACCTTAACTTACTATGAGAATTTTCTGCATAGAATTGTAACGCAACATTTATAGAACTAATATTATTCATTAATGTCTTAAAGCAGACAAGAAATTATTGCTAGAGATTAAATTATTCGTATTTAAGAACATTGAAATTTAACCGATTAACTCTCTGAATATTTAATAGCTCTGCTTGATTTATGGGCAGAAGACTCAAAAAGAAAAATAAAAAAAAAAAAATTCTTTTTTGTGTGTTTCCACTTCGGTAAATGTATATTGTTGAAAATAGGCAAGAAACTTTTTTAAACAGCTTATTTGATGAAATGTATTGTGTAAGTTCTGTTCAATCTTTATCATGAATTCCACTGGTGAATCCTAAAATTGAAATAGAGAGAGATTTTCAAGTTATTTCACTGGAGTACATCATCAGTCAGGTTCCTCAAAGTGGTGCTGTCATTTAATTGTTAATGTGATAGTGGCAGCAAATGGAACAAAAAATTTTGCCCTTTCTTCTGTACTAAAAAGTAATCTGCAACTTTTTGTATCAAAAGCAATAAAATAAGAATTAAATAAAAGTTTAAAAACTCGAATTATAGCAAAAAAGAAGAATGACCTTCAATAAGTTTTGTAAATCTCTGTATCTGCTGAAGCAGTTTTTATTTAAAAACGAGAAAAATATAATAGTTTTTGGCAAAGATTGAAAACCAATACAAATAAATATAAAATTTTAAAGGTAAAATAAATACGGAAATGAGCTTAGGTTTAAAGGTAAAACTACAAGTCCATAATCAAAATATTAGGACCATAAGTAAATTTATATATTCATTGTCAATATGATGGTGTTTTTTAATACGACGAAACCTAACTATTAAGGTAAAAGATAAAGATTTTATGGAACCTCCAAGACAGAAAATGTCTAATTCTCACAATTATTATTTTTTCTTCTGAGCATTTTTTATTCAGTTATAAATGTTCTTGCTAAGGATGGATAATGGATCGAACTCAAAAAAAAAAAAAAAAAAAAAAAAAAAAAAGATAGATTTTATATACACTTCCTAAGACATCAGGATTTTGAGTCCATCTTTCGAATGGTTATGGCGTGGCTATTTCAAGCATCTTTCGTGTGTCCATCGATACACTTGCAGCGGATCTCTTTAGACGATGCTGGTAGTGAGACTGACATCCTTGTTAAAAGCGACGCAGATCTGTCTTTGTCTTCTCGGGCATCTCTTACTTTTTCAGAATTTATTCTCCATTTATCAATCTGCGAGGTCCCTCCTGCTTATCAGTAGTACAAAAGTAATCATCCTGGTGGTTCCTTGCCCTCCAGTGCAGCAGGAAATCATTTCGCGTATTCGTAACAGTCATCTGAGGTCTATGACATACAAAGATAGGTCTCCTCTACATGTCCTAGGAAGGTGTACTATTTTTTCAGGCTGTGAATGATTATATCCTCCACTCACTTGATTTAATAGATCTATGAGAATCAGCCCTACATACTTGATAATAATTGAGTTGCTAGAGTCATGGACTCGGTTCAGCTTTGCTGGCAAATGAGAGCATCAGCAACAATATCAACTAAATATTGGAGCCATTGACTGTAAATTTCCACCTTTTGTTATTGTTTACCCAATAAAATTGTTATCAAACGAAGTAATTCTGAATCATCATTAAAATAAAGTTTAAAAATGAATCAGAATTTACATTTGACATTGTCAGAATTTTGAACTAAATCTAAAATAATTTTAATTGATTGCTTCTCAAACATTTGCCTTCCAATATAAACAATATAAAGGAAAGGAAAAACTCAATGCTATACCAGTATCATTTGTTGTTTAACTAAATTAAACTGAATAATAGAACTCGATTGAGGCCCATATTTCTTAAATGCCTTGGAAGTTTCCAGAACATTACTATAAGCTTATGCTTTTATCGTTGCAATCCACTTGAAGCTTCAAAAATGCTATTTCTTGTTTTGTCGCCGAAAATGCCGCCAATGTGCCAAAATATCACTAAATGTAGCGAAGTTATTTTAGATTTTAAAGATTCATTTCTCTAACCTGAAAACTGATGTTTTCATAGAATAAACTTATTTTAGACAATAATTAAATAAAAAGTACATTTCAGTACACATATATAATATAATTACTTATTATAATAAATATATAATGTAATTATTGCACTCACACACGCACACTTATATAAATATTATATATAATTACTGCATTAGCAAAATTTATTTAGATCAGAAGATCGTAATTCTTCCATAACTAAAAATATGTGACATGTTAACTGCTTGACTTTATAAGTGTTTCAGTAATAGCTTTTGAGTCCAGCAATTTTTGCAGAAAGTGGAAGAAAAGGTCCGGACATTTATTGTTCTGCTTGGAAAAAAAAAAAAAAAACGCATGGCTGCAATTCACCACCTTCATAAATAATCCCGTGTTTCCTTATTGCTGCATACCTTTTTTTATGAAAGATCGAAGATGAAGTGCGAGAAGTTTTCTTTCCCTGGTGTCCTGATCAGTAGCACACTTTTCTCCTCCCCCCTCCTGCGTGGTGTGTCGGCATGGAGGGAGAGAAAGAAGGAATGAAGCTGGTCAAGCGGCTGCTGGGGCCGGTGACGACCGCTTCTCACCCGTTATTTGGGAACAGTCCTTCGGTCGGGAAATATGAGACTTCCTGGAGAAAATGTTTTATATATTTTTTCTTCTTATTTTGGTGTCTTATTTTCCTCTCGATATATCTCTTCTTTCTCGGATGTACGTTTTTTTCCCTCTCTACTTTCTTTCCTTTTTTCTAGCACTTCTCTTTGGCCTGATCGTTAAGGTCGGAGTTTTTTCCTTCCTTCCTTCCTAACTGTTGTGGTGTGTAATATAAAATACACACTTTTCTTCCATTTGCTTCATATCCGCCGTGATGACCATTTCATTTCAAGGAAACGGAGATCAGAAGTATGCGGAAAATAAGCATGGAAATAGTTTGTTTATATATCAACAAATAGATAGGAATCATTGAAGGTTCACTATGGCTTAGTCTTAGGATTAAGTTCTACATAACTGAAGGTCCTGAGTGCAAGTCTAGCCTCAGTTGAACATATGAAAATGGTTGTAGTGGTTGAATAACAGTCTAGGGCTCTTGTAAAGCATTTTATTGCCCACTGCCTAAATTTAATTTAACAGGCATTTTCGTAGACATTAAGCTGTGTTCGCATATTGCAATCAAGAAAACCCAGAACATACGCTGTAACCGCCAATAGACGTGCACGCAGAAGGCAGAGGTGCAACATTCGTTGTTCAACAATGTCGAGAAAAGGACCAGCAGAGTTGGTCAGGGCATCATTCTCCTCATCAAAAGATGGTGAGTTCAAATCTCTGCTTAACCAAGGACCACCCGTTGTGTTTGCTAAAAGTGGATGGGGGTCATTAAACAGACCATAACCTGAATGTCTTACAAGTGAAATAATACATGAAGTCAAGCATTTAAGTTCTTCTGCTTGGTTCGTGCCTCTAAATTGAGGAGGCTGGCTGCTTCCACGTATCTGACGCAGCCCGGCTCTGGCCTAGATGCAGGGCAAAAAGCAATATCTGTCATGGAACCTGGACGCTTTCACTCCGCAGAGCGGTGTCTTGCCACCATGAATAATGGGAATTATTATTGCATTTCTCCGCATGTCTATTGGTGTGGGTGCTTGAAAGTTTTCTAAAACATCCTCCTTGCGAGTCATGAGTAACGGCCCAAAACCCATGAGAAGTTTTATCGGAATGCAAATCAGTAAAGCAGTGGATATTTTAGGAAGACGTACCCCAGTTTCTGCACTGTTTACTGCGCTGCTGCTAAGCAAATAGTTGTGTTTTGGTCGCTATCAAAATTGCACAACTGATAATATAATCATTTAATGAAAATTCTAACTCATTGTGTATATATAAATAAAGATTTTATGTACAATCTCATGTTTTTTAAGAGTTTTCACTTGTTATTGTTGAAAATGAGGGCAAAGCTATTTGAAATAATTGTGTGCTTTATAAAGCATTGCTCTATAATTAAATTTTTATATAACTGCAATTACTATTAATAGCAGAAATTTAATGATTCCGTATTATGGTACTCCAGAAAAACAGATAATGATTTTCGGGAAAATTTTCGATATGTATCATTTTTTTAACAATAGTTACTTATTAGTGAGTCACGAGTTTTTAAGAAATTTATGGACTTATTGATATTATTAGAAATAAGTTAAATATTGAAAGAAACAACTTAGAAGCAAATTCTGTACTGCTGTAGGAAAAAATAATAGAAAAGAAACAATTTTACAAAATTTAAAAGTTTAGAATATTGTGTGAAGTAATCTGCAAACACACACAAAAGATACTTAGTTGATGATTTGTATCGAATGAGAAAACACGAGCAGTCGATTCTCTTACATATAGAAATAAATAAATGTATTATATCGGAAAAAAATATTTAATTTTTGGTTTTGTGTACGTGTTTTATAAACATGCACATCCATACTCTATAAATGAAAGACAAAATTTTTTTTTTTACATAAAATGCTTTTATAAATATAGTCACACTTACACATAAAACACAAAATTTAAGTATATTTATACGTAAAACACATTTATCATTACTTTTATTGAATTTCACCCAGAATGGAACAGTTTTATATAAAATTTAATATCTTTTTGAAAATATTATAGTATTTAAGGATTAAAATGACAAATATCTCTCTTAAAATTATTCAATAACTATCTAAATTCTCATATTTTTTTTAATCTCATCGTAAAATATTATAAAGTTTCGACTGCAATGGCAAAACTTATACCTATTTGAAAATTCAAGTTACTATTGATTTTGAAGCTTTTATACCATTCAATTTTCACTGAAAGAAAAATAATTAAAAAAAATAAAGATTATTAAAAAAATGAATAAATAAATAAATTGTTGCCATTTTTCCTATTCAAAATAATTTTGTTCTAAAATATTTGATTGGTTAAAATAGAATACATTTTTAGAAAGTTAACTATTTTTAAAAAAATGGATTTAGGATAAAATTTCTATAGGTACTGTCGACTAAATAAATGTGATACGTACTTTGAGATTGTTGAAATTATTACAATTCTTAAGAAAATTTTGCGAAAGCTTTAAGAGAAGAATGTTTGAGAGTTTTTTCCTTAAAGCCATAACCTTTCTTTATTTGTAAGCTCCCGGTTTCCAGAGTATGATGACGTTTGTAAGCTTCATCTTCTTCAACATCAGAAGAAATATTTCCATCATACTATTTAGTTTTCATCAAAAACAGATAAAAAGATTTAGCTTGATAAGAACATTTTATAACTAAGAGGTCAGTTTAGTTTATTTAAAATATGAAATGAAATGTTAAATGGGAAAATTAATTTTAAGAATCTTAAATTTGGAAATTTTTTAAAAATCATTTGTATTATGAAAACTATATATTATTTTTATGGCACTACTGAAAAGTTCCTTAAAAGAGGAATTGTTTTTATCGAAAATGTGTTGAAATATGACACAATTTCTTTACCGAAACAAACAAAAAACTGAAAAATCAATCTCAGGAGCTAATTATTTGAATTCAGTAGTTAAATTTTCAGGGATTCATTCGTAAAAGATTTCGCTTCCAAAATTGAAATCAATTCTCAAAATTTCTTTAATTGTAATTCACGAAAAAAGAGGGGACAGAAATTCCCTAATTGCGTGTGAACAGAATACAAAAAGCGCCGGAAACTTTATTCGAAGGAGCACAATGTGTCAGGGAGAGTGAGGTTCAATTATTCGTTCCCCCTTCTAGGATAGTATTAATCCCTCTCAGTCAAGATGAGAGACCTTTAATCAATCACTGCCTGAATCACCCCCTTGTTTGCCGCCCACAATATCTTATATCCCCCTTTCCACCCCGCCCACCACCACGGGAGAGAACAACCCACATGAAGGAGCGGATGAGAGGGTTACTTTAATTGAGGGAGCTAATAAGTTGGAGGATAACTTTTATGGAGGAGTAAATGAATTGCAGAGAAAGAGAGAGGGAAAAAAATCCCTAAGTTTCTGCGACAGAGGGAACAATTGTAAAGCGAAATGTGCTTTCATGTTTTGATATAAAGTTCACATGGCGGAAGGATGATAAATGGTTTTCCTCTTAAATGATGTCACTGAGAGTGATTGTTGTTTACTGCTTAGGAAGATTTAGTGTTCGTTTTGAATTTGAATGTTGCATTTAGAATGTAAGCCTTTTTATTTTCGACAGTCGCATGGCTTGACTAATAGAGTGGGATATTTATTACATTTCAAGGGTATTCTAACAATCTCAGACATAATCCATTTACTTTCACTTCCCAGCTGTAGGAGTTGCATTAAAGGCTGATTCGACCGACTCATAACAGGTTCTTCAGGTCACATGAGGAAGAGAGTCAACTACCCATTCGGTTGAGGTACAATTGTCTTTGACTCCATTCCCTTTTAAATGATTTTAATAGACGAATAACACGATCAGAATCAATCCTTAAGATCCAAATTTCAAACTGCAGATAACGTCCATACTCGATGCAGATAGAAGATATGGTGAAAATATAGATGTGGGAGAATTATTGTTACAAATTTAAAGTTGACTTGTATTTCTTGATGCCTGAAAATCGTTTCTAAATAGATTATGATTAATTCATTAAGCTAACTATTTGTATGAAATATTCTTGATATTTATTTATTACCGTAATAATCATGAAAGTTGAAATAAATGTTTAAAATTTTTAAAAACGCTTATATTCAGCATTGAATATGATAATGTGTAAATCTTATGATCATCAGTCTTTTTTTTTTTTTAATAGTAATCTTTTTTCCAATTGAATTTGCAACCGAAGGAAATCGCGATCAAAAAATTTAATTGGAAATACTTCTCTAGTTAACGACATACGATTGCGTTGCTAATTTTTTTTCCCTTTAAAATTTAAACTTTCAATCGATGGGCGGTCAAAAGCCCCTTATTCCTTTCGCGCACCACTAAACCATAAAAGCCGAGGTAAAACACTACTTTTAACGTCCCCACATTCCTCCCCCCCCACCTTCTTTTTTTTAATCAATAAGTGAAGAGAAGGAAAACCTTTCCGAAGTTTTCTGTCATTAGCGAGCAATTTACAAGAAAAAAAGTTTAGCGCTAAAAAAGTGGCAACGGTGTACGTGGGGGAGGAAGAAGGTGGAAGAATTCCTCTCCCACACCTACAAAGCTGGTCTGCTGAAGCCATTCCGACACAAGTTTGTTATTTCTCGGGCACAATTCCGATTTGTTTTTATCGATCAAAAATTCGTTCTTTTACTTCTGATAAAAAATAAAAAGCGGGTGGGGGGCGAAGAAAATAAATAACTGAAAAAAAGGTAGGGAATTGGCGGCGGCGGTGTAAAGATTTCGCGGGTGATTGGTACTGGGAAGCGGCAATTATGTTAAGTGTGGGCAACACGTGCGGGGGAGACGGAGAAAGGCACTCGTTTTCGCGCTCCTCTCTCATTACTCAACTCGAACGAATGCGGCGGTAGAGCCTCGTTAACGAACTAACACCTCGGCCGTAAAATTCCCTTTTCTTTCCAACTCTTGCAGACTTTTTACATTCTGGAGCAGATTCGTTTGTTTTTTTCGGTCACCCCTCGCACCCAGCCTTATCCAGGATTGCGTCATGGATTCGAATTGCTTGTATCGGTTGAATAAATAACACATGTCGTTTGCAATTCAAGCATTTGTTATTCTGAAAATGCAATTGACACTGAGAGAAGAAGATTTATTTTGAAATTTTGAAACTCTTTGCTTTTACTTTTTCGGTTGTTTGGGTAGTATATATATATATATATATATATATATATATATATATATATATATATATATATATATATATATATACACACACATACACTTCTGCAATATTTCACACAGAAGCAAATAAAAATAAATGAAGTAAATAACGTAAATACTTTTAGGAATCTTTTGTTCTAAAATAAAAATATAAGACAACTAAAGAATTACAAAGCTAATTTCTGATTTTTAAAAATTAGAAAAGAAAGGACAAGAATTATTGTTTAAAAGATGAAGGTAAGGAATCATAAAAATAAAAAATGAAATAAGGAAAATGGAAATTAAAAACAAGAAGAGATCGCGAATAAAACAGTGTTGAGTAAGTAAGGTTTCAATATTTCTATCTTGTTTGAATAAAATTTAATAAAAACTTATCCTTTCTCACATCACGAAAACGGGGTACAAGGGAAAAGTTTTTCGGAAAAAAAGTACGCTGGACATTATACGTAAATGATCAATGCGTATTTATTTAAATGAACTTGAAATATACAAAGTACATTTAATCAAATCTTCAACAGACTCTAATTTACTAGTATCTTTGATTTGATGAAATGCACAAATTTTCAGCACAGAAATTACAAGCTGATTCATAATTTTCCGTTCAGAAACTTGGGAGGCGTTTTTCGGGAGATAAGGCCGCAAGTATTTAAATCTGGTGAATATACTGTGGCTATGCCATTTTTGAGCTGTGGCTATTTTTAATGTCTATCAAGAAACTTGTAGTTTTTACAGTTAGGTATCCATTTCCTTACATTTCTTCTTCCCAGTTTATATACTTTAGGTAGAGATTTGTGATGTACACATTGAAATATAAATGGCCATAACGATTCCCTCGCCTGTTATAACTGTAACAAAGCCAATAACTTTAACGTCGTTTTTACTGAAGTCTATGAAAAAATTAAAAATAAATGAAAATTTCAGTATTATACATACAAAGTATTTTCACACATACATGAATATTTTAAAAAATACATTCAACGTAATTATATATATATATATATATATATATATATATATATATATATATATATATATATATATATATATATATATATATATATATACACACACACACACAGTCACAGGGGTTGGACAAAAATATGGAAACACCTTGTGGTGAAATGTATGCTTGAAAAGAAAGATTGATTTTAATGAAATATGTAGGCGGCGCTGGTGTTTTCGTCTACTGACGCCACCTATATAACTTCGTAAAAAACATCTTCCCCTAAATCACAGCACGGACGAAAGTGTGTGCTGAGCGATCGTCACAGACGATCATTAAGGAGGATTATCACGAAAAATAAGCTGCAAAAGTTACTGCAGAAATGAATGTCATATTACCAAACCCTATGAGTACCAAAACCATTGGAAGGGAGCTTCATAAACAGGGAATTGCTGGCCGTGCTGCAATTGAAAAGCCATTCATCAGTGAGGATAATGCCCGCAACAGGGAAAAGTGGTGTTTAAGTCATAAAGCCTGTACTATAGAGCAGTGGAAGAAAGTAATATGGCCTGATGAGTCTACTTTCGCATTGTTTCCCACTTCTAGCCGAGTTTACGTCTGGAGAACGCCATTTCAAGCCTACAATACAGACTGCTGGTTGTCAAGAGTGTAACATGGCGGGGATTCTGCGATGCTTTTGGGCAGCCATATCATAATTATCTGCTGGCCCCATGATAACTCTGTCAGGGAAGATTACTGCCAAGACTTATGTGAACATTTTGGCCGACCAAGTCCATCCCATGGTAAAAATTCTTTTCCCCTATGGTGATAGTGTTTTTCAAGACGACAAATCCCCTGTTCACACAGCTCAAACTGTGCAGGACTGGTTTTCTGATCACGAGGATGATTTGTCGCATCTCTCCTGTCCACCACAGTCACCAGACCTAAATACTATCGAACCTTTGTGGTCTACATTGGAGCAGAAAGTGCGTTCTCGCTATCCACCGCCAACAATGTTATCTGAACTTGCCACCATTCTGCAAGAAGAATGGTATAATATTCCATTGGCAAACATACAGGAACTGTATTTATCCATTCCAAGAAGACTGCAAGCTGTTTTGAATGTCAACGGGTTTCCTACACCATATTAGGCAAAGAAACATGTTTTTTCCAAGGTGTTTCCATATTTTTATCTAACCCCTGTATATATACATATATATACTCAACTGAAATTAATTAGCATAATGTGCAGATTCTTCAGTGCATCGGATCCAAATTTTACATCTGATATTGATATAAAAGTTATGTTTCAATACTTAAATCTATGCATCGTGTCATTTAATTTATAGATTAAAGTATGCTTAAGCTCTATTCAATAGATGCACATTTTCGAAACCTAAAAGTTTTTTGAGCCTGTATACAATATGAGGAAACTAATCATGCAATTAAAAAGAGTGAGTGTGTTTGAGCACATCGTGCAAATCTTTCAAAATTAGGAAGATGTTAAACTTACGAATCTGTAAAAATACAAATAAATAGGATGGAAGAATAAATATAAAAATTATAGTTTATAAATTAAAAGTGGTAACTTTTAAACTTGCTTTCTGCCAAAAAATTTTATGAATATAAAGTCTTTCCCAATAAGCGAGTAAAATAACTGTGATGCAGTAGACAATAGTTTTTACGAATCTTTGTTGATGCAGTAGACAATAGTTTTTACGAATCTTTGTTCTTTGATATATATAACAACTTTATTAATCACTTTCGGAAAGTCTTAAAAAAGAGAGAAGACTAATCGACATTGGACAGTGCTTGTTCTTTAATGCCCCATAAACAAAAGGACTGATTAATATGCAAGACTATATACTTTTTATTATTTTTAATGAACTTATTGAGAAATAATACAATAATAATACATTTTTAAGTCCATTTTTAGGATCTAAAGAACGAATTATTTGATTTCGCAAAAATATCTAATAAATCCATGATAGAAACAATTCGGAGAGCGAACATAGTCTTGTTACGTTTTATGTTCGTTAAACATTAGTATAGCGAACGTAGTCTTGTAACAGATTATGTTCGTTACCGATAAATCACTGAATTTGTATTTCGTAAACTGTAAATTTATAAGAATAACATAAATGTTTTTCGTTATTAGTTCTTCACAATCCAGAGAACATTTTAGATTGCTGTTTTGAAAGAAATATTTTTAATTCCAAATGTGAAAAAGTAGATTGTAAGATCCAGTTAAAGTATTAAGTTTTTGAATGGGGAAATTCCCGGTTTAATCCGCTTCATTTGAGTAACGTTGTGTTGCAGCTTTTTGCTTGCATATTTGTTAGAGTGAGTGTGTGACAGTTTTCTGTGTTTCTTCTATTAAAATTCGAGACTAAAACCCACTGGTTATGAAAAAGTACTCAGAAAAGTTGCTGAACTAAATGCTCGAATGGCTTACAGCAGCCTTCAGCTGGTAGACTACACCCTTTCTTTTGGCAAACTCTATGGCAAAATTATAAATCGGTCTTACATCTTGTAAATTGCACTTAATATAAAGATATTTATAGGGTTAACTGAATTTCTTAGCTTCTTTTTTATCGATATGTGATGATAATCTTTGAAGCTTAGCTTGATGTGTCCTTTTGGAACTTTGTATCATAGGGTTTATTACAATAAAGATTTTTACGACAGAAAATTTGCATAATTTATTATAGAACAATTCTGAATCACGTCACAAATTCATTTAGTTTTGGAATACTTAATTTAAGGATAGGAGTTAAAAAAATTTTTTTAATATAATTTATAAAATTGGTATTTTACTACTGCTTTTTTTTTTAATATTTTGCTAATTATTAGTTTTTACTTTGTTCACTCTTATGTTATTAATCAAATGTTCATTTTTAAACATTGTAAGCACAATTATTATTATAAGTTAAATTGTATAAGAAAAATAGCGAAAAATCCATGAAGAATCCTCCTTTTAAAAGGTGTTTATGTATTTGTTAGAATCTGTTCTTAATGCATTTAAAAGTAATTTATTTTCTGATTATGGAAAATACTATATATATTAAAAAATTCTGAAAATATAGAAGGTAGAGAGAGTTATATATCTTAATTATATAAGAACTAAAAAACTAAACTCAGTAGCCCATAATCAGTTCTTTTCCTTTCTTGTTTATAGAGCGTTAAAGAGCATGTATGATTGTTTTTCTTTCTTTTTTAGGATTTTCCGGAAGTAATTAATAGTATTATCGTTGTTAAGGGATTAATAATATTTTTATCATTTCTGTCGGGAATTTGTTATTGAAGATTACGTAGGAGAAAGTAAATGAACAAGGGGGGGGGAGACGCTCAAAGTGAAATCCATTCCATTCGAATATGTGAACGAAATCAAAACCGAAACTGATGGTCTACTTTGCTATCAATATTCTATAAGAAAAAAATTCTTTTCCAATATAGATGAACAAACAACATAACTCAAGTGAGATGAAAAACGAATTTTGATCCTCTTTGGCTATGGCAACTTTGTGCATTATGCTCCGAGAGTGTTTGTTAGAATTTGTTTTAGTTCGTTATCCGAATATGTGTTCGTAACCCGGACACAAAAATATTTCGTGAAAGTGTTCGCTGTCCGAATTGTTCGTTAACCTATCCCCACTGTAGCCTCAAACTTAAAATTCCCTTTTACAAGAAGCAGTGGACTCGCTTCATGAAGATGGCATTCTGGGATTCATAAACTAATTCAGCTCATTTTAACATGAAAGATTTATTGAAGATGACACTGAAGAAAGTCGGGATCATTTACCTGACGACTAGAATTAAAAGATGATTTATTAAGGCCGAACCTTGACAAGGACTTCCCCCACTGCCCAAAGTTACATTCAACAAATCTTTTTTTATAGGGTTTAGACGCAATTTGTACATAGATATCGGATGATTAAATGACCGAAAATATAATAAATGAGAAACTAAATGAACATTCAGATATCAAACAAGAAATCGATTTAATGTTGGGACCATCTGAGAAAAGTAAGCAGATTATAATAAAATTAAAATAAATAGATTATGAAATGTTTAGTTATGTGAAACATTTCACATAACTAAACATTTCATAATGTTTAGTTATGTGAAATGTTTTGAGGGGAAAATAAATAAAAATGTTTCTTATATAAAAAAAATTTGGAAAAATGCGTTTTTAAAAATGTAGTTTGAAACAGAAAAAGTAATTACTATATCTAAAAGTAAGAAATGTCATAAAATATAAATTTTATTTTGTATGCTTCTTATATTGAGTGTATACTAAGTACTTGTTTCTAACAGCACTTTATAAAAGAGGAGTTTGGTAAAAAAATATTAGTTCTAAGAGTTAAAATCTATTCTATTTTTTTAATTATACTAAGAGCTATTATTCCAGTTATTAGGAGTTCATAAAAACGAGAATTTAGTGTAACTAGAAAGTTTAATCAAAATTTCCCGTAAAACTATTATACCATCTTTACTCTAAACAATTATAATCGCTCTTATTTGTCACTTATTTATGGTCTACTCACAAACGAATGGGAACAGAGAAGGGTTTAGGAACTGGAATACACTGCCTCGGCAAGAGCACCATTTCAGAAGACGCCGCATTCTCTCCCTAAAAGCTTAATTCACGAATATTAACCTTTCGATTCTAATTCCACAGTTTCCAAACACAACACCGGTATCGATGGACACCTGTTGACAGTAGTCGATGTCCTCAGGACTCAAAGCGGATTTGGCTGTCAAGAAGACGTCCTCTTGTTTGTCCAACTGCCTAGACGACCTACCACCTCCCTGAATGACTGCAAAATGTTTGTGAAGGTAAAGCAAGGGAGGGCAAACATAGGCATCTCTTGATGAAGATAGGATGGTTTCCCCACATTCTGCATTCGTGCTGTTGTGTTAGCGAAGGTATTGGAATGGGAATAGGTTGTTGGCAGAGATTTGGAGATGAGACTTTATTGCTATTAGTTTCACCTCCATGTTAATTACAGATTCATGGTTCTTTATATTGTCTAAGCAGTGAATCATAAATCGCACTCTTTGTTTTGAATTGGACTTAATAGTTTTGAAAATATTCGATAGAAAAGTTTAAGGTTTGCAATATTTTCCCTGATTACTGTTTCCAAAAAACGCCGAATCTGTGATTGCTGTAATTTTTCTCACTCGTTGAGACTTATAACCATTCTTTGCTTACGAATGCTCCTTCGGCAGCAGCCAAAACAATTTAAAGTACATTTCTGTAATCTTCCACTCTTGAAATGGGAATCGAAAACACCCACCATTGAACTGAAAACCGAAATTCTAACCATTCAGCTCTCAACAAGGTATCGACTCTGTTAAAAAATGTTTTAATGGAGTGATAAATGAACAAATTTATATAAGATTTTGATCAATTTTGGTTATAGTGTCACCTTTTATGTTCCAGGGTTAGTATGACAAAAAATTTAGTTTTCATTAAATTTCGAAACAAACCTCTACACCTGAGGAAGGAGTAATGGTAGATTTATTTTGATTGTTGCTCAGTTGTAATTTTTACACACGGAAGATATTTATACATGGACTTATTGCTTAACGTGCATCCTAAATACTATAAACACCCTAGCTTTAATGTAAAATTAAACCATCGAACTGTTAACCTAAAAAGCACAAAGCTAGTCATCCGGTTAACATCTCAGAGGAATTAAGTTAAGGACTGTAAAGATGAAATCTGTAATTATCTCTATCCTGAATCTGATAAATATGTTCGCGTGAATTGAGTTATATGCAATTATGTATTTACCAATACAGAATTTCATTAAATTTGGTTTGTCTTTTTACAGTCGCCATGTGCGCATGAAGAAAAAATTAAACAAAACCCATAATCATACTCGATTTGTAGTATTGACAATAATGGGCCCATTGAAATATATTTATATTCGTTTTGTAAAAGTAATGTAAGTTCCATTGCTCACTGTAAGGTTCACATTGTTGGCCACAAAAGTTAATTCAATAGAGTCTTATAGTTCAAAGTGATTTCAAACTATAAAAACATTTCAATCCAGTCCAAGAATCCAACTCGCTAACAGTTTAAATGAACACCATTGCGATAGCCAGTTGTCACCGATCTCTGCAAGATTTCATTCGATTAAAAAATTCCCTTTCAAATTTCAAATAGATACAAAAAAATGGTTAATTTAAACACATTTCATGCTCTTAAGAAATAAACGGAAAATATTCTAAACAAATAACAGACCTTGTGCGTGTGAGTGTAATTTCTGCAGAGTTATATATATATATTTAAATCTGTGAGAAGGAGATATTTATTTGAGAATCATCTGAATCGTAGAGAAATCAAAGCGAACATGTCTTGCACCGATGCTTACAAGAGGCAAATTTTTCATTTCCATCAAAATTTATTTTATTCATTATTGAATAATTAAAGGGTTGTAGAATATGGCAAAAAAACGTGAAAATTCAGGTATTAATGGGTTCGATACAAGACCCTACCAAAGCTTGTCGTGTTGAGAGCGCGTATGGAGCCTAATATTTTGAGGCTTCCTTTTTTCCACCGTTAATGTGATACAATTATGAAGCTCAATTCAACAGGTGTCTTGGTCACTTCACCGCAAATCAGGACTCTGAAATGACTGGTTAAATTTAGTGGCAGTTTATGCCAATAAACTAATAAAATAACTGTGAAAATTTAAAAAAAATAATTTTAAAAACTTCCTAATTTTTTGTAATAGTTAATTATTTAAATTTATACGCGCTATTTTATGTCCTTAATGATGCAAATATGGCCAAACAATATTTTAACTCGAACTATGGGTTTCTTTTGTAACTAATATTTCTGTGACTTTTAAAATTTTAATTTCATTTGCCTGATTAAACCACAACCTTGTGTAAGATATGTTACTAAAATAATATTGATTTCCAAATCTTACAATTTCTAGAGTTAAGAATTGTAAAATTATTTAAAAGACCAAATATCATACGATACATTCATAGTATGTATTCCAATGGAATTGCTTAAAATAAAATTTCACATATTCACTTCATTATACCACGTTTGATTTTGCGTAAAAAACATATATCAATTCATCGAATTATATACATATATATATAATTCGATGAATTGTTTTTTACGCAAAATCAAACATGGTATAATATATATCTATATATATATATATGTATATAGATATATATATATATATATATATATATGTATATATATCTCTATATATATATATATATATATATATATATAAACTATAAACTCAGCTTATATATATTCGTACTTTTGAGCCGTGACCAAGTGCGAAGATGAAACCCGAGATGGCACACTCCTAACCAAACTTTTAATCCATACCAATGGAGAGTTATTAAGCGTTATGTCTACTGAGCATGTATAGGCTATTCCGGATAGATGGTTTTCCGTTTGATTAGGTATAGAACTCACTATATTTCTGATATGAAAGCAGCACTATTTTCTTCCTGATTTGCTAAATTTATTGATCAGAATAATTGAACTATAAGTTAAAGTTAAAGAGTTTTTATAAAAATGTTGATAATGTTGCTTCAATAATTTGGTATAACAAAGTAATAATATTGAAAAAAATGACTCTGGGTCTCATTTTTGTAATATGTATTGCATCAAAAACTTTGCTTCGTTCAAAAAATACTTCATCGCAGTAAACTTTTATTTTATTGAAATCGAAAGAAAATATCAGATCACAAAAGTACTCAACATCTAATGGCAAATATTAATAATAAGCAGTGATAAATACTTTGCCATCTATTTTTAACTAAAAACTTTGGAAAAAAACACAATCGATCCCAACTAGGAAATAAATTATAACGCTCACACCATCCATAGTGTTTTGTCTTTCAACGTAATGGCCTTTCCGCAACGCAGTGGGGAAAGCAAAGAAAATTCTCAAGCACCCACCTTAACAGAAATGGAGGATGAATTGTATAATATTTGTTAAATATTTTCAAAAACGATTGCATTAGTTCAAAACACTCTTTCTTAATTTAGAAATGGTTGTAATAATGTATGTATTTGTGTAGGATATTAGATTTACTGAACATTGGATATATATATATAGATAGATAGATACATATATATCAGGAATTTATATCTGCTGCAGTTGTTAATGTTGATAAGGAAAGCAGTGATAGAAATGTCTTTTTCAGATCCTGTAAAAGTCTTACAAATTAAGAAACAAAAATCCGTTTCCTCCTCGAAAGTGTTCCAGTAATCTTTTAAAACTTTAGTAATCCACACCAAAGACGGGTAATGCATTCTTTTTCCGCGGGAACTTTTGTTTGCTTTGCACTCCAGGACTTATATCACTTTCGAAGATTATATTTCAGCCAGCACCCGACACAAAATACCATATTTTCACTTTCGATCCCCCTTTCTCTCTGGTTCCACTTGTATCTTTAGTTTTTTTTTCTTTACTTTATTACGTGATGTAAGTGGCACGAGCACATTAAGGGAGCAGTGGTGACGGAAGCCAGCTCGCGACCTCCCACGCGCGTCGTAATAAAGCTGCACGTATCCTATAAAAGATGCGGTGAGGCCGGGATATCTTTTCATGTGCAAATGATATCACGGATTTCACACCTAGAACGTGAAAACTTTCCGCCAGTTTTTTTATTCTTTTCCTTCTTCTCCTCTCGCTCTTTCGGGGGTTATAATATTTTCTTATTTTTTCTTTCAAAAGGGTGGTGCAAAGAGGGGAAGGGATGGGTAGGGGATGATTTAAGGGGCTCGAATGGAGAACTTATTTTCGCGAATGACAAAAAAAAATGAAAATGTTCTCCAGCTCATTTTCGGGAAAAAGGTTGAGAGAAAGGCAACCGAACAGCTTTTGAAGGGAAAATAAGATAGATAACTTCTCTTTGATGTTGGGCGTCTGTTCGCCGTGGAGTACGTACACATCCAGGCGGGCCATTCAAAGCACATCGGAAACACACAAAACATAACGATACAGCAGTACGCCGATCTACTTTCCTTCACGATACGCAGAGGGTCTTTCCCCCCACGAAATCACTAAGCCTTATCCTTCGAAATAAGAGCATTTGTATTTCCTCCAAAGAAGGCTTTCATGAAAGGGACTGACATTTTACAAATTTTGAAGCAAATTAAGGCAAAAATACATTTTTTATATGATTCCAAGGTTTCCCTTAGTATAAATTATTTTGTATAACAGTACTATGGGGATATATATATATATATATATATTATATATATATATATATATATATATATATATATATATATATATATATATATATATATATATATATATATATATATATATATATATATATATATATAATGTATATATATTGCTCGTTTTTTAGAATTATTGGCTAGTTCCTACCCTAACACTATCGAAACATAATTTTAATTCTCTTTTACGAAGTAAAATTTTGAAAAGTCTCTCTTTTGTATGTTTTCGCTCCTAACAATTAGTTTTCTTATCATTTTTTATATTTTTTTACGTTTATAATCTTATACTATTTCAATTTTTTATTTGATTTTTATAACGCCTAAGAAGTGTATTTATTCCTGAACAATGAAACGACACGTGCAGGCATTCCAGACACTGCGGGAACAGTAGTTGAAGACACATGGATAACAGATATTTCATGAGGAAGAACTGTGGGGGCCGAATTCGACTCCTGTCCTCCCCGTACGTAAGAACGCAGAAAGGGTTAAACTCTGACAAGAAATCCCTTTACTGCCTAAAATTTCTTTCCAGGAATTTCCGAATCCACGTATGATGTGTATGGTAGAAACATAGACAGACAACGAGAAGAAGAGGCCCAGGGGTAGGTTATCCGGTTTAACCCCTATGGTAGAAACACAGGATGATGCAAGCATGTAGAAAATAACGAATGCAAGCTGAAAGGAACTTTCAGATATCGATCAAGAAACTGATGTAATGCCGCCTGTAAAGCAATCCGTCAAATGGGTGACAGGACTAAAAGGATTTTTTGACAGCAAAACAACAAAATGTTTTTTTTTACATTGAAAAAAATAGAAAAATCTACTTTTTTGTAATTTTAAATTATAAATTATAATAACTTGTGAATTTGAAGAATGAAGTTTTTAAATAGAAAAAGATAAATGATATTAATTTGCCTGATTTTCATCAATAAAGTGAAAGTAAATACTATTTTTAAAAATGAATCTTATTTTCCAGGTATCTCTTACAGTGCATCCTCTAAATAATTTTTTCCAATATAATATTTTATATTTTTAAAGAGAAAGTACGTAGATAAAAAAAAATCAGATTTTAAGAATCTAATATACTATTTTTATGTTTTACGAATTATTTTACTGATCCTTACGAGTTCATAAAAATGAGGATTAATATATATATATATATATATATATATATATATATATATATATATATATATATATATATATATAAAGTGGTGGCCAAAATTGTGGACACTTTTGGAAATTTTTATGTTTTTGAACTTTGTATGCTTATAGAAAGAGCGTTACATTTCACAAAATGCAAACTCGTATAAATCATTTTAAAGAGAATTTATTACTGTATTCAATAGAAACACAAAATTCAATTATTTGTAATGCAAAAAAGTTAAACGATAATAGTTATCGATATACATTAGATAGTGATTATTGTAGAGAGTTATCAGTACTTAGTAGAGTACCCTTTATTTTTGATTATAGCTTCACATCGACGTTTCATTGAGCCGAAAAGAGTTTTAAGCTCTTCTTTCGTTATTACATGATGCCAGGAAACAATTATAGCCTCACTCAGTTCCATTTTATTTGATGGGCGCCTCATTCAGACAATAATTTTCAACCGGTGCCAAAAATTTTCGATAGGATTGAGGTCAGGACTGTTTTCTGGTTATGACAACAATTTAATGCTCTTTGTACAAAACCACTCTTTCGATATTTTGGCTGTGTGGCAAGGAGCAGAATCTTGCTGAAAAATAAACGAAGCATTGTTGGGAAAGAGATCTCTGATGGAAGGTAGAAATTTTGACTCTAGAATCGTGTCAATGTATTTTCTAGCATTCAGTGTCTCGTCGATGACATGAAGGCGACCAATACCATCTGCTGACATGCATGACCAAATCATAACACTAACTAGGTTATTCACGGTTGCTTGAATGCAGTCAGGATGTAGCTCTTCTCCTAGTCTACGTCTTACATAATTTCTCTCATCACTACCGAATAACGATAGCTTTGTTTCATCACTTCATATAATTTGTGACCACAGATAATCTGTGTAACTAATGCGTTCCTTTGCCCATAGTCCTTATTTTTCGTTGCTGAAAATTAAGATAAGGCTTTTTTCGTGGAATTCTACCTTTCAGTTCAACATCTGTTAATCTTCTCCTGATTGTTCTTGAAATGACAGAAACACCAGCATCATTCAGATCACTTCTGATGGCCACTGATGACATTTTTTCTATCTTGGAGACATTGTCTTTTTATTGTTCTGTCATCAATAGATGTGGTGCACCTTTTTCGGCCTTTTCCTCCTTTGATTTTTATTGAATTATTCTCCTGATATCGTAAACAAACTTTCGGACTCCAGATGCAGTCACTGAATCACACACCTGTCTTGCAATTTCAGCATAGGAAAGACTACTTTCACGTAACACAATAATATTACATATCTTTCTAGGTGTCCAATTTTTTTCTTTTATTTGATGTCATTGACTAGATATTAAAAACTTTTACAGAAATTCCTACTTGTAATAGCAGTGTATAAGAAACAGGTCCTCCTTCTACAGAACAAAGCAAAATAATAAATTGTTTCAAGTGTAAACATAATGTCAGCTTTTACTGGCAGTTACTAACATTTGATTGGTTCTCAGAACAAGAACAGTGATTGGCCAGGAAAGCTAGACATTACAAACCACTTCATAACTGTATTTTTTTATTTATATTAAAGTACATATAACTTTTTTTTGTATTGCAAATAATTTAATTTTGTGTTTTGTATTGAATTCAGTAATAAATTCTCTTTACAATGATATATAGAAGTTTGCATTTTGAGAAACGTAACATTTTCTATAAGCATGTACAAAGTTCCAAAACATAAAAATTTCCAAAAATGTCCACAATTTTGGCCACCACTCTATATATATATAATGCCTTTTATACCTTTTTATATTCTTTCTCCCTTGATGCGAATGGACAATTTTATTTATCTTCTCAAATTTTCTCTTTTTCGCATTTCTCTTGCTTTTAATTTCCATTTCATTTAGTACATTATTACTCTATGTATCTTCTTTTGTTTTCTAACGGCTTCATGGTGCTCTTGTAAGAAACGTTTTTCTATTCTCTTAAACAAATATTGTTTGATTTGAATTAAAATGAGTCATTGATAAAGTTTTTTCTAATATTCTTTTCAAATTCGAAAGTGAATATATAAATTGAAATATATAGTACACAAATTTAAGATAAATACAGTTTCTTTCTCCTCCTCACATATCTTCTTCCACTTACTATGTTTAATCTTCTAATCTAGAGTTCATAGGCTCGATTTCTACTTTTTTTGTCAGAGAACGGAAAAAGATTTCACTTTAATCATTAAGTGTCACATAAATCTATCCTCGCGTGTAAAAGAAACTACTATTAAGCGCGAAGAAAAACACAGTGCACTTTTTATAAAGTATTGGATTGACAACTAAGTAATTGCGGAATTTTTTTTTAGAAAATCAGAGACAATTTTTTCATGGAACTAAGTAACTTTATTCTGTAATGTATTGCACATTTTAATCAATGACCTTTTGTCATATTTCAGGCAGCATCATAATTCCACGTTCATAAAACTTCTGGTTTTTATTAGCAAAAAACTGAATCAGGTTTAGTTTGACATCATCATCATTATTGAAATTTTTACCATTCAAGGAATTTTGTAAATATTGAAACAAAAAGTAATCAGATGGTACAAGGTCAGGCATATTTGGTGAATGTGGAAAAACATCCCAGCCAAGCTCCAATAGTTTAGCTCGGATGTTTTGCTACATTCACAATTTGCCGAGTGACCAAAGATGTGTGTGGTCTTGCATTGTTATGATGGAATACAACACCTTTTTGATTTGTCAATTCGGGCCACTTTTCTTCAACTGCATTGTTTAATTTCATTAGTTGTTTTATGTAGACATGAGAATTGATCGTTTGGTTGGGTGGTTAGAGTTCAAAGTAGACAATTTCTTTGTAATCCCACCAAACTGATAACAAAACTTTCTTTTGATGACTATCAGCTTTTGATGTTGTTTGAGTTGGTTCACCTAGCCTGCTCCACGATCTTTTCTGTTTGATATTGTTGTAAGCAACCCATTTTCTATTGCCAGTTATCAGTCGCAGCTGTTAATGCGTTGCGTTAACTGCATTTCTTTCAGCTCGGGAGGAACCCATGTATCAAGTTTTTGAACATAGCCAAGTTGTTTTAAGTAACTTTCAATGCATGTATGCGATACATGAAGCTTTTCTGCAATCTCACGTGTTGTACTGTGACGATTCGATTCGATTATTGCTTTGATTAGGTCATCATCAACTTCAATTGGAAGACCAGAGAGTTTTTCATCTTTGAGTGAAAAATCCTCACAACGAAATTTGGCAAACAAATTTTGACACTACCGTTCTTTTAAGGCTTCGTCACAATAAACAGCACATAACTTTTTATGAGCTTGCGATGCGTTTTTCCCTTTATGGAAATAAAAAAGCAAAATATGAACAAAATGTTCCTTTTGATTTCCCATTTTTCAACGAACGCCAAACGAAAACTACGCAACCGATCAAAAATCTTTTTTTACTGATTGACATTTATTTACTGATTGATATTTGATAGTTGGCTGAATTGCCAACTGTCAAATAACAAAATTTGAAAATTTAACTGAAGAGTAAAATTTATGAGTAAAATCCGCAATTACTTAGTTGCCAACTCAATAGATTTTGATTGTATCAATAAAAACCCAATGTTTTATTCTTAAAACATTCGGAAAACAAGTTTTATAAGAACGAAGTTTTGAAAAGGATATTTTTGCCATAAACATTATATTCATCTTTAAAAATACGAAAAAATCTTGTTTTTAAAAATATAAAAAAAAAACTGTTTCAATTTAATAATAAAATTTTTTGGTTTAAATACAAAATTTATTAACTAACAGGTTTCTGTTTAACGTTTATAATTATTTTAAAGGATATAAACAAAATACCTACAATAATGAAACTCGGGCTCTTAAGAATCTATAATGTTTTATGCCTTATGAAAAGTGATGAAACATTTTAAGTACCATTTCGAAGTCTAATTTGTCAACAATTTAATACAGTTAACATCTGTATTCACTGTTTTTACATTCTTTTCTACGCATTTAATATTGTAGGAACAGTTTTGGAATTAAATCGCGTTTCTTTATTCAGTGTATTTTGTAATAAAATAATTCATATTATCATATCAATATATATATATATATATATATATATATATATATATATATTATATATATATATATATATATATATATATATATATATATATATATTCCGAATGTAAACAATTAATTTCATGTGAATGAAGTAAGAAAAATTAAGATTATGATTAATTAATTGTTAGCGAATATTTTTAAACTAATCATGTGAATTACATGTAAGTAGCTATGCCAGTGATATGAAATCTAAAATACTGATTTCTTATTATTAGATAATGGTATTAATTCAGAACGTGAGGTATATAAATATATATAGATCCCACTTCGAATTATAACCACTATCACAAATTGAAAGGATTATCTCAATTTCAATGTGAATTACTAATCTTTGAAGCTTTCCATTCGGAATAAGTCAGCCCACGAGGAGCTCTTGGTTTGACTTGCCAAGCTAGGGACATTTGATTCACGGCGAGGATACACATCGGAGCCTAGTGTAGTAGCATATCGCTTTTCTGAGCGAAAGGTACCGGGTTCGATTACAGCTACAGTATACCAGTACTTGGGTACTGGTGAATAACAAGAAACGGATGTTGAGCTTTTGCATTGATTCCGTGCCTATCAAGATGGGTGCTTGAGATTTTTCAGGGTTTTCTCTCTTGTATCACGTGAATACAGCAGTATTTATGAGAAGTAAAATGAAACATGACTTTATTTTAAATTAGCTAGAAATCAATATGCCAATATAAGGCCGACTCCATTCTGTATGTGCATATATATATATATATATATATATATATATATATATCTATATATATATATATATATATATATATATATATATATATATATATATATATATATATATATATATATATCTCTCTCACACTAAATGGCAGAATTGCCTACTAAGAAAAGTCCCTAGATCAACCCCCAACAATACCAGAAAACGGAGGTCCGCGGTTGTGCTTCTGCTGGAATGGGAGCTTCCCAAGTTTCATCCCTTGTGACGTGGGAATAAGTCACACAATATCTATAGAAAGTCCCCCAGAAAAACAACAATGTGATGGTCATCAAAATGCCTCCTGTATACATATTAGTCAGGGGTAGGTACTTGGGAGTTTTCCCACTTTTCTCTCTTGAGACGCTTTAATAGGCGCCATTGTCTCTGAAAAAGACTCAACAGAAATATTAAGCAAAGTCTGAAGCAAATTATGCGATGCATTAGGCCGAAAAGTCCTACACAACGCCGTGCCCAAATATTCATATCGACTGACGGAGTCCAATCCATAACTGTTGAACTGAAACCTAGACAGGGGAGCAGCTCGGATAAAAGCATAAAAAATTGCAATAATCGTTTGAATTGCATAGATTCCTGAAGTCTTGAAAGTATCGATGAATAAGTAAGCAAATAGAATGCTTGATTTTATGTATCGCAGAATGCAAAAATTATTTTCTATTGCATACGTATTTTTATTCAAATTTTAAGCTTTAAGGATTCATCGTTAAAGGGTTAAAACGGAATATTAGTTTGCGCTGCATCGGACTATATAAGAACTCTACGAGTTGCAGATGCCACGTGTAGTATCATCGATTCAGATTCAGAAATTGGGGAACAAACGATATACGAGTCGAAGGGTTGACACTATTAGAGAGATATCATCTACAGGCATATATTCATTTTATCGGACCACAATGGCTGGGCACATTTCGGAGCAAACAAACAAACAAAAAATGGCAACCAGAGAGAAAGGGAAAAAAAGGGAAAATTGCGACTCAGAGACTCCAGCGGGGGGTTTATTTTGCATAAACTGCCAGCTGACGACATTACCATATAAATATCAGCGTCGTCGTCCTGGGGAGGGGTGGAAGTGGGGGCAGTCGCAGAATAAGAGATAAGGCTCAAAATCAAATATAATGTGTGAGCCAAAATAAAAGAGGGGGTGGGGCGTGTATAAGCCTTTTAGCTATTGTGACGCTCAACTTTTAAAGCGATTATATGCAACTGCGGAGGCTCTCGGGTTGGGATAAATCTTTTTCTCGCACTTTCTTATTCCTCGCAGCATTTAGGGACGAGGGAATTCTCAAACCGAAAAGAAGGGAAGAATTTTTTTTTTCCCTTTCGTCTCCCCTCCTTTTCTGTATTTCAGGAGCGTTCACAGGGAAGCAAAGGGATAGGGAAAAACGAAAAGTGAAAATGAATATTAGATCATGTCGATAATGTGATTATCCTTCCGAATTCGAGACTGCTGGGGAAAAATGGGGGAGAAATGGAATATATATAAGGATTTATCACGGGATGGAGTTTTCGACTTGGAGACGTTATTGTTTGGCTGTTATCCGGATTGGAAATCATCGCTTTTCAGCGGCGGCGATGGGACGCTGAACTCTTCCATACACTGTTTTACAAGCAAGGGCAGTCGACTAAAGACATTGTACCTGTAAAAACACATCAAATGTAGATAATGTTTCTTAAAAAATATTTTTCTTAAAAAATGGAAGGCGTTTTGAATATTTAGTTTCTGCACTTTATTTTGGATTCGAGAAGAAATTAGGTACTAATAAGATTGACGTTCTGGTTTCCAATATTTTTTCTCTTACAATAAGTTTATCATCACCCGCAATTCGAAATCCATTTGTCGAATCGGGGGGCATCACTTACCCTCTTCAGCACTCGCCCTTGAACAACTGGGAATCTTCAAAAGAATGTTTCTCAAGTCATACATCTTCTCTTTTCCCTTTTTCTTCAGCTTTTTCCTTCTTTTTTACGGTTGCTCCAAGCTTTCGATACCTCATAAGCGCAGTCTTTCTTTCTCTTTGTTTAAGATTATAGCCAACACACCTTCTAAATTTCCGTCTACTACCAAAAGTTTCCTTAAAAGTGGTCGCCTCTAATGGTGTATTTTCCATAATAGACTGGTCCATTGGTTTCGACACAGAGAGGTGACTGACTTATCACCCCAATAACGTTCTGAAAACGATTCGCATAGATATTTAGTGAGTTTGTTTTTGTGGGTTCTAAAATATATACTAGTCTGTAATTTCTCCTATGTGGCTTAGAGATTAAATAAATTTAAATTTGATTCTGACATTAGTTTCTGTTTCACCATTCTTAAATGTAACATTCTTTCTTTCTACAGCCCAAATACTGTTATATAATGCCCGGCTACTCAGATTTCCTTCTTTCAGCATTAGAAGAGCGGATGTGATAGCTCCTTGCATAGGGGAGCACCCAGTTGGGGTGCCCCCGAGGTCCCGAAAGGGGTCTTCATAATTTAAAATCAGGAATGAAGTAAAAGACTCCCAGACTTATCTTCCACCCGTAAGTAACATTTCACATAAAGGACATTGTTGCGACCACGACATATTTAAAAAGCCTAGCTGACATGAGTGAACATGACAGATCGTTGGTTATGTCGAGAATTGAACTCACTACCTTCAGACAACGAGTTCCGTACTAACTAGGTTACCGTAGCATAGCTGAAGCACATAAACCAAATGTAAATTTAATGAACTCTTAAAAGTATTTAAATTTGTATTCAATTTTGTTTTTTAATGAAAACGTTTCTGTTATTCTAAAATGCATATAGGTCTTAATCTATTATTTTAATGTTCCCAAATGATTTCTCCAAATGATTTTCCCTAAGTTTTGGAACTTAGAAAAAATTCCCGCGTAAACATGCGCTTAATTTCGCGACAAAAAAAGTTGCAATGGTCGCCAATGGGTGGGGGGATATTCTACTACTTGAATTTTAACTTAGGAATTCATTAAATTTAAACTCGGTTCTCATATTTACAGAGCTGATTTTTCAAATCAACATTTTTTGAGAATAAGCTCGTTTATTTTTAAATTGTTTTAGTACTTTATCTTTTAAATTAAGCTTTTTTATAAATTGTTATAAACATCAACATTTTTTTTCAAACGGATAAAAATTAGATTTGCATTAGTCAAAGGTAAGGGAAGTAGATTAGCGTCAAAGGTAATTTTGACTTTTAGATTTAATCAGAGAATTTTCAGAGAGTGAGTCATTAAAACAAAATAACGTTCTCATTGAGGTTTTAGATCATGGGAAAAAAATTGGAATTGATAGTTCGCGTGTCGCGTTTCCTCATTAATCATATGAAAGTGGCGTCATGGTGTGGGGAGCTCATAATTACACTCCTCAGAAAACTCACTTCATAAAAAGAAACCACGAAAAGCGCTGATTACAATGAAAAAAGTTAATTACCGGTGATTATGCTGCTAGTCTTTTTTCCCTTTCCTTCCAAGCCACCTTCGCTACACCGGTGACCGTCGTTTCGGTTACTTTTCCAATTAATCCAAGAACAGGATAACTGACAAATAACCCGTGATTATTTCCCCGTTCCTAAAGATGTCACAGATAAAAAAAAAGTAACCGGTCTGTGAAAGAGAAAGCCAATGAATAATTTATACTAAATAATTAACGGTGCATTAGATAGGAATAGGGTTTTTTTATCTCTCGGATTATGCAATTTTTTATATTTTTGTTTGAAAATAAAATCATGTTCCAACACGCAGGGAAGATTAATATGATCAGGAGCGAGAAGAACGGCGAATGGGGAAAAAAATCGAACTTACTCGAGGAGCAAAGCTTCTCACACAAATAAAAGTACTTGTCTCTCTCTCGATTAATTAATAGCCATAGAAATGGATGTCTCGGTTGTCATCTTCAACCTTCTCTAAGCTCCTGGCTTATTTTAAAGAATGGAATGAGGTAGGCATTGGAATCAATTTTTGAAATTTAAACAGAATAAATTAATTTCGCGACTAAGGCACGATGCTGGTAAGAAAGTCATTCATTAATTTTTTGAAACGAGAGATGATCTCAGTATCTGTCATAAAAATGTGACGGAATGAGAGCTTCAACTTTGAAAAGAACTTCGATTAGTAATTTAAGTATTTTATTTAATGCTTTATTACGCATAGAAGTATGAGTGCATAATTGTTTTATCATTTTTTAATTTATTTACTTTTATAAAATTCTACATCTGGTTTTAAAATTATATATATTTCACACAATACAATAATACAATTATATTATCTTTATGATATATTTATATATAGCACACATATAGATTGAGGAAGTAAATTCTTGTTCTTTTAATAATTACATTTTCTGTGATTGTATTTTCACAGCAAATTATTTCCATTATTATGATAATTTAATCAACTTTTCAGTTACCCAATATTAAATCACTTAAATTTTGATAAAAATTTGAATAAGGTGAAAAATATTTAAATTTTTAATTGTAACTATTAAATTAGAAAAGATTAATTCATGCATGCAAATGAAATTCGAAACGAAAGTTTAATTGAATTTCTTATTTTTCTAATTTTAAACAAATATTTTGAAATATATTGTTAACAATTTAAAATATACATTACTTAAAATATATAAACATATTATAAAAATTAGTATAGTTAAGTTTAATGATAATGTAAATATTTATATAACATCATTCATTTGTGTATACAAATTAATTTTTATAACAAAAGCATTTTAGGTATTTAAAAGAATATTTCTGGAAACATTATTTGCATTTATAAGAATATCGACAATTAAAACTACGGTACATTTTGCATTTGTACAATTGCATTTTTAGCAATTGTACAAATATCGAATCGAATACAATATAAATAACGAAATAAAATACCCATAAAGTATACTAAGTTCTTTGGTATTAGAGTATTATATACTTTATTGTACTACAAAATATGTATTAAAACGCCTAAGAAATTAAATTATAAACCGTAAGTAGTTTTTCTGATTAGTTTAATCTTTCAAAGTAAAGTTTAATCATTTTAAGTTTTTAAAATTATTTTGTTTATTGATAATTTTTAATCACATTTAAAATTCATTTGATTAAATTTTGCTTCATACGGTATATATTATTTTTATTAATAAACGATGATTATTATTATATGTATAACCATTATATATATTAATATTAATGAAATATTCATATCTATCAAAAAGTAAAATATTATATAGTTTTTCTAATTTGGATTTCCTTAATTTATTTTCACTGTTAAGAAGGGAGTTAAGCTTACAAATTGTTAGATACAAAAATAGTCTACTTCACAACTTAAGTTTTACAAAAAATAAATAAATAAAAAAAAATTTGTAATTATCTGATATATACACTACTCACTAACTTCTAATCTCTTAAAAATTTCATTTGTACTGACTTTTAATAATTATAATTTATTTTAATTGTAAATAAAATAATTAATACATCATAATTTGAAAATATTTTTGAAAAGAATTCAGTAATTTTATTTGACGACAGTTCCAATGCTAATACAACATTCAAAAAGACGTCAAATAAAATTATTATAAATTTACAGTAAAATAAAATATACAAATTTTATGATAAAAGAAGTATACAACAAATTTACAATATAATTTTAAAAATCAATGTTATTCATATTACATTCCAAATATCTTATAAATATAATTTCATTTTAAGTAATCAAACTTACATTTTTTTATCATTATTTTATTTTTATAACGCATATTGCATTTTTTGTATATTAGTGCTTTTTTTGCTTATATTATGAGAGAAAAAAATTTAAATCGATAGTAATTTTTGTTAACATTAATTTTCTTTTTACTAATAAATTATTTTAGGGCCAGCATTTTATTTATTGATGTTATTATAAAGAGACGAGAATAATGAAAATTCATATTTTACGATTAGAAATTTAATACATTTTGACTTACCCTCATTTCTAACTGTAACTGTGACAGTTAATGAACCTTCACTTTTTAAGATATGACTCTCACCAAAAGGAAAGGTTGTGAATGAGTGAGAAGTGCTTAAATCATCCTGGAAAAGCCATTCAAAAAGCAGGTCTTCATTTTCGTATGAATTTATACCTAAAAATGAATAAATAGAATAGTTTAAATAAATAGAACCATCAAGTAAAATGATGGGTTATATAAAATAAAGTAAAGAGCGATTAGAAAAATTTTGAAGTTAATGATTTTGGAAATATTTAAGAAACGTGAAAGTTATTTATAAGATACTTTTTATATAAAAAAAACTTAATATAAAAGATAAGTCACAGTTACAGTTGAAATATTGTTGTTTAATCTCCAAAATCTTTTGTCGAACCTTGGATATAGTTTTAATAATTGTAAAAATGAATTCCAGAAGTTTATTGAGGCATCAGGTGTTCAAATACCATACAAAAGTTTTAAGAAGCTAAATAAGATCACCTTGACCTAATGGTAAGACAGTGATTTTCAGAACCAAAGTTCTCGAGTTCAATACTAGCCACTGTTGAAATGAATACGGTTCACTATCTAAGGAGAATTCTCCCATACAGCGGTGGATATTAAAAATGCATAAGAGCCTTAATCTGTTTACTATGCAGTGTCAAAATTGCTAATCAACCAATTACATAAAAACAAATACTAAGGCTGTCGGAGTATGTACTTTGGTGGTTTTATCCCTAAATTCGAGAATAAGGCTGAATTTCTATAGTAAATTCTATCGTTGGGTTGTCTGCTTTATTGTGTCAAATAAAATACATTAGATTGACACAAACTTTGTCAATTACATAAAACATTAAATTCCAATAATGAATTAATAATAGTAGGTACATTATAATTGCAATGAGTCAATAACGTGCTATGGCCGATTTATATAATTTATATCATTATATTTCCTACTTTGTTTTTACACATTTTTTTGTCTTAATTGATAATAAAGCTAATTTCTGAGTAACTTGCAGAGTAATACAGCAACTTCACAACGATGACTTGAATGCGTTGGAAAAAATAACTCCCACTTCAACTTTAACCATTGGCGTGCTAAAATATAACTTCGTTGCACTGTTTAAATCTTCTTAGAATACATCATCTTGATGAATTGATTGTGCTGCAGTCGAGCATCAAGTATTGTCGTGCGTGGACTGGCTGCATGTAAGGAAGATAAATGACGTAATATTGGCAGAAGCTATATATTAACGGCTAACTTTATTAGCAATGTTTCTATAAAGAGTTGCAACGGAGACTTGCATTTCTGACAGCTCTGCTGAAAGGAGGAGCCCCGTCGACGCCCACCGCTAATAATAAACACAAGTGAAAGACTGCTGCTGGTATTTTTCCTTCAGAATTCGTGAAGTGGATAATCGAATTATCTTTGAAAACGTTTCCATAAATAATTTGTGTTTGACTAATGAGACCTCTGGAATTACGTTGCCTTTTTCGTTACGAGAAACAGAGTAAAAATAAATTTTTAAACCCAGAAGTCATTTAATTCGTAAAAGGTTTGAGACCCAAGACTTGAATCTTGCATAAAGTATATGATACCCTCCAGATGAAAATTTAAAACCAAAGAGTAGATATTTCACATACAAATACAGAAATATAAGCCTTCGCACGCCCACAGATTCATTTTAATACATAAGTTTTTTTGAAAAAATTTCATTAAATTGAAATTCATAATTTCTATCTTCAATGATATTTAAAGTAGTTTAAATCGAAAAATTAAATTTAAGATAAAGAACACATATTAATACGCAATTCTTCCATATTTTATTAAACTTTAAATCAAGTTTAAATTTGCGTTTCTTGCTTAATTCCTGCAGTAGAATAGGCATCTGAATTAATACATGATTGTGCGTAAACTGAAATGAAAGTCTTTTCGATTCCATCATGAATCCTTCATTGCTTTATAAAGTGATTTCCAGTGTGTTTAGATATAGAAAGAAGCAGAACTTGTGTTGAAAAAGATGCATTTTTTATAGAAAGGAATATCTGCCAGTAGACATCAATGTCTTGCTAAATCAAATTCAAAAACCTCATCTGTAGCATAATGAACCATATTGTTCATCTGTATGTTACCATAACTGATTTCATCTTTTTAAGTAAAAATTTACTTAAAAAATTGAATTATTACTTCGCATAAAAACTAACATTTCTCCTCCAAATAGGATCATCTATTACTTCCACTGTGGTGTGATATCTCTTAAAGTGGCAGTGTCCTGTAAGAAGTCCCACTGCTCTTCTTAAATAGCTTCTACTGAACATTAATAACTCTTCTTGCCATTTACTAGGACATGTATTATTTAATAGCTTCGCTCGCCTTTAATCATTGGCATTATACCAGTTCAAAAATTTTCGTCTCTTGAAAAGAACATTTACATTGCCTCTGATCAGTTCTTTTGAACGATCCAGAACTGGTTCAGGACCAAAAAAATCGGTTGTTGATCCAGCCCCCCCCCTCCCCGGCAGCTAACTCATTACCAGGAACAGAATGCCTGGACAATAACATTCAAGTAAGGGAATTATTGTTATCCATTTTGTATATATATATGTATATATATATATATATATATATATATATATATATATATATATATATATATATATATATATATATATATATATAGGTGATATCATAATCAGTCCGAGATATTGGCGTGATCTATATCTATGTTCAAAGTTATTACATCCTCCATTTAATTTTAATATCAGCAGTGTGAAGAACTGATGCTCCGGTTTGCAGTACAAATATAAACATTTTGATATTTATTTTAAGTTGCAAAAATAAATAAAAGTGAATCAACAAGTCTCATTCAACTAACTTACATACTTTTAGAATAATTACGATATCTTAATTTTCGGAAACCAATATAGAGTTATATTGTGTGCTTACAGTATTAACAAGATAGCAACATAGTTCACAAATCAATACACAATATTTATTTGAATATAAAATAAAAGCAACATCTTACAACTAGTTTAAATTTGAAGTGTTTTACTTTTTGAAGTTATAAGCAGATGGGACAACTTTCAGAAATCTCAACAATTTCTTAATAATTAACAATTCGCTCATATTATAGTATTTGCTATAATGACCGCTATAACTTTTAGTTATATAATGTGTTAACATGATTTATACACATTTTTATCACTATATAGCAAATTTATCATGTTGGATAATATCGCCAATATACATGTGTGTTGGCTGCAATTCAGAAACAAATCGGTTTAACTCGCCAATATATAAGTCTTATAAGGATAAATACCACTAAAATCGATCACCAATTTGAAAGAAAAAATATTTAATTGCTTAATTTATTTACTCTAATATTTACATTTAGTGTAATTTTCATGAAGCAATCTATTTGAACTCAAATGTGATTCATCCATTCCTACATTTTATTAAATAAACAGCGACAAAAATTGGAGATGGCGACAATTTTTGTGCATTCAACGCAGACTTATTACCATTAACTCCGGGTATCATTGCTGTCTGTGGCGATATTCATTAGCGTAAAGGATGCCGAGCTTCAGAAACAAAAGTGCTCCGGAAATAATGACGAAGCGCAGTTTCGGACAAGAATTATGTTTCTCTCTCTTTATCGTCTCTCGTTTCAATAAATTTAAAATTAGCCCGTTCAGCCGAACATTTCTGAAATTATCCGCATACTTCAGAAACAGCATTTATCTTTCACAGGGGATGAACTCTTTTCATTTGGAGGGAGATAGGGTAGCATGCCTGTTTGCCTAATGAAATTAAGGTTAATTGCAGCGACACAGAGCGCGGTCACGGTAGGTAAAACACGCCATCTGGTGGGATCAGGTGTAATTGGTTGCTTCTAATTACCCCGCCGATGTCCAACGTTGAAGGCTGCGTTTACCAGGATGTAATCGGGCCATTTACTTCGACTTTCACTTTGATAGCGCGTCGCCCATTTTTAGAGAAGGCAGTTTCCAGAGATTAAACGTGCAGAAATGGCCGAGAAATTTGGATAGAGGTAGTTTATTAAGGTAAAGAACACAAAGAAGTTAAAAATTTTTAAACCAGGTAAATTAAGTTCGGCAAATTGCCAATCTCGCCAATTTAGCGATTTTTTTTTATAAATAACTGCAATTCTCAGAGAAATAAATGAAAACTAAATTACCAATATATTTTTGTTATCATTGCCTTTTCAAGATTCGATGTTTTTAAAAATGACTGAAATAATTTAATTAAATAATTAGTAATTATTTAATTGAATTGACTGAAATAATTAAAATTTATATGTAGCAAAAGTATTATTAACGTGGAATAAAATTTTTGAAATTTATGATGTTTAAAGAAAAGCTGTAAGAAATACGCGAAGCATTTTATGTTGTAAAAGTGTTCCATAAATTTTGTAAAAATGGCTCAAAATTTATTCAGTTATTTTTACAATAATTCACTTTTGTGAAAACGATATAGTTTATTTTATTTTATTTTTATAGTGACATACATTTTAAAAATCCATTATAGTGTATTGTGTTTTGTTTTATATACGCAATATTTAATCAAATTAAAACATTTTTGGATATATAGTTTAAAAATTCTTGAAAATCCAAGGAAAATAATTTGGATCATTGCTAGAATTATTCTGATGCAAGCAGAAAATTATAAAAAAAAAAGTAAAGGAAGTATAACACTCAAATTAAATAGCTCGTTAGTTTTCTGCATCGAATTTTGAAATCTTATTTCCATGATTTTTTAAAAAGGTAAATACAGCCAGTCGATATTTAATACTAAGCCATATTCGAGGGTCGATATAGACTACTGTGATTTCACTTTTACATTAAAACTTTCGCATCATTTTAATAATTTGTCATTTAATAGTTTTTTTTTTTTGCAAACGAGGTTTAAAAACACTGGGAATTAAAGTTTAAAATGGATTATAACCCACCACAAACATACATGCCAACGTGGGAATCAAACCCATGATCAATCGAACCAGAGAATGCTGATCATTTATCAGTCAGTTTGCCCATCACAATATATCCACGGAAACATAATATTCATAAATGATGTCTGAATGATCTCTCATAAAGTGGATTTGTATTGAATCTGCCGCTCATCCTGTCTAGTGTCAGCGTTCCTGACTGCGGATAGGGAGGTCCTGGGTTTGAATCCCGGTTTGGGAATGGATGTACACACACACTCTCTCCCCTGTCTTTGTCCTTTCCTTGTTTGAATGGTTGCCTACCCTATAAACGGGTACCTATGGGATGTGTGTACTGAGAAAGTCAGACTCCCTACCAAATTACGTTTTAGTTGGAAAAGTGGAGCAGCTCACCGCATATTGGGACAAGACGGCAATAACAGCAAGTACTGAATATACTACATTTAAGATAGAAGACCGATGCTTTTATTGAAAATATTATTTAAAATTTCTTCAAAGGTTCATGGTACAGGAGCTCACTTTGATGTAATAAGCTGAGTCTCTTTGGAATCAGATGTTCCGAAATTGATTTCAGTTGCTGTCGAAAATTACGGTAGGTTCATGATTTTTGTATATGTGTCTATCAAGGTGAAATTCCAAGTTTCTCTCATGCAATATGGTAATAAACCCTATATGTGAAATACCCTCTCATAAAAAACACACAGGAAATAGAAACTTCAAAGAGAATTACAATAGTCTCTATTTGTAGCCCGATGGCTGAGTGGTTATCGCTCCTAACTCCTGACCTGTTGTAAGAACAGCCGAGTCGAGTTTTCGTGGTTTTGAAGCAGGCATACAGCAGAAGACTCCAAGACTGCAGCCCCAGAGCCCAGAAGTATCATATCACTTGGAGGACATTGTGACCATGCCCAGCCTCACCGTGGACTAGCCACCATTAGCGAACACGATGGATCTTCAGTTAAGCCGGGATTCGAACTCACTACCTTCCGATAATGAGAACAATGGCCTAAACTACCAAGCCACTTCGGCCTCACTCACCTCAGCAGTGATTCCAGTTTCGATTTCTCGTTTGGGCATGAATGTTCCCCTCTCTGTCTTTTTGTCCTTTTTCTGATAGGATGAATGAATGTGGCGCATCCTATAAATGAGTTTATGGTGGCATCACATGGGCAATGCCAGTGCTGCCCGCCACCAGGTAGCGATAAATGCGAAGTAGGCCTTGTGTTGTGGTGATCTCCCTGTCATCCATCACCGTGCAAACCGTTAGAAAAAAAATTCCAATTTGTTCCTTAAGTTGAAATCAAAATCAGCAGCATGGCTTATTGCTGCAAGTTCTTAAACTGAATTGGTATTTACCTATAATTAGATTGTAAAACTTCTTGCGATGGGGAAAATAGAATCACTGGAGAAATTGAGTGCGCAATCAATTACAGTCATCAGCAATAGCGCAGAATTTAATTATAAATTAAATCAATAATACTAAAATAATTGAAATAATTTTTTCATTCATTAACAACTCCCTCTGTTGGTTACTTTAGTCATGAAAATATACTTTTACAATATATTAATTAAATAAACTGATGAATACAGTTAAATTTTCAGTCAGCAGCAGATAAATTGAAAAAAAAAAGAATAAATTGTATCAAATTGGATGGCCTTTTAGGTCCAGGAGGAAATGTCAAAATGAATTAAATTTCTAATGATAACATCATAAATTATGATTCCTTTATGAAGAGTTGAGTCAATTGATTAGGAAAAGCAAAATAAAAATAATTAATTTTGAAAACATTGAAATATATATATTAATATATAGTTTAGCTTTAAATTTAAAATCAATAACTTTAATTAAACTTACAAGATAATGTTGTATCGATTTTAAAGTCTCAAACAGGTTTTATGATGCATAAATATTGATGTCAAAGTAATTAATTATTCAATAGGATAGGTTTTATTGATGAAACTATTTGAAAGGTGACATTTTCGTCACAGGAAATTAAAATTCTAAGTTTTGTAAAAGGGAATGGAATTCACTTTGAATTTTAAAATTATTTACTAGCCTCTTATATTCACAAATTATTTCCAGTCCTTATTATGATGAATCTTTAATAGAAATTTATTTCACATTACAATATTTCAAGAGTTTAAAAATGTCACACGTATTCAAAGAAGATTTCTTCTCCTTTTTAAAGATATTAAGATTGGTTTAATTTTTCCAAAATGGTGAATCCTTTTTTAATAGTGCTTAAGTTTATGCATGCAAACAGATACCATTTCCAAGTTATAGGACCATGTCTTTCGGTATGAAAAGTCTAACAACAGCATATATTTCTGGTTCAGAGTTGAACTCTACCAGTTAGATGGGAGTCCGTGCAATTTTGAAGCAAGGCAAGGATCCTCAACACTTGATTGGCTAACCCCAGAGATATTATAGGATATTGCCACCCCGATCTATTCAAAGTGTTCAAGCAACTTTTAGTGAATATGACGAATCTTCTATTAAGCGGGATTCGAGCTCACTACCTTCCAGTGAGGAGAACGTCCTCTCTAACCAATCAGACTTCCAAGGCTCACAGATTTTTATGTTTTAAAACTCAACTATGAATCTTGCTGAATGAGAGAATGGATTGTTATGATGGGGAAGGAGTTCTCTAGTTTCTGGAAAACATTTAGGAGTCTACTATTAACAGAGGATGTTTTTATGTCGCTAATGACTGAGTTTAACTAGACTAATTTATAGACAATATCAATTCTCTGTTCGAAATGAGAAACTTAACCAAGTGACAGTAGCGAATCGTTGACAACAAACCTAAGGATTTTGTTGTCGACGATTCGCTACTGTCACAGGTCTTAAAATAGCGTAAAGTACCACAAAGTAGAAAAGAGACTTTCTGTAAGGCAGTGGGAGCTTCACGCCGCTTCCCATAAAGATCATCAAAGTGAGGCATCACCTGTTGCGGACAGTGAGTGTGAGGGTGACCACGCAATACGACTCACTGGGTTGCTGGAGCTTCGTGGGTTGTGGACATGTCCACGTTAATATGTGACGTCCAAAGTCCTTCCACTGGTGAGGCTTGGGTTTGTAGAGGAGGGTGCCAGCTCAGGTGTGATCTCTTCACCTAACCGGAGCTCAAACTTATTTTAAACTCTCAAACAGTTGCAAACTTATTCAAAATGGACTGTGAACTGTACAAATCATTACAAATTTCACATTACCGATATATAACTTGGGGAATCAACGCGTTATAGGGGGGAAAACACGTGTTATACGAGGGACATGAAATCACGTCATATGAAAACGCACTACAAGAATACCGCGTTATAGGAGGGGTAACTGTAGTTTTTTAGAGCTGTAGTTTGAGGATTCGATTCTATCATAAGGCATAGCTGTTTGTAGTAGTTCCGATTAAACAGCAGGTCTTGATTAAATCTCCCTTCAAGTACAGAAAAGCAAACGTAGCGTGACAAAAACAGCAAACTAAATCAAACTGTCCACCGAAATTATTAAGTATTTCATTGGTAACTTTCATTGGTGCTAAGTAATTTAACTCCACTATCTTGCATTTCAGGACAAATATTCATCAGAAATAAACAAAACCGATATAAAAAAAAAAGAATGAATCATCCCGGAGTCCTTCCTATTGCTGTTGTAGAAAACCACAATATTCCTTAAATGTCTTTAGGCGAGTAAGTCACCCAGGCCTTACACTTGGAAACGACGTTGGTTACGGAATGTAATTATATTTTTCCACTCGATATTGGCGGGGAAATTCCGAGAACAAATGCAATGTCTCCATTTCGAAAAATAATACAACAAAAAGGAATAACTGCAGAGAAAGAGAGAGAGAGAGAAAAAAAAGGCCACCGAAATATTCCTCACTCCATTTCGTGAGCGGACGGAAGGTGAATGTTAAACTAATAACAGAACACTCAGAACTTTCCCCGCCGAAAAGCCTCCGCTATTACAAAATGACAGCATCGTTTCTTGGCTTTTATAGGGTGCAGCAGCTGATATAATGCAGAATGCGAATAAATAAACAAATGAAAACACATTTCGGAGAATATTCCTCCAAGTGCTGCAGCGGAAAATACTAGGGGCGGGGGGGGGAGAACAGGAACGAAGAAGGTAGAGTGGGTGGAGAGAGACTTTCCCTAAAAATACTAGACCATCGAAACTGCAGCCCAATGAAAGCCTGTAGGCATCACATATACGTCTGAAATCGATCTTTGTAAGTAACGATGCAATTTAAGAAGAAAAATTGAGAAAGAAGCATGGCAGACGAGAGAACAGTGTATATCTCTTGCATTTTACCGAAAAAGTTTTCTTCAATGCTGACGGCGCCATTTTTTTTTTCTTCCTCCTCTTCTGATGGAATCCTTTCTAATAGCCGTTAGGAAGTAGCAAGTGGATTTTTCTGACAGATAAAATATCCTTAAATGCCTTTTAGTTAGAAGCTGATATATTTTTTCTTTGTGTATTTGACTTTTTGATGTAACCCTTCGAGAAGGGTGGGTAAGAAAACTGGATTGATAAATTTAATTTCGACTTCTTTGGTCCTTATTTTTTATTATGGTTTCATTGTTATACTGAGAATAGGAAATTATGATTATATTTTTTATTTGAGACGTAATATCCTCGAATATATCTCCAGTTTGAGAGGGCTTTTAAAGATTTATCCTCCTATTAGTCAATGATCTTATAACCGGATTTTGTTAAAAGGAAGCTTTAAGAACTTTATTTTTACATTTATTTTATTCTTGTGAAATTACCTTTTAAAATATAGGACGTAGTAGAGACGTTAAAGGTGCAGATACATCAATGGAAATACACAACTTCCTGATAAAGCTTTAGAAATTAAATAATAAAATATTTAATATTTTTAAACAATTCCTTAAAATTGGCTGCTTTCTACTCGTAAAACTCTCCCTTTCAAATGATAAAGATGGAATTTATAATACTCCAACGCATGCCACACTTTTGCTTCTGATTTGAATGTTTGGTCTGGGAACTTGGATGAAATAGTGAGATCCCTGAGAATCAACTTTCAAACGAATTTCGCAGGTTTGAGACGTACATTTGTATTTTTTTTTTCCTTTTGTTTTGGGTCCAAAAGGAATGGCAGCCTCTTAAATTGATCTTCCCAGATTCAGAAAAAACTGCAATATCTTCATGATACGGGAGAGCTCTAATTCAATGAAGTCTTTTAATATTTTTTCACTTTATTGGAATAATAGGGCGCCTTTTTAAAGCCGAAATTTAAATGTAAAGGTCGGAAGTTTCCAAAAGTGCAAGATACTGATTCTTATATTAATTCCTATTCAACGAGTGCTCCCTATATTTTTATTATATACATTTCTCAACTTAGGGAGCGAGCGAGAGAGTTTTTTTTTTTTTATTTTCCAGTAAGGAAGGAAATACTTAGGATTTCGGTCCTTTAAATATTTATTTTAATTTAAAAGCAACGGTTGTTACTGCTCACTTTGGGAATTAATATTTGTTGTAACTCAGCAATTACATTTGTTCTATATAAATTTATTCGAAATTTTTCTTTAAATTTGCAAGTTTAAGTTTAGTTTGTTTTAGAATACATTCTAGATATTTGTTAATATGCATGACAAATTTCTTTTCAGATTATTTTAAATTTTCCTTTTAAATTTTGAAAAGTTAAATTTATTCCTTCATAATTAATTTTTTTTCGTTCTTTCTCAATTAACTAAAATTGTTAATTAAAAAATATAATTTTTAGAATAAGAAAGAAACAGTTTTTTATTTTGCTCTAAACATTTGTTTTAACTTAGAAGTGATGTTTGATCTATTTACATTTATTCTAAATGATTCTTTGTAACGATAAATGTAGACCCTTCTTTGAACATATTTTAAATGTTTATTCACATGAAATAAAAGTTTTTTTCTGAGTATTCCAGCAGTTTCAAACTTCAAAATCAAATTTGTTTTTTCTCAATGAACTAAAGATGTTAATTTAGAAATTTAAAATGCTCTTAAAATAAACAAAAGTAATTATTCGTTTTTCGACTTTATTTTATATATCTGTTCGAATATAAAAAACAAGTTTATTTAATTTTAAATAATTGTTTTAATTTTAAAAATTGAATAGTAATTTTAAATTAATAGTATAATGAGTTATAATTTTAAAAATTGAGAAATTTATTTATATCTTTCTTGTACCTTTGGAGTTTATTTAAAAATATCGTTTAATTCAGAAACTCTGTTATTCCAATAACTATACCAGCACTTCCTAATATTAGAAAATTCGCCTTTATTCAATTTTAAATTCTTGTTTTCAATTTTGAAGTTAAATTGATTCCCTTTATTTATTCCAAATGTTTCTTTACAACAAAAGTTTAGTTTATTTTTTATTTCTTTTAAGATTTTTATTTTATGTTTTTTTTTTAACGTTGAAAACATCATCATTCCCAGTTTAAACGTTTGCTTAAATTTTAACTTTAAAACTATTCTTCTCTAATTTATTCTGTTTAGTTTTCTGTCACTTTATTTGAAAAGTTTCTTTTAATTTCGAAGCTCAGTCCTTTAATTTACTCTAAATGTTCATTTTAACATGGAAGACAAGTTTGTATACACTTTATTTTAAATGTTTGTTTTAAATTTTAAAGTTTTTTTTTTATGATTTTTCCCTATAAATTTAATTTTAAAATTTTCCTCTTTTAATCTATTTTAGGCATTTTTACTTTTTTATTTAAAGTAAAATACAATATCTTAATTTATTCTAAGCGTTCATTTTAATTCAAAAGTTAGATTTGCTCCTGTTCAACTATGGAATAAAGCTCTTATACACATATATATGCTTTTAACTATTCTCATAAAACATTCCATTATGAACAAAATATATTACCGTTTGGGTAGATTTAACAGATTGTTTTGCTTCCAATAACCTAATTTCAAACAACGCCGACCTACAGTTTGTTAAACCGGAAATAAGCTTTCATTAGAGTGTGACTCATTAACCGATCCTTTGCTTCATTTCTAGGAAGTTTTTATACAGACGATATTTTCCCTAAGTGAATAAATAACAACAAAAAATAAATGTCTCATTCAAACAACAATATTTTTCGATTCCATTTAATCAAAAAATACGTTATCACAGGTTGCTATTTTTTCTTTATTAGCATGTTGAATTCAGAATTTTATCGTGCTTTCGAAGAAGCTGATATTATCAAATGTATAAAAATACAAAGAATTATAAATGTTATTAGAAAGAACAAAAAACGTTCAACACAGAAAGTATTCTTGGCCAAGCTTTCTGGAACAAGAGCTAGTGGCAGACCTAATCTTAGATGGACTGTCTGACTAAAATGAGACCTCAACATTATAAGAATGATCAGTTGGAAGACCGCGGCCAAAAATAGAGAGGCCTGAAGTAAAATTCTTGAGAAGGCCTGGGCCTACCTAGCGTTGTCGTGCCATTGGTTGTGTGTGATTACTTTCTTTAAAAGAATCGCACACAAAAAGTAAAACTGCAAACAAGCAGTTCAATATTTGACAAAGTTTCTGAATTATTAAATGCATCAACCTATTTGTTGATATTATTTTATTTTCATTTTTTAAAGATGCATATTTTAAGCTCCATATTCTTTACATTGAATTGCTCTTAAAGATCGTAAATCATTATGGACGGAAGGGGATAAAAAATATGGATTTTAATTCTAAATTGTGCAACTAATAAAAACTCTGTAAATGTAAACAGTTTTTCTTTGCACTACAGTAATAAAGCTTAATTTTTAGATATTTTTTTATTTCGTTTAATTATGCGAAATTAATAGTCTATAGATCAAGAAATATTCTTTAAAGAAAGTTTTTATAATTTATAGCATTTAAATTATCTAAGTCTCTGTATGTTTTCTGTCTTTCTGTGGGGCTTTCCATGTAGGCTCTGAGCTGAGTTTCTTGATGAGTTTTTCTGGAAATGCAGTATTTCAATAGATGAATATCAGACTTTTAAAATCCATTTGTTGTGCATATTTGTGTAAAATGTTTTTGTATTGTGTTGTGCATATTTGTATTGTATTATCAAATAATGTATTGTGTTCTGCATAGTTGTGTATTATTACTATCAGCCCGCGACACAACTATTAGTTTTAATGCACTTTTTATATAGGCATATAAATCAATGCAAACATAACTTAAGATGATAAATTTTAAAATATTCCATAAAATTGATCATCACACAAAGTAAAATTTAAAAAATTTGATTTAAATGATATTTTTTTCTAATAAAAACTTTATTTATAATAATAGACTTATGGCGACGCTTGTAAAGAAGATATTTGTATTTTTTCAGGGACATTCTTTTTAAATAAAAAATAAATCCAAAAAAATCCAATAATACCAAAGTAAGAATTAAAAAAAGAAAACAACCAATGTTGCAATTTGAGGAACGATCGAAGCATCCTTAAGCTTTGAGTCATATGTCTTAATCAATGATGCGTTTAAATATCTTCAAATAAGATTTCTTAAAATACCCATGTGCAAGTATGATGCGCATGGGTATGCCGCAAGTATGAAGAGTTGAAGTTAGTTATGAACTTAATACACACAGTTAAGGAATTTTAATTCTACTCATTTCCCCACTTCGAAACTAAATTCACGTAGGCGCGTACCCACACCCTAAATCATTTACACAACGCAGGAATTAAACGTTTACACAACCATCATGTCAATCAAGATTGTTTGATATAAACTCGATTGAGACGAACACCCATTGTCTCTCGATATGATATTTCATTACAGTTGTTTAATCGTATCTGTGGATACACCCATCAAAAATTATCTGTCACACTCGATTGATAGTATTTATAACTAAACCAATCAACAATTATCTTACACCCGATCAATCGTACGTACTATATTGAGCCAATCAACACGTATCTGCCAGACTCACAAAACAAGATGAATGATGCAGCCAATTAACAAGTATGTGACTCATTCTCACGATTGCATCCATAGACTAATTAGTCAACGAGTACTCGTTCAACTGTTTCTGCCAATCAATGAGCATTTAGAAATTGTACAATAATAAAGATTTGGTTTGTACTTTTACAATTAAGTTTTTGGTTCAGAATGTCAAATTACGACTAAAAAATTATTTTATACCACTGCAGATATTTTTGATAGACATTGCAGTCAAATCTCGAACTGAAGTCGCATCTCGGTGTTTGCTGCTATATTGCTGTTACTAGATTACCAGATTATTTTGTGTTCAACCTATCAAAATTTTGTGATCTACTAGAATAAATTCTCGTAATCTAAAAAAAATAATCTTCTGTTAATAGACTAACTTAATATTGATGAAAATCTCTTATTTTTCATTTAGCTTTTAAATTACTATGAATTTAATTAGAAATTAAAGGAAATACTAGAAGTGTACGAACGTCAAGAAGTTAGGTAGAGCTGTTTTCTCAAAGCGAAACTTGAAAAAGTAGAAGAAAAAGAAATAAAATTGGGTAAGTAAGGTTTTAGCCGCTTAGTGGATAAAACAATATTAAATATTTTCTAGGCGGCTTAATGTGGAATTTAAAGTAGATGCATACATAATGTTGAAGTTACATTAATTCCATTTTTCTCATTCTCGTCAAAATCACTTTGTGAGCTTTTATTTCGTATTTCTCATGCCCGTGATATTTCCGGGCTTGAATGTTCGAGAGTAATGCACAAAAATATTGGAAAAATCTATTTTCCATGCTCGGTAAAATATTTATTTTTTCATTTCACACATCAGATGGCAGTACTTTACTATTTTTAAGACAATTGGTGACAATTAATTTATTTTAAACTAGATTAGTACCATTAGAAGCATTCAAATTTTCTTGGTAAAAAGAAGGTCCTTTTATACACATTAAGAGGTTAAAACCTTAATTGATTACTGTGCTGGGGATTATTTTAAATATATGATATAAAGAATTTTAAAATATACTGTGAGAGATCAATAATAACTGATTT